>SJXQ01006476.1:123385-205574 GCA_006408695.1 Aepyceros melampus
CCAAGATTGTTGATCCATATAATCAATCAGTGCTGGAGATTGGCTCAAATCTCAATATGGCAGCATTCAGGAAAACATTTCAACCTTCCCCTGTTGCTGTATTATGCTGTCTTGATGCACATATAATGAAATCAAAGAACTTTAAAATCTCTTATCCAATTTAAGTCTATATCACTCAAACAGATTTCCAGTGAGACAGATTTTCTCTGTTCCTAAATTGTCTTATCTGCTCCCAGAAAATCAACAAAATTTATATAGAGAAAAACAAACTATATATTTTCCTCCCTCCACTTGATCCCATTCTTGTCCCATTACTAATCAGTTTTCATTTTTTAAATGTTCCAAGTTTCTGGTTTTACAAAACCAGTAGTGCCATACTAATACTTTTTGAGAAGAAAGGAATAAATTGGCTGTTGTTAAAGCTGATACTGATTTCTCTCATGGTGTTTTCTGAAGTGTATTTGTGACCACTTATTGTCGTAGCCACACGTCCCGTGGAGTGCAGTTTATTACACCTGTGGGCCCAAGGCAAAGTCTCCTTTTAGCCAAGGACCCCGACCAGTTTTTGTGAAAACCTTATATACCCTAAGTGTATGTGCGCAAACCCATCTCCCTAAATTCCCTGAAACTAGTCTGAACAAAGGAAAAAGAAAGATACAATCAAAGTTAACCAGTGATTCATATGCCTTCATCTAGAGCCAGACATCCTGGAATGTGAAGTCAAGTGGGCCTTAGGAAGCATCACTACGAACAAAGCTAGTGGAGGTGAGGGAATTCCAGTTGAGCTGTTTCAAATCCTGAAAGATGATGCTGTAAAAGTGCTGCACTCAATATGCCAGCAAATCTGGAAAACTCAGCAGTGGCCACAGGACTGGAAAAGGTCAGTTTTCATTCCAATCCCAAAGAAAGGCAATGCCAAAGAATGCTCAAACTACTGCACAATTGCACTCATCTCACACGCTAGTAAAGTAATGCTCAAAATTCTCCAAGCCAGGCTTCAGCAATACGTGAACCGTGAACTTCCTGATGTTCAAGCTGGTTTTAGAAAAGGCAGAGGAACCAGAGATCAAATTGTCAACATCCGCTGGATCATGGAAAAAGCAAGAGAGTTCCAGAAAAACATCTATTTCTGCTTTATTGACTATGCCAAAGCCTTTGACTGTGTGGATCACAATAAACTGTGGAAAATTCTGAAAGAGATAGGAATACCAGATTACCTGAACTGCCTGTTGAGAAATCTATATGCAGGTCAGGAAGCAACAGTTAGAACTGGACATGGAACAACAGACTGGTTCCAAATAGGAAAAGGAGTATGTCAAGGCTGTATATTGTCACTCTGCTTATTTAACTTATATGCAGAGTACATCATGAGAAACGCTGGACTGGAAGAAACACAAGCTGGAATCAAGATTGTCAGGAGAAATATCAATAACCTCAGATATGCAGATGACACCACCCTTATGGCAGAAAGTGAAGAGGAACTAAAGAGCCTCTTGATGAAAGTGAAAGTGGAGAGTAAAAAGTTGGCTTAAAGCTCAACATTCAGAAAACGAAGATCATGGGATCCGGTCCCATCACTTCATGGGAAATAGATGGGGAAACAGTAGAAACAGTGTCAGACTTTATTTTTCTGGGCTCCAAAACCACTGCATATGGTGATTGCAGCCATGAAATTAAAAGACGCTTACTCTTTGGAAGAAAAGTTATGAGCAACCTAGACAGCATATTCAAAAGCAGAGACATTACTTTGCCGACTAAGGTCTGTCTAGTCAAGGCTATGGTTTTTCCTGTGGTCATGTATGGATGTGAGATTTGGACTGTGAAGAAGGCTGAGCACTGAAGAATTGATGCTTTTGAATTGTGGTGTTGGAGAAGACTCTTGAGAGTCCCTTGGACTGCAAAGAGATCCAACGAATCCATTCTGAAGGAGATCGGCCCTGGAATTTCTTTGGAAGGAATGATGCTGAAGCTGAAGCTCCAGTACTTTGGCCACCTCATGCGAAGAGTTGACTCATTGAAAAAGACTCTGATGCTGGGAGGGATTGGGGGCAAAGAGGAGGAGAAGGAGATGACCGAGGATGAGATGGCTGGATGGCGTCACTGACTCCATGGGCGTGGGTCTGGGTGAACTCTGGGAGTTGGTGATGGACAGGGAGGCCTGGCGTGCTGCGATTCATGGGGTCGCAAAGAGTCGGACACGACTGAGCGACTGACCTGAAGCCTAGATAGTTAACAGTGGACAATTAACAATAGGCTTGTGGTCATACCTTAATAAGCATAATAGAATGCATGATTATATTCAGTTACACAGATAATTAGGGTATTCTTTTAGCCGATGGAGAGCCCTGGGGCTCTTCCTTCTGGGGGCCTGGTTTTCCAGTCGAATGTCGTTTCCATAGCTACTGGGCATATAGCTCAAAGTCCACAGTCTGGCCCAAGATGGAGCTCTGCTTTCAAGATAGAGCCTGTTCTGTTTCCTCCTTCATTATGATAATTGTTTTAGGAGCATCAATTGTGTTACAGGGAAGAGCCAATGCTGACTCTATCTTGAATCTGTTACTTTAGCCTTTGCTTCCAATTGCTTTTGTTCACTAAAAAGGTACCATTTATATATAATCTCCTGCCCCAGGGAACCCTACCCCTTTGCCTGAAAATTAATGCAAAGTGCATTTGTTCAGGACCACATTCACCTATGGATGGCTACAGGAAGGAAGAAATTAACGCATCCTCTCCTGGAGGCTTGTCATTCTAGGAGATATTTGCAAGATTAATAGCCTTTTTACTTTGTTTCCACATCTCCTCCCATCTCCATTCTTTATAAGTGGTATCCAGACCCCTATAAGATGTTGTTTTGAGAGATTCATGCTGAGACTACGAATAAAGTCATATTCCTTGCCTCAACACTTCATCTCTCAGAGCAGAGCGATCTTGGACTCGGTGACAGTTGGGAACGAGGACTCCCTGATGTTCTGGCTCTCTGGACACTGTTCTTGGAGTAATGTACCCATGCTTTGCATTCCAGCCCTTCTGAAAGACAGGTCTCCAGCAGCCTGGTGACGTTGATGGTAGAGTTATAATATATTTGGGTTCATATTACATCATTTTTAAAAACAAAACCTTATTAGGATTACAATAGGTATATTTTTAATTTGAATTTAAAAATGTGTTTTCAGATTACACTTAAAACTTAAGAGGAAATGTGCATGCATAAATTATTATTATCCTTTTAAAGTCATATTTAGTGCCTTAAAAAAGCTATAGCTCTATCTCTGTATCCTAAAAGAACTAATAATCAAATGAATTAGATTCTATTCCTAGGTCACTCTTATTACCTGGGATGGTTAGTAAGGTGGCTGTTACCCAGGATGTGGGGCCTTTCTTACTGTCTCCTAATCTCTATGGTAACCCCTGCTCTGGACAGCACACAGAAGTTTTACTTGTCTCTCCCCCACACACAAAATCAATACAAAATAGCCCTTTGAAACAGAGTTGTAGGAGCGGCCTTAAATTATTCATCATCTTTATTACTAATGAATGCACTTCTGTGAGCCCTTAAAAACAGGGCAGCCTCAACATCAGTTTCTTGTGTCATTGCTGGGCAGTCAGAACAAAACATTGACTCTCCATAGGAATGCCACATCTGGCAATCTATTAGTAGTCAACCTGTCCTTCTTCCAAACCTGCTGAGTAACCACTGCGGAATGCTTGACTAAACTGATTCCCCAAGGACACTCAGGAAGGTAAGGACCTGGCATGGAGGCAGATACACTGTATTTTCAGGAGCATTGTTGATAGGATGGCAGGCTGGACCCTTCTGCACCTACCTGAGGACTTCAGGATGGGCTCAGGAGAACACCAAAAGAGTTCTAACCTGATGGCCCTTGGTACAGCTTTTCAAAACAAATCTTGACTATATTTGGAACTTTCCTGGTTTGGGGCAAATCTAGTATTATAACTGTTGCTATCATATTTTTAAAGAAATAATGTAAATCAATTTTGTTTTGGTATCTCTCTGTAAAGTATTGCTTATCTGCCCAATAATTTGTACCTTAATTAATACACTCATTAGAAGAAGAAGTCCTTTATAAGCCTTAATTAAGTCCTTTATAAGTCCTTAATTATCATATAAGTTTTTAAAACATTTTTCAACTGCTCATATTTAGAAATGCCTTAGTCTTAGAACTCTTAAGGTTTTATTATAAAATAACTTATTCTTTTTGTTGAAAGCAAACTGATACTCCATATACACACATGCACATAAATGCACACATATATGCAATAACGTGTTCAAGTAGATAATATTTTTCAGGTATTTAATGTATAGCATTATTTAATATAGTGCTATTAGAAATTCAAGCATTGAGAGCTTCAAATTTTGTCCTTCAAAATTCAAATAGATTTCTACTTTCTTGAAGTGAGACTCTAGTCCACTCTTAAAATTATAATGTCTCAAAAGTTCTAAGTATTCATCTCCAGCATGATGACTAATAGCTAGCAATACTGTATTGTTTTGAAAGTTGCTAAGAGAGTATATCTTAAAAGGTCTTGTCACAAGAAAAAAAATGTATAACTGAGTATGATAATGATGTTAAACCTATTGTGGTGATCATTTTGTAATATATACATATATCAAATCATGATGTTATATACCTTGGATTAATATAATGCTGTATGTCAATTATATCTCAGTCTAAAAAAAAGTTCTAAGTATTCACCATATTAGTTTAAGGATCTGTTTCCAGTTTCTGAGACACAGCTCTAAATCCCTAGAGATGGGACCCATATAAAAAGCCTCCCCCTGCTTTCCTATTCTTTATCCTCCAGGAGATTTCAGTCTCTCTGAACACCTTGTAGTCATTGTGCCACAGGTAAAAGGACTTTGCTTAGTTGTCTTTTTGCTTCCTATCCCACTTAATCACTTCATAAACCTCCTGCTTAAAATATTGGTTTGTTTCCAGTTACAAGGATCTTCTTCCCAACTGTCATTCCAGGAAATTCCTAAAATGGACCCAGATAAACAAGGTAAGTATTATTGTTAAGTTTCTGAGCACAGTCTGCAAACACACAGATGTATTTTCAGACTTCCGAGTTGCAAAGGAGAGACATTTGGCAAGTGCCTGGCTGATAAAGAAACTGTTGGGGATAGAGAAGACTTTTTCCTTTCTCTAAACAGAAATTCACAATATATTGAGTATTTGGTCTGTGGCCCCAAAGCACCAAAAGTAATTTAACAAAGACTTGATCTCAATGTAATTGCATTTTAAATTGCTATTCAAATATACAAAATAGCTTATCTCATTTATATATGTCTTCATTTTTTATTATGAAAATGACATCATTGTACATATTTTAGTTTCAGGGGACAGTACTATGTGAGGCCAAAATTGGGAAAGAGACTTCCCTGGTCGTCCAGTGGTTAACATTTCACCTTCCAAAGCCAGGGATGTGGGTTCAATCCCTAGTTGGGGAGCTAAGATCCTATATGCCTCACGGCCAAAGAAACAAAACATAAAAGAGAAGCAATATTGTTAACAAACTCAATAAAGACTTTAAAAATGGTCCACATCCCCCCAAAAAAATCTCAAAACAAAGTTGGGAGAAAAAAGCTCACAGCTGTTACTATATGAATATTTGACATTTGATATACGAACAGAGGAAAACTGTTTCCCTCTTCTTCCAGGATCTCTGAATGCCAGGGTAGACCCACGGTCGGCATGTGATAGTTTTATTTCAGGATCTAGTAGCAGCCTTATTCCTCTGGCTAAAATCTAGATTAACTTGGCTTGTTTTACATAAAATCTGCATTGTCTTAAGTTATTTATTTAAAACAGCATTCTGAATATTTCTAATTATCTTTGGATTTCTAAAATTGGGCCTTCATACTAGTTAAGCTTCACACAAAGCAGTAGATAATGTATTCAAAGCCCACTTTTCTCTTCCTAAAGGGGTTTTCTTACATGTAGTATGTCTGCATCAGAATCACTGGAAGGTTTGTTCAAGTGCTGGGCTCCACCTCCAGGGTTTGTGACTCGGTAGATCCAGAGTGGGGACTGAGAACATGCATTTCTAACTAGTTCCCAGGCCATGCTGATGCTGCCCACCTAGGACCACACTTGGAGGACAACCAGCCTAAAATATCTCTTTCTGGATCATCCAACTACATGAGGGACTGCCGAAAGAAATTTTTATTCCATTCTTAGTATCTGTAGAAAATGACACATATTTATTAGCTAAGTAAAAATATGAGTCGTTTAAAGCAAAACTTGTTTCCCAGTTAAATTGCTTCCATGAACAAGACCATATGTAGCTCATGTTATTTCTTTGAACATTGCACATTATTTTGTTTATAGCTTTGGGTCTGATAATCCAGCAATTTCTCTTCTTTTCTTGAGTTTTCTCCTACCAGCAGGAGAAAAAAAAAAAGAAAAAGCCTTGAGGAAGCAGGACTGCTGGTGAATCACCTGGGATGCTCATTCATTTTCCCCATGTACTCTATCACAGCTTGCCATGTTATGCTGCATAGCTTCATCAGATGACACTGCAAAACATAATTTGACAGGAGTGTGATGGGCCAGATGGTAGAGTAGCCATAGAATCACTCTTCCACCACGAGCAGCATCTGGGAACCTGCAGACTCCCTAGTCTGCTGATTCTCTGTGTTCATTTGGTGCATCTGAGAGGAATCAGGGCACAAAACTTGGCCACTTTCCAAAAGGAAAACCAGTGTTGTACATTACATTTTTATAAGTCGTTTCCACACTATGGTGGATACTCTCTATGTGTTTTCCTTCTCCAGACATGGAGCAGAGAGCTGTGACTTCTTCCCTTCTCTAACACTGGACTCTTAACTGAAAGCTAAGCCTTTTTAAAACATCAGGAAATAGTAAACAACAAAAGAGTTAAACTGTAGGTCTTTTATATGGTTATACCTGTTCAAAAAAGAATTTTAAAGATATGGAGGGTTTTAAAATAAGCTATCTTGTTTAATGACAGTTTTAGGCACAGCCCACATTCCCCAGAGGTAGGTGTCTTTGGGGCTTCCCTGGTGGCTTAGATAGTAAAGAATTTGCCTGCAATACAGAACTGACTTCGTTCCCTGGGTTGGGACTCATGATGGTATATTGATCACTGAATCAGTGTATGTTTAGAAACAGGCCAGAGGTGTGCTCCAAGGCCTCAAGGGTGGGTCTGACCTGGTTCAGTGCCATAACACCCTTGAAAGTGAAATGAACGTGAAGTCGCTCAGTCATTCCGACTCTTTGCGACCCCATGAGCAGTAGCCTGCACCAGGCTCCTCCGTCCACGGGATTTTCTAGGCAAGAGTACTGGAGTGGGTTGCCATTTCCTTCTCCAGGGAATCTGCCCCACCCAGGGATTGAACCCAGGTCTCCCACATTGTAGACAGACACTTTATGGTCTGAGCCACCAGGGAAGTCAGAACACCCTTGAGTGGCTTAGAATAGTGCCCAGCACTCAGTGTAACAGGTGGAACAGTTAGGACTTCAAGCCACAACACTCAAGGGCAAGAAACAGCTGTTTGTTTGTTTGTTTTTCACTTTTTGGCCTTGGCCCATAGCATGTGGGATTTTAGTTACCTGATCAGGGACTGAACCCATGCCCCCCGCGTTGGAATCATGGAGTCTTAACCACTGGGCCAGCAGGGAAGTCCTGAAACAGTACTTTCTGAGCCAAAATCAAGTCATTATCGCTTGGCATGAAATTTAGACTGAGTTGTTTGGGAAGCAGCCATCTCACAACAGAAATAACTCAGATTTTAATCCTGAAAATCTGGTCTCAAGTGTTCAAAACATCTGGTCTGAAGTGGCATCGTGGTTGCCACTCGCCCTGCTCTTTGCCTTTGGCTTTGGGGTCCACTTGAAGACATGGGACTCCATGTCAAGACTGGATGCAGAAATCCTTGCCAAGCCTAGTGGCTGGTCTCCCTGGTTACACCATACAGTCATTCCCTCCCCCCAGGAAACTGCTACTAATAGTAAGAGCAGCCCTGGAATCAGCCCACAGATTTTAACCTTAGTTAGGCATCTCCCACTTGCCTGTCCACGTATTAGCATCTCTCCCACCCCAGGGTAAAGAGAGTCATAGCTAGAACAACACTAACATCGAGATTGGTTTTCAAAGGGAAGGGAGATTCTAGAATGTCTGGATGTATATGGGTTAGGGCTGAGGGGCCATGACAAAGGAAGAGGTTGAGATTCAGGCTCTGAGGGATCCAGTCAGGTGATATTTACCACGGAAAAGTCCCTCTCAGAGGAACCTACTCTTCTGACCATCCTGCATCTAGTCAAGTTTCTTCTGGTAAAGCAGTGCACCTATTTTGTTGTGGAAGAACAACATCCCCCTGATTTTAGTCCATGTAATTGTAGTGTTGATTCTCTCCTGTGCATGGATGGCATTGATTCTTGGACGGGCCTTTCATAGTAAGGCCTGAGTGGGTTGAATTTGGTGTGGGCCCCTAAGCACTGGCCCCTTAAATGATGGTAAGGAGTAAAGAGAACTTAAGCCTTGGAATACACACAGAAATGGACATGGAAACATTGCCTTTTCATTCTTTTAATTCTCCCACTGCTGTGAGAACAAGGAAGGAATTAAAATCACCATAATTTATCCTGCTCTCTGTTTTTGAATCAATGAAATCTCCCTCCTTCCTCCCAATAATTCCTTGTTTTGTTTTGCTTAGGGCCTACTGTGTTTTTAGTCACAAACACTTCTCTAGCACACAGACTATTTACTCCCAGTTGCCTGGGTTTTATGGTAATCAGCTGATGATAAATTTGAAAATAGCTTTGTTTTCCTCAAGGCGTCTTCCCTTCAGCAGAATCAATACAAGTCAGTCCTGGACTCAAAGCTTGTTTGCATGTGAAACCTTGCCTCCAAGTAAGCATTAGGGTGTAAAGTCTATTTAATTCAAATTTGTCATCACAGGAAATATTAGAGATGCTATGTTGCTTGGCAGTTCTTTCCAAAGTGTGTGACTGGTCACCGCTCTCAACGGCTGCTGTAACAATTTCAAATCTTCATCGTTCCTCAAGTTTTCTGCTCACCGTCTCCTCCTAACTCTGAGTGAATTTGTTCCTCACTTCAAAAAGAAAACAGAAGCCCTTAGAATGCCCTCTTCTCCCTAGCCATCACAACTCCATATTTTTCTTCCTCTCAATCACATCTCCATATTTTTCTTCCTCTCAAGGAATGAGCTTCTCCCCAGATCTAATGCCTTCACCTATGTATCTTCTCCCAACCATTGCCTCTACCTCAGGGATTGTATCAGCTACATTTAATTGCTTGAGGGAGAAAATAGCTCAAAGAGGCCTTATTACCTTGTATAATTAATGACCCAAGGGAGGACTAGCTTGCTCTGGTCCTAGATAATGTCCCCTAGGGTGTGACTTTTCTCTGTCTCCAAGTTCATCTCTACTTTTCTTTGTGTGCTGATTGCATGCTCAAGCTATCCTCCCAGATGACAGAGTAACTACCACTTCAATCTCTGATTTAAAGTTCAAGAGGAAAAAAGTAATTCAAACAAAGAGTCCTTGACCCAAGTTTCATGGTGTATTCCTTGCCTGATTTGAGTTATGTGCCCATGTCTGCAGAGGGCAATGATGTGCTCATTGATCAGGCTGGCCAGGCCACATGCTCCCCATGGAAACAGGAGCATTGGAATGAACACAGCTAGAATTTCATGGACTAAGTTTAGGGGGAGATTCTTCACCAGAAGAAGGATGAATGGATGCTGAATGGCTAAGGTATGTGCCCTGATATGTTTAGTCTATATATAGACTTTGCTGTATGAAATACCACCTGGATTCCCACTTCTTGAACCCTCAACCTCATCCTCTCTCCTGACTCCCTGTTCTGACCCATTCACATATTGCCTCTGAAAACAAGATTTGGGCTCTCTTCAAAGTAAGGCTCTTGAAAGAGTTCTTTTTTTACAGCCCTGTGCAGTTTGATTTTGGCCCCCACATTCCCTTAAAGCTGTCCTTAGGGAGCCTTCAATAGTCAGGTTAATCATACACAGAGGTTACTTTTTAGCCCATAGTTGATCTCCTTATGGCTTCCAGATACTGAAGCATTGACTTGTCTCTACTTTCTGAAACTCACCTTCCTCGACCTTTGTACCATTGCTGTCTGCTGGTTTCTTTGGCTTTCCCTTCTCGTCCTTCCTCTTGGATTTCTCTTCCTCCTGTTACTTAAGTGATTATGTTTCTCAGGCATACTGTTAATTAGCCTAATTTTATCTTCACTTAAAGCATTCTTCTTAGATAGCCTGATAGTTGAACATGCTTTTGCCCAAAGCCGCACTGCTGATTCCTAAATTCTATCCCAACCCAAATAGCAACCCTGACCTCCAGACACAGAATCAAAAATTGACACCTGTTCAGCACCCTGAACTGCTCTCCTCTCCCAGCCGGTATTCTCTAAAACTGAGCTGTCAATCTGGTAGCCACTAGCCACATGTAGCTATCAAGCTCTTGAAATATGGTTAGTCCAAAATGAGATGTGCTACAAGTGTAAAAAAGACAGTAACAATAGAAAATATCTTAATAATTTTTATGTTGGTTACATCAGTTCAGTCAGTTGCTCAGTTGTGTCCAGCTCGTTGAGACCCGTGGACTGCAGTATGCCAGGCCTCCCTGTCCATCACCAACACCCAGAGCTTGCTCAAACTCATGTCCATTGAGTCAGTGATGCTATCCAGCCATCTCATCCTCTGTTGTCCCCTTCTCCTCCTGTCTTCAATCTTTCCCAGCATCAGGGTCTTTTCCAATGAGTCAGTTCTTCACATCAGGTGTGGCCAAAGTACTAGAGTTTCAGCATCAGCATGTCGGTTACATGTTAAATAATAACTTGATAGATTGCCTGCTTGCCTAGTCTTGTCTGATGCTTTGCAGCCCTTTGGACAGTAGCCCACCAGGCTCCTCAGTCCATGGTGTTTTCCAGGCAAGAATACTGAAGCAAGTTGCCTTTCCCTTCTCCAGGGGATATTTCTGACCCAGGGATCAAAATTGTGTCTCCTGCATCTCCTGCCCTGCAGGCAGATTCTTTACCCACTGAGCAAAGATTAGATTAAACGAAATACATTAAAATTAATCTCACCTGTTTAATCTTAAAATGTAGCTGCTAAAAGTTTAAGCTGACATATTTGACACATATTGTATTTCTCCTATTGGACAGCAATACTCTAAAAGGCTCTCATAGCTATTCATGATGCTAGGAAATCTCTTTAAGCTTCTTATTTTCCCCACCATGTGGGACCTTCTGTCTCTAAGCCAGCATTCTCAGTTTCTGACCTCTTAGCTTTCACCTGGCCTCAGCTTGACTCCAAGACTTCTCAGAAAGACACCTCGACTGACATGTATACCTGAACTCTCCGATCACCTTAGTTCCAGGCTCTGCAGTCCAAGGACCATGCCCTGCATTCCAAGCACAGGCCTCAAGGGCCAAGTCCAGGTTCCACATTCCTGGATTCCCAAGTGTCTGAGAGGGGGTTCCAACTGCCTACTGGATACCTCCATTCAAATGTCTTACAGAAACCTCAAACTCAGAGGTTAAAAATGAATCCCCCTTCCACCTCTATGTGCAAACTTTTTCCTCCACCATTACTTCCTATACTTGATCTCCCTCCCACAACCAATCAGCCACCAATCCCTGTCAATTTCACTAGCAAATTATGCCTCATATTTCCCTGCAATTTTCTCTCCCTAGCTCCATTCAGATCCCTATCATGTTACAGAAAGTAAAAAATTAAACCCCTCCCGTAATGTACCCCTATCCCCAGATAAATAAAGTTTGATAGATAGCCTTCCCTACTGTGTTTATTGAGTTCTTCTTTTCTATTTTTTATTATTTACAAATTAGGACCATACTAAATTATAGACATATTATCATGGATTTGGAGAAGACTCTTGAGAGTCCCTTGGACTGCAAGGAGATCCAACCAGTCCATTCTGAAGGAGATCAACCCTGGGATTTCTTTGGAAGGAATGATGCTAAAACTGAAGCTCCAGTACTTTGGGCACCTTATGCGAAGAGTTGACTCATTGGAAAAGACCCTGATGCTGGGAGGGGTTGGGGGCAGGAGGAGAAAGGGACGACCGAGGATGAGATGGCTGGATGGCATCACAGACTCAATGGACGTGAGTCTGAGTGAACTCCGGGAGTTGGTGATGGACAGGGAGGCCTGGCGCTGCGATTCATGGGGTCGCAAAGAGTCGGACACGACTGCGCAACTGAACTGAATTGATCATGGATTTAGGCTTATACTCATGCTTTAAAAAGTCTTTCAACCTCAAGCTCGCCAAAAATTTCTTCCTTTAATAGTCTTAGAGCTTTAAAAATTCAGTTTAACTCTGTAGTACATTCTGGGGTTATTTTTATTTATGATCTGAACTAAGGTACCTATATCATATTTTCCCAAAGAGTTATACATCCAATGGTCCCAACATTATTTACTAAATAAAGTCATTTCCTCATTGGTATAAACCACTGATATAAACCACCAATATAAAGGGAAGTTGTTGATTCTCATTAAGGTAAAATATCATCTTTATCATATGCTAAAACCCTTTGTATACATAAGTCAATTTCTGATTCTTTCCTATTCCTTTACCCTATCTTTTCCTGAAATAAACACACACTGCATTTATTCTTACAGATTAATTTTATATTGTTTTGTCAAGTTCCAAATAATAGTTGAAATTGGGGTTGGAACTGCCTTAAATTTTGGGCTTCCCTGGTGACTCAGTCAGTAAAGAATCTACCTGCAATGTAAGAGACCACCCGAAATGCAGGAGATCTGGGTTCCATCCCCAAGTTGGGAGAATCCCCTGGAGCAGGATATAGCAACCCACTCTAGTACTCTTGTCTGGGAAATCCCATGGACTGAGGAGTCTGGTGGGGGGGCCACAGCCCTTGAGGTCATAAGAGTTGAACACAACACAGGGACTAAACCATCAGCCACTATATTAGTTTAAATTTATAGATTCGTTTGGGGTAGAATTCACATGTTTATGATATTGAACATTCCTATCCAGGAGTATCCAGGAATGGAGGAAATAGATGTCTCCATGTACTCATATTATCTTTAATGTCTTTCAATAAAACTTTATAAGGTCTTATCATTGTTTCATGTACTTTAGACTTTTTTTTAGATGTTAAAATTACCTGTTCTAATTATTGTTAGTTTAAAACAATGGTCCTCAAAGTATAGTTCCAAGACTGAAAGCACAAGCATCATCTGCGATTAGAATGCAATTCCCAGACCCCCTCCAGACTCTGGGGGTAAGACCAGCAATCTGAGGCAAGATAAATTGGAAAACCACTGATATAATAGGAAGTTCCTGATTCTCAAGCAACTGTCCTAATCCAGCCAACTTGCAGATGATCATCATGAATTATCTAAATAGAGACCATCTGTAAATCTCTTCCTTCCTGAAATTTGTAACTCTTTATTTTTCTGTTTCTGTAGATTAGAATTCCAAAACAAGGACAGCAAATAAATTCCTATTATGTTAGTATGTACCAGCTCCAATGGACTGATACTGACATTCTGGAGGGCTAGCGTTCAAGATCTATCCAAGAGATTCTGCCCTGTCTGACACAGTTTGGAGGGGACAGAGTTGGCCCTGATGCCCTGTGGTTTGTTTCTCTGCTTCAGACTATTACTGGATCATAGTGGTGACGTGGGGGGTGAGACTGATTTTTTTCCTAGTTGAACTGGGGTATCTTTTGTCTATCACATTTATTAAAATTTGCCTTTTATTTCTGACATTTTAAGTATGTTTCCTTCTCTTCTGAGATCACGTATCATGTACCAAGATCAGTTTTTAAAAATCAGAGTGGCTGATGAATTTAACTAACATATTCTGAGAATTCACTGATTCAATAGTTTTTTTCCTTCTTTTAATATATAAACCAACTGTTGAACAAATTTTAAATTCCTAAAATAAATCTTTCTATATACTGGCACATAATTTTTAATATGTTCTTGAAAATTTTTGATAATATGTTTTATCTTTGCTTTCATCTTATATATGTTTATTTTTTATATATCTGATTTAGGGGACATTTAGATGAGACATTAGACTTTTGAGCTGATACTGGAACAATTCCATATTAGACAATTCTCTTTAGCCAGTTACACCAATTTCCTTCAAAGCTTCAGCTCAGAATTTAACTACTTTCTCTCAGTTATAACAGTGTAATTTTTTCAATAAATCTTTATCAGATATTAGTATTTCGGTTATGCCAGTGTCCTAAAATAAACTGGGGAGTTTTCTGAGTGTTTCCAGTTTTTAGAAGAGTTGATTAAAAGTAATTCCTCTATCCCTTGAAAGTTTAAAGGAATTTGCCTGCAAAACCATCTCTTCTTAGGGTTGTTTATTTTGAAGACTATTTCTCCTTCTTAAAAATCTTCTGTAGTAACTAATCTTTCAACTATTTTTAGTATATTTTGATGATGTCTATTTTCTATTGCTTCCTTGGTGGCTTAGAGGATAAAACATCTGCCTGCAATGCAGGAGACTTGGGTTTGATCCCTGGGTTGGGAAGATCCCCTGGAGAAGGAAATGGCAACCCACTCCAGTATTCTTGCTTGGAGAATCTCATGGACAGAGGAGCCTAGTGGGCTACAGTCCATGGGGTCGCAAAGAGTTAGACACGACTTAGCAGCTTCACACACACATTTTCTATTACATATATGTTTTCAAATTTGTTGATATAAAATTATACAGAGCACTTTTCCATTTTAAAATATTCTCTGTAACTGTAAATATAAAGATTTTCTCATTTCTAATGTTTTATATTTTTTCCTTCTCTATTCTTGTCAGTTTGCTTAATTTACATCTCTTACCAAAAAGCCAGTTCCTGTCCCCTCCCCTCTCCAATTCTACTACTATTCTGGTTTTGCTGCTTAGGTACTTATAGTATTGATATTTAGTCATTCTTTTTTCATCTTTTTAGCCCCTAGATAGTGCTTAATTTCAACTTTGATTTCTAAATTGACCTCATGACATTTAGAAAAAATTTAAAATATGTTTCACAATGACAACTTAAAAAAAAACTTTTCATTGATTATTTCTAGTTTTATTGCATTGTGGGCCAGAGAACGTGTCATTTCTCTAGTTCTGTAATATTTCTGCTACTTTTGAAATTCATTAAATTTTCCTTGTGGCTGAATCATGATCAATCCTATCATCCGGACCTGAGTCATTGAAATAAATTCTTATTTCTAGTTTCACCAGTAGTCCATTCTTCACAACTGCTGGAGTGAGCTTTATAAAGTTTGTATCAATCCCCAAGAGGACTTCCCTGTGGCTCAGTGGTAAAGAATCCACCTGCCAATGCAGGAGATGCAGGTTCGATTCCTGGGTAAGGAAGATCCCCTGGAGAAGGAAATGGCAATCCACTCAGTATTCTTGCCTGGGAAATTCCATGGACAGAGGAGCCTGGCAGTCTACAGTCCACAGGAACACACGACTTAATGACGAAACAACAACATCAATCAATTCCCCTCCTTGCAAGAAAACTGCAAGCTCTTTAACAAACTTATACCAACCTACCCCACGCCTTCACTCCCCCAGCTCTCTGTTCCAGCCATACTGATCTCCTTGGTCCTCATACCCCTGTGCCTTTGCACCAGCTCTTCCTAGACCTGGAAAACACCATTCCCCCAAACCCTTCACCCGACTTAATGCCCTGAAAATTCCCTATTTCTCCTTCAAGAGTCAGCTCTCACTTCATCTCCCCTGAGAAATCATCTGTCTGCATTCTTACATGTTTAGCCTATTATCAGTTCAGTACAGTTCAGTTGTGTCTGATTCTTTGCAACCCCATCGACTGCAGCATGCCAGGCTTCCCTGTCCATCAACTCCCAGAGCTTGCTGAAACTCATGTCCATCAAGTCACTGATGCCATCCACCCATCTCATCCTCTGTCGTCCCCTTCTACTGCCTTCAATCTTTCCCAGCATCAGGATCTATTCAAATGAGTCAGTTCTTCACATTAGGTGGTCAAAATACTGGAGTTTCAGCTTCAGCATCTGTCTTTCCAATGAACACCCAGGACTGATCTCCTTTAGGATTGATTGGTTGGATCTCCTTGCAGTCCAAGGGACTCTCAAGAGTCTTCAACACCACAGTTCAAAAGCATCAATTCTTTGGTACTCAGCTTTCTTTATAGTCCAACTTTCACATGCATACATGACTACTGGAAAAACCATAGCTTTGACTAAATGGACCTTTGTTGGCAAAGTAATATCTCTGCTTTTTAATATGCTGTCTAGGTGGTCATAGCTTTTCTTCCAAGGAGCAAGCACCTTTTAATTTCATGGCTGCAGTCACCATCTGCAGATCAAAAAAACAAAGTTTGTCACTGTTTTCATTGTTTCCCCATCTATTTGCCATGAAGTGATGGGACCAGATGCCATGATCTAGTTTTCTGAATGTTGGGTTTTAAGTCAATTTTTAAACTCTCCTCTTTCACTTTCATCAAGAGGCTCTTTAGTTCTTCACTTTCTGCCATAAGGGTGGTGTCATCTGCATATCTGAGGTTATTGATATTTCTCCCAGCCATCTTGATTCCAGCTTGGGCTTCATCCAGCCCAGTGTTTTGCATGATGTACTCAGCATATAAGTTAAATAAGCAAGGTGACAATATACAGTCTTGACATACTCCTTTCCCAATTTGGAACCAGTCTGCTGTTCCATGTCCTGTTCTAACTGTTGCTTCCTGACCTGCATACAGATTTCTCAGGAAGCAAGTCAGGTGGTTGGATATTCCCATCTCTTGAGGAATTTTCCACAGTTTATTGTGATCCACACAGTCAAAGGATTTGGCATAATCAATAAAGTAGAAGTAGATGTTTTTCTGGAACTCTCTTGCTTTTCCTATGATCGAATCGATGTTGGCAAGTTGATCTCTGGTTCCTCTGCCTTTTCTAAATCCATCTTGAACATACAGAAGTTCACGGTTGAAGCCTGGCTTGGAGAATTTTGAGCATTACTTTACAAGCTTGTCAGATGAGCGCAATTTCGTGGTAAACTGAATTTTCTTTGTCATTGCCTTTCTTTGGAATTTGGATGAAAATTGGCCTTTTCCAGTCCCGTGGCCACTGCTGAGTTATCCAAGTTTGCTGGCATATTGAGTGAAGCACTTTAACAGCATCATCTTTTAGGATTTGAAATAGCTCAACTGGAACTCAATCACCTCCACTAGCTTTGTTCATAGTGATGCTTCCTAAGGTCCACTTGACTTTGCATTCCAGGTTGTCTGGCTCTAGGTGAGTGATCACATCATTGTGGTTATCTGTGTCATGAAGATCTTTTTTGTATAGTTCTTCTGTGTATTTTTGCCACCTCTTCTTAATGTCTTCTGCTTCTGTTAGGTCCCTACCATTTCTGTGCTTTATTGAGCCCATCTTTGCAAGCAATATTCCCTTGGTATCTCTAATTTACTGAAGAGATCTCTAATCTTTCCCATTCTATTGTTTTCCTCTGTTTCTTTGCATTGATCACTGAGGAAGGCTTTCTTATGTCTCCTTGCTCTTCCTTGGAACTCTGCATTCAGATGGGTATATCTTTCCTTTTCTTCTTTGCCTTTAGCTTCTCTTCTTTTCTCAGCTATTTGTAAGGCCTCCTCAGACAACCATTTTGCCTTTTTGCATTTCTTTTTCTTGGGGATGGTCTTGATCACTGCCTCCTCTACAATGTCATGAACCTCCATCCATGGTTCTTTAGGCACTCTGTCTATCAGGTCAGGAAGCAACAGTTAGAACTGGACATGGAACAACAGACTGGTTCCAAATAGGAAAAGGAGTCCTCAAGGCTGTATATTGTCACCCTGCTTATTTAACTTCTATGCAGAGTACATCTTGAGAAACGCTGAGTTGAAAGAAGCACAAGCTGGAATCAAGAGTGCTGGGAGAAATATCAATAACCTCAGATATGCAGATGACACCACCCTTATGGCAGAAAGTGAAGAAGAACTCAAAAGCCTCTTGATGAAAGTGAAAGAGGAGAGTGAAAAGGTTGACTTAAAGCTCAACATTCATAAAACGAAAATCATGGCATCTGGTCCCATCACTCCATGGCAAATAAATGGGGAAACAATGGAAACAGTGGCTGACTTTATTTTTTGGGGCTCCAAAATCACTGCATATGGTGATTGCAGCCATGAAATTAAAAGATGCTTACTACTTGAAAGGAAAGTTAGGACCAACCTAGATAGCATATTCAAAAGCAGAGACATTACTTTGCCAACAAAGGTCCGTCTAGGTCAAGGCTATGGTTTTTCCATTAGTCATGTATGGATATGAGAGTTGGACTGTAAAGAAAGCTGAGTGCTGAAGAATTGATGCTTTTGAACTGTGGTGTTGGAGAAGACTCTTGAGAGTCCCTTGGACTGCAAGGAGGTCCAACCAGTCCATCCTAAAGGAGATCAGTCCTGGGTGTTCATTGGAAGGACTGATGCTAAAGTAAACTCCAATACTTTGGCCACCTTATGCGAAGAGTTGACTCATTGGAAAAGACCCTGATGCTGGGAAGGATTGGGGGCAGGAGGAGAAAGGGATGATAGAGGATGAGATGGCTGGATGGCATCACTGACTTGATGGATGTGAGTCTGAATGAACTCTGGGAGTTGGTGATGGACAGGGAGGCCTGGTGTGCTGCAGTTCATGGGGTCACAAAAAGTCAGACATGACTGAGTGACGGAACTGAACTGATCAGATCTAATCCCTAGAATCTATTTGTCACTTCCACTGTATAATTGTAAGGGATTTGATTTATGTCATACCTGAATGGTCTAATGGTTTTCCCTACTTTCTTCAATTCAAGTCTAAATTTGGCAATAAGGGGTATATGATCAGAGCCACAGTCAGCTCCTGGTCTTGTTTTTGCTGACTGTATAAAACTTCTCCATCTTTGGCTGCATAGAATATAATCAATCTGATTTCCACATTGACCATCTGGTGATGTCCATGTGTAGAGTCTTCTCTTGTGTTGTTGGAAGAGGGTATTTTCTATGACGAGTACATTCTCTTGGCGAAACTCTGTTAGCTTTTGTTCTGCTTCATTTGGTACTCCAAGGTGAAATTTGCCTGTTACTCCAGGTATTTCTTGACTTCCTACTTTTGCATTCCAGTCCCCTGTAATGAAAAAGATATCTTTTTTGGGTGTTAGTTCTAGAAGGTCTTGTAGGTCTTCATAGAACCTTTCAATCTTAGCTTCTTCAGCATTTCTGGTTGGGGCATAGACTTGGATTACTGTGATATTGAATGGTTTGCCCTGGAAATGAACAGAGATCATTCTGTCATTTTTGAGAATGCACCCAAGTGCTGCGTTTCGGACTCTTCTGTTGACTATAATGGCTACTCTATTTCTTCTGAGGGATTCCTGCCCACAGTAGTAGATATAATGGTCATCTGATTTAAATTCACCTGTTCCAGGCCATGTTGGTTCACTGATTCCTAAAATGTCGATGTTCACTCTTTCCATCCCTGTTAAAGCCCTATGATAGACCTACATATTTTGTTTCTCTGTTGACATTGAGAACTCCTGATTTTCCGTAATGCCCTCAGTACCCAGCATAATACCTGGAACCTCATGGGCACTCAAATCTTTGGTGTTTCATGTACATGAAAGGGGGAAAATTCATGAATAAATAAACAAATATGAATAGCTATTTTATGTTGACTTACCTGCAGACGTCTCTATAAGCAAGCTTTCACACATAGTAGAAACTTGAGAGATACTTTCTAAATTTGTGGTGTTTTGTTTTTTTTCTACAACTATTCCTTCAGACATTCATTTAACAAATATATATCAAGTATTCCTTTGAAGACACAGATGATTCAAGCAAGAAGCTCCCATCAAAGTTTGGCCACTAGAGAGAAATGAGCATAAGGCAAGATAAAGAAAGCCTCGGGCTGGGAGAAAGGTCAGCCGTGGCAGCGTGAGAGTGCTGAGTCAAAGAAAGAGTAATCACGGGCTTTCACGGGTCACCACCACTGTTTCTACAAGCATCATATAAAATGATAGCAAACACCTGTAACATCAAAGTGTGAATTGCAACCCATTTGTGGTCATGCAATCAGTTTAAATGGTTAAACTAGAACTTTTTTTCATGTTTATATAGGTTATTTATTTACTTATCCTAAATTTAAGAATTTTAAGTCCAGATAATATGAGTTCAGTGGTCAGTGGCATTCTTCTAGACTTTCCTTTTTCTAGAAATGAAGACTAATCATTTCAGTCTTAACTAATCAAAAGTTCTATTTTGAGAATGTTACATGTCTCTTAAACAAAAATCCAGCTTGAAAGATCAGTGAAACAAATTAAATTGTAGGTCCTTAGCAGAAGGAAGAGAGATAATTATCTCTATTTTCTTATTTAAATCATACAAATACCCTAGGAGGAGTGTAAGGTGACCCCTAGTAGTCTGATGAATACACTGAAGATCAAAGTGAACTAGTTTCCCCAAAGGAAAAAGGAAAGAATGGACCTAGATATGGCTCCCGCACTTCTCTTCACACTGTGAAAGGGGTGAATACATACTCAGAGCCTGGTAAGGGCTCAGAAATGCTAGCCACTATTGTAGTGATGTTGGTGGTGGAAAAAGAAGGTGTATTAATAATTCTTTTCTGACTATAAAAGTAACATGTGCTCTTCATCAAAAATTTCGGTAATATTGACAAGTAGGAAGAAAATAACCAATAATTCTAGCACTCAAAGATATACACTGTTAACAATTTTGATGAATGCCATTAGCAATTAAGCTCCTCGGGGCACGAATTTTTATCTGTTGTGTTAACTGCTATGTTTCAAGAGCCTGGACTCCTGCCAGGGTCATATAGCAAGAACTTGATAAAAATCTGCTAAATGAAGGGATGAATAGGTTTTCAGTCATTTTCATAGATGCATAAACATGTGTGTACACATGAGTAGAATATGCTAACAATTTATATTCTACAGATAGTTTTTTGTCTCATTGTTTTGTTTCACACTGTCATTTTGTTTTTATATAAAAAGCCGATAGCTTCATAGAGGAGTCCTTGTTGGGGAACTGCTCAGTTAGTGTAGGGGGCTCAGAGGATACTTTCTAGTGCCACCTGCAGCCTAGGATAGTGTTGCTGTTTAAGTCGCTAAATTGACCCTATGGACTATAGCCCACCAGGCTCCTCTGTCCTTGGGATTTCCCAGGCAAGCATACTGGAGTGGGTTGCCATGCCCTTTTCCAGGGGATCAACCTGACCCAGGAACTGAATCCATGTCTCTTATTTCTCTTGCACTGGCAGGAGGGTTCTTTACCGCTAGCACCACCTGGGAAAACTTTTTTTTTTTTTACTGCACCTCATAACTTATTGGAGAAGGAAATGGCAACCCACTCCAGTACTCTTGCCTGGGAAATTCCATGGATGGAGGAGCCTGGTGCATTACTGTCCATGGGGTCGCAAAGAGTCAGACACGACTAAGTGATTTCACTTTCTTTCTTTTCTTTCATAACTTACGGGATCTTAGTTCCCCAACCTGGAATCGAACCTGGTCCTTGGCAGTGAAAGCACAGAGTCATAACCACTGGACCACCAGAGAATTCAAGGACACTGTAGTACATTATTATTTGCTCCCAGGTAGGAAAGAGCAATGGGCTTCCCTGATGGCTCAGTGCTAAAGAATCTGCCTGTAATGCAGGAGCTGCAGAAGACATGAGTTCAATCCCTGGGTGGGAAAAATCCCCTGGAGGAGGGCATGGCAACCCACTCCAGTATTCTCACCTAGAGAATCCCATGGACAGAGGAGCCTGGTGGGCTACAGTCCACAGGGTCGCAAAGAGCAAGCGATTTAGTACTAGCACTAGGTTTTCCTCACCTGCAAAATAAAGTAGGGCTGCAGCTCTCTTGGCTTTCCAGGTGGCTCAGCGGTAAAGAATCTTCCAATGCAGGAGATATGAGTTCAGTTCCTGGGTAGGAAAGATGCCCTGGAAAAGAAAATGGCAACCCATTCCAGTATTCTTGCCTGGGAAATCCCATGAACAGAAGAGCCTGAGGGATAGGGGGTGCAGTCCACAAAGAGTCAGATATAACTTAGTGACTAAGCGGCATAACGTGCTTGCTCAGATTTCCTTACAAGATTTATCTAATGGGAGAGTCCTTTATCTATGATATTTCATGTTTTCTTTACAGATGCTCTTAATAGTATTGAGAATTCCACTTATAGAACAGCCTTCAAATTACGATCAGTGCAAACCCTGTGTCAATGTAAGTACAGGCTTTCTTGAAACATTGAAATAACCTGACCCTAATGCATAAAGTGAAATGCACAGAGAACCAAAAACTCCCCCATGTGAGTGACTGCTGAATTCAGAAGATTGGACCTGTGCATGTACCCCCGATTTGTAACAGAGAAGATGAAGTGGGTAAGATACTCCTGTGTACTCAGTCCACATGCAGCTTTGCTAATCGTTTATGGATGAGAATTTTAGGGGATATATAGCAAGCACTTCCTTCAAACCTCAACCGCACCATGCCCCACCCCCTCTCCTCGTCCTGCATACTAAGCTAGGTAAAACGCCCTATGGCCAAGGGCATCGTTTTCGAAAAAGAAAACCTTGTCTCCCCTCCCCACCCCTCCCCACCCCACCCCACAATGCACCCAGGAGGTGCAGCGTCCTTGGGTCAGGGGGGCTGGGTTGAGGAGGGCGGCTGCAGCCACGAGGAGCCTGGCTGTGAGTGGTGGTCCTGCCAGGCACAGTTGGCGGTGCCACCCTGGACCTGCAGCTGCAGCACTGGAGTGGAAGGTCCTGCCGGGGCATCAAGCAGCTCCGGCCGGGCTCACTGCACTGCCCCTCCCGCCCTAACCGAGAAGAAGTGGAATGGGGTAAGGCCCCTGGCAGAGATGGGAGCTGTGCCCTGGTCATCGGCACCAGACTTCCCCAGCATGAAGACTTTTGTCAAGCACCCAAACTGTCCAGGGAAAAGGAAAGGTGTGTGGATGCCAATGAGCGTGATATAGACAAATCACTAATTCCAGAAGTTTACAAAAAACAGAATATACTCAAAAAATTCACCCTCAATTATACTGTTTTCCTGGAGAATGTCTCCTAGTAAAGAAAGTTAGCAGCCAATGTTATATGAGCCTCCATCATCAATGCCTGTAATTGATGCAATGTAATTTGAGGATGTATCTTTTTGAACTTTTTATTACACCTGGCATCAAAAACAGTGAATATAAATAATACTCATGGGAAATAGTAACAGTACACACAGGAAGAAGTTGGAAATTTCTACCTATAGAAGATAGCCACAGAAAAATTGGAAAACAAAAAGAAAAGTCCCAGACACCAAGATAAAGGATATTGTGAGCTCCAGGCAGCAGGATCTGGGGAACTAGAGAGCATTGCTACACAAATCTGGTGGTGAGATTAATGGACACCACATTATCTGTTTTACTGTAGTATAGAACTCTCAGCTGAAGATACAGCATCCTGTGTACAGCACGCCAGGCCGAGGTGATAGGTTTTGCGATTGAATAATGAATGATAAAATAGTTTGTAGCCTCCACCACCTGCAGCCAGGTTTTTATTAAAATCAATCTCCAAACCTACCCCCTCACTTCCTTAGACTCTCCCCTTAAAAGTGGTATCAGAGAACAAATAAAAAATTTTATTATATTTGCTAGATTTCTCATCTGTGAGGTTGATTTACGAAGTAGACAGAAACGCGGGGTTTTATCACTGTACAAGTGAAGCATTTAAAATGCCAGCAGCTCTTGGTGCCACTGACATCCCCATCTCTCAGATGGCATGAGTGGGTGTTTACTCAATTTGTCTGTCATTTTCCATCTGCAAGAAACCATAGGGTTGGTTCTATTTCATTCTCCCTTATCTTTATTGCCTTGTAACATTTTTAGGAGAATGTGATAAAAAAAAATATGTAGGAAATAAACCATTATTTTTTGTAAGCAACTTTGGTTTTATTAAGTGCCTTCCAGGATAGTAATACTGACAGGACCAAGATCAAAAAAATAATATTACTAAGGCTAGGGTGAGACCTAGAGTCTGATAATTCAGCAACTGTTCTCTTATAAAGATCACTGGGTTTTTAAAGTAGCGCAATTGTATTTTAACATACAATATTCCTTCTCGAGCTAGGCTATGCACCAGGAAAAAAAGTTAAATAAACATGAAAGGTGAATTTTCTCAATCGACTTAATAAAGAGTATAAAAAATGTTTTTCCCAACTTTTCACCAGTATTCTAATTTCCTCAGAAAGCTGTTTACAAGTTTTTCACTTCTTTACCTTTTAATTTCCTACTTTAAAGTCACATCTTAGAGGTTATACTGAGAATAATGTTCTAACTTTCCTTCAGTAACAGATGTACTTTTCCAAAATCAAATCAACTGTCAGAATAGGAATGCCTGAATTATGTACAAGATGGTGGCTCAGATGGTAAAGAATCTGCCTGCAATGCAGGAAACCCAGGTTCAATCCCTGGGTCGAGAAGATCCCTTGGAGAAGGAAACGCATTCCAGTATACTTGCCTGGAGAATCCCATGGACAGAGGAGTGTGGCAGGCTTAGTCCACGGGGTCACAAAGAGTCGGACACAGCTAACAATTAATACACTGCATCCAAATTGTGGTCGTATGTAACTCCCTTAAAAAATAGCTGCCATGAAAAAAAAAGTCTTATAGACTAGATGATGTTTACTTTTTGAAGCCTTTTGTTCCCATCACAGACGGTGCAGTGTTTCCTTTGCTTCCTGCAGTGGACTGGATTGGCAGTTCTCTGATTCAGCACGTCCTACTACGTCAGAGTCTCTGGGAGGCAGGAGAAAGCACCCTCTCTGTGCAGCAGCTTTTTCAGGCTCTGCAGGAGATGTTCCAGAAAGTCAGAGTGGAAAAACCAGGACAGGTGCACCCCAGGGCTTCAGAACTCACTCTGAGCCTTCTCACTACAATGTATGACAGGTGAGGATGAAGAGATCAAGCTGTGCCCTAACAGGGGGTATGCAGTTGCCTCTGGTCATTGACCAATTGAGGATGTCTAATATTTGCTCAGGGCTTGAGTTCTAAGAAAGCTTCTTTGTTTGTTTTCCTCAAATGTATTACTCATTCAGAAGGGGAACAAAGAAGTACATGCTTATCAACCTCACTAACATAAATGACTCATGCAAAGCAATAAGGAGGAAAATCCACATTTTGATACAAACTTTATTTCCACTCTAGAGAAGCATGCATACCTTTTTCTAGGGCAATTACACATCTATCGATACTGAAAATTACACTTTTTCTTGTTCAGTCGCTAAGTCATGTCTGACACTTTGCGACCCCATGAACTGCAGCATGCCAGGCTTCCCTATCCTTCATTATCTCCTGGAACTTGCTTGATGTCCATTGAGTCAGTGATGCCATCCAACCATCTCATCCTCTTTCATTCCCTTCTCCTCTTGCCTTCAATCTCTCTCAACATGAGTCCCCTGTAATTTATTTATTTGTTTATTTCTTTATAACCATTTATCAGTTTCTGTTTGTGGGATAAGGTTGAATAACCCATGCATAAATGGCTAACCTCTTGTCTTAGTCTGTTTGGGTTGCTATACAAAAATACCATAGACCAGGTGACTTAACAGACATTGTTTCTCACAGTTCTGGAGGCTAGAAAGGCAGCTGCAGACACTTGGGTCTGGTGAGAAACCACTTCCAGGCACTCAGAGATCCATCTTCTGGCTGTGTCTTCACATGGTAGAAGAGAGTGAAAGAGCTTTCTGGGGTCTTTTTTATAGTAACAGTAATCTAGTTCATGAGAGTTCCACCTTTGTGACCTAGTCATCTCCCTAAATCCTACCTCGTCTAAGTAGTTTCTCACTGGGAGCTAGGATTTCAACATATGACTTGGAGAGGAAAGATACATAAACATTTCCACCTTGTCAAAGGCTTAATTATGCATGCTCTGGAGTCAGTGGTGTGTGTGTGTGAGTGTATCTGTGTGTTTCACTGAACTCGTTTATCACTTTTTTTGCTCCACTTCAGCTTTGTTTATCTTATGTGGTCTTGACCCAGTTGGCTTCATCTTGTAGAATGAACTTTTAAAAACTCGCAGTGAATATAAAACACTTGGAAAGTGCAGGAAAGAGTAAGGAAGAAGCAATATCACCCCCAAAGCCTGTATCCTAGAGACAAGGACAGTTTAACCATTTGGCAAATTCCTTACTAGTTTATTGTTTATTTTTCATCGTGCAAATAATATATAAATATGTTCTCAAGTGATTTTTTGTCTTGATTTCAGCCTCCTTAAGCATTAAGCTTTTGGCTGTCCTTTCTGTATTCAGTGCCTGCCTCTAACAACCCACCTGCCTTTGATACATTGTTCTGTAGCTTTCCTAACTGCATAGCTGGTGGGCACAGGGTGATGAGCCTCTAGGTAGTGACCTGAGAGGAAGCAGATGTTTTTAACATAAAGATTTGCTCATTCTGCCTGCCCTTTGGTTCTTGTCTCTGTTGTTTGCTTTCTGGGCCTGTGAACCCTAAAGACAATGAGACCACCTGGTCCAGGAAGAGAGAAAGCACCCAATAAATATTTGTTGAACACATGAATGAACAAATCATGAAAGATGAAATATTTCTATTCAATTCTTAGTCCTGTCAAATTCTAGATAAGGAAAACAGACCATGAAGAGCATGAACTTGTAACACGATGTCAGAAATGTTCATTCATTGTCATGGTTTTTATAAGAATAACCCTGCCTTTCCCATTCTTGCCTCTGCTGTTTTTTGTTGTTGTTGCCATGCAGCACAGGAACGGGTTTTATCAAGCTTGCACCTGCAGCCGCTGCTCTGATCACCCTCTCAGGGGACAGTCCTCTTACAAAATACAGAGGTAACATAAGTAGGGGTTTAGAGTGTCTGAAGTGTGGTGACCGCCAGACCTCTCCAACACGTGACCTTCTTCACTCACTCCTGTATCCCCACTACCACATGGTTCTGGTTCAGCATGTACCCAGCAAACTTAGAATTTTCCAAAATGTTGATCTACGTGTTCTAACTATTCATAATTTGGTTATCCTTGATATTCATTTGCATAGAGATTATTCAGACACCAGTAGTTCTTATTCTCTTAAAGCAGTCCCTACTCCCAGCACCATTCACCAAACTCATGGTCTTTGTCATCTATGTGCTCAATTATCAAAAATTAGAAATGTGAGTGGCTCTTCACTACTTTTCAAGTTACTTAG
Organism: Aepyceros melampus; assembly: GCA_006408695.1. NCBI lineage: Eukaryota > Metazoa > Chordata > Mammalia > Artiodactyla > Bovidae > Aepyceros > Aepyceros melampus. The sequence goes on from SJXQ01006476.1 coordinate 150,630, forward strand.
TTTGGGAAGCTTTCAAAATAGCAAGTGGATAATCAAGAATTATAACTTTCTCCTCTTTCCCCCTTTAGACCCACAAATTAAGTGTTTAGGATTCAAAGCACACACTCTTCAAAGATATATGCAAGTATTCAATTAAAGCTTTCTCTTCCCCCTTATATGTCTAGCTCTTTTTCAGCTCTATGCAGAAAATAACAGGGGAGGTCATGATTTGGGAGCACGCATGACTCGAAGGGTTTTGAGAAACCTACTAACAGATCTGCAACAGGTAAACCTCTAATGCTCAAGAGTTCTAAATGTGTTCCAGTTATATTTGTCATATTAATTATTAAAGGATCTTATTTTTTATAGTGTTGATTCTATCTTGATGTAGTTCTCCAAGCAATCTCTCTCTTCTCCAATCATTGGTAATATCTGAGTGTAGTCTGACCTATTGCAATTATTTCCTACTGGTTTGCCCATCTCAAGCCTCTCCTTTCTCCAACTCTTCCTCCACACAGCAGCCAGTGACTCCTCCAAATGTCAGTGTAAGTGCCTAAAATTCCTCATTGGCTATTTCTAGCTATAGAATAAAACCTAAACTCCTTAGTATCACAAACAAAGCTTTCTCCAATCTTCTATTTTCAAAAAGAGGTAAAATCATGATACTTATACAAATTTAAAATGAATGCAAACAAATAAATATTTGTAACTCAAATATGGGTAACAAAGTAAACAAATATAAAAATTTATTCAATTTTTTCTTTATTAACTATAAGAGGGCTCCAGTAAGATGTCACAACAAGTAGAAAGAAATAACTAAAGAACAGACAAACTGATAGATTAAGAATGCTGTAATGAATTTGCAGGTGGACCCAAGAGTGGCTTGGGTAGGGGTGGGAGTTGTTGCTCAACCAGGAGAGAATTCATTTGGATGTCCATAAATAGAAATTATTTGCATCGTGATCAGTTGTCAACAAATTGACATTAATCTCTATAAAATTATAAGGTAGCCTATCAAAGAGAGTGATGCACATCTCTGTAGGTTCAGATAATCCCCAGTGGAAAGATATCCAGCAGTTTCCTTTGTGTATTCTACAGTGTTTTGATTTTTCCTTATACTCCTCCAGCTTTGTGTCTCCTGCATATCAAAATCCTTACTGTACCTGACATGTTCCACTACTGGCTTGTGCAGGTACATCTATCCACAACACCACTGCCTCTCCTTTACTTGACAAATACTGTTTGTCTTTCAAGTTTACTCAAAATATTAGTCACCTCATCACTGAAAACTTCTTAAACTCCTTGTAAATAACTTTGTTATAGCACTTGTCAAATTTTATTGCAATCATGTCTTAGATATGTGATTTTCCCACTAGGCTGCTTCTCAAGGGCAACAATTATATCTCAGTGATCTTTATGTCTCCAATAGCTTGAAAAGTGCTTGATATTAAAGTATTCATGTGTGCATGCCTTATGTGCTACATCATGTTGACTCTTTGCAATCCAGTGGACAGTAGCCCACCAGGCTCCTCTGTTCATGGGATTTTCCAGACAAGATTTTTGGAATGGGTTGCCATGCCCTCATCCAAGGGATCTTCCTGACCCGGGGATCGAACTGCAGCTTCTGCATTGCAGGCAGATTCTTTACCGATGAGCCACCAGGGAAGCCTACGAAGGCCCTTAACAAGTGCTTAATGAAAACATAGATGAAATGCAGCCCTGAATACTCAATAGTTGATTTCCATCATTTCCTATGCTTTAAGAATGTGCAAATATAGCATTGTTTTCATCCAATTAATAAGGAATCTAACCTCCTTAATGTAAATATGCTTCTTAATTGTAAAAAATGATGTAACCAAGCAAGATCTTCTGCAAATGTGTTATGTAGGCTCTGGATTATTTTGTGTACAAGTGATTACTGTCTCTGTATCTTTTACCCCTGCTTTAAAGATGCCTCAAGCATCCTTTAAGGATTCTTCAAGCCCCTGTAAATTCCTTGAACTAGGTTTTCTGCACTGTGAAACTATAGTAATTTTCTGTCATTTCCCCCCTGGTTCTGGACTGTAGGGAAGAAAAAAATATTTTTCCCTTACCCACCTTAAGTTCTGTGTCTAGGGCCCTGTAAATTAGACTTGTAAAAGAATTAACAAGAGAAAAACAAACCAAAGTTTATTCATGTGTATGGTGCATGGGAACACCCAGTGATGAGTAACTCAAAGATACAACTCAGGCTTGTAAGCTATTTTACTCTAAACAAAGGAAAAGGGACTCTGGGCTTCTAGGTGGAGGAGGCAGGCTTATGAGATGATCAGGAAATAGATGATAAACAAGGGTTGTTTAGTAGGGTTTGTTATGCACATTTAAGTCTGTGATATCTCTGCTAACGAGGGTTGTTAAGAGTCCTCCTCTTCCTGGTAGGTAGAGGGAGACACTATTGGTAAAAACAAGTTGACTGTATAAATGTAAGTTACCTTTACAAAAGGAAAGCCTGTATCCTGTTTCTAGTGCTTTTCTGCCTCTATTGGCTCTCAATGACTTTTAGTTCAAAATAATACATATGCCAAGGAGGTATCCTGGAGAACCAAGGATTCTGAACTGGGGATTATTACACCAAGAGTGGGAGGTGGGTAAGGAGAAAGATTATCAGACAAGGAATATGATTTAGGAAAACCTACCCAAATTACCCTTGCAGGAACTTCCCTGGTGGTCCAGTGGTTGAGACTCCACACTTCCACTACAAGGGGGATGGGTTTGATCTATGGTCGGGAATCTCCTGCATGCCTGGCATGGACTGCAGGCCATGCAGTGCTGCCGAAAAATAAAATTAAATAAATAAAATATAATTACTTTTCCCCCAAAAAATAAAAATTAAAAAAGTTACCCTTGCTTTGATTTGGTCTTAATATTAAGAGTTTATGTTCATACTGATTGCAATAATTAGTATTTAATTTATTGTGTAAATTTTAAACGTTTCAGTTGAGTTCAGTCGCTCAGTCATGTCTGACTCTTTGCGACCCCATGAATGCAGCACGCCAGGCCTCCCTGTCCATCACCATCTCCCGGAGTTCACTCAGACTCATGTCCATCGAGTCAGTGATGCCATCCAGCCATCTCATCCTCGGTCGTCCCTTTCTCCTCCTACCCTCAATCCCTCCCAGCATCAGAGTTAAGATGCTCATATTTCTTAAGTGGAGCAATGATCTTTTTTTCATGTCTAAGGTTCAGACCTCAGATGTAGTTTTCAAAGAGCTCTTCTGGTGGTTGCCCCAGCACATGGATCCTGTCACCAGTTTTCTACTGACTCTCAGGCATATTTTAAGACACTACTGCCCCAACAATCCCTGCATTTTGGGGGGAGACTGGGAAAATCTGCCCATCCATTTATGCAATCAGTCTAGTTAGACTAAAGTGGTGAAGTGGATGTGATGAAAGAAGATGGACGGAGGGCATCTTCCTTCTGAAATCCTATGCCGCTTCCTCACTAGTACAGCTGGCCCCAGGCTGGCTCCCCACCCAAGAGGCCCTAAAAATCTCCCTTGTTTCAGGCTCAACCAAGGTCAACGAACTGCTGAAATGGCAGCTCCTGCAGTGCTGTCTCCCCCTCCTGCATCAGTAGGCTCCTGAGAAAGCTGTTAGAAAGGTGGAGATTTGCATAGCAAATTATCATCCCATTGACTTCCATTAAAAACACCGAGATGGGTTCCCATAGAGAACTCCAGGCCCCTCTGTGTGATCCCACCCCCTCCCCCGAGAACCCTAATTATCATTTCAAGTGGTATTCTGCCTACACTGCAGGCCCTCTAGCCAGATTTAATTCTTCCTTAGATTATCTGCAAGAAATTAGTCAAATGGGCACAAAATCTTTGTGCACACACTTAAGAGCCAAAAATGTAGGTTACAACCCACAACAAGTGAATTTTCTTTTGACTGATATCAGAATCCCAGAACTGGCTAGTGGATCCTATTTGATTCAGTTTCCTTACTGTACAAATGAGGCTAAACCTCTTTCCCAGGGCTCAAGATACCATCCAAATAAGTGGTTCAGTTAGTTCATCAGCATTCACAGGCCAAAGTAGGGGTAATGAGTTATTTTTTCAGACAAAAGCCAAATAACACATCATGTTTAGTTCAGCTGGTGATGGGGTTATTATTAATTTAACGTACAAGCCATCTTGTCACAATTACACAAATGTTTGTTGACTTCTGCCTGGCTAATTGTCAGCAAAGTGGTTCTAAGTGCCACTTTCCTGATTAGAAGAATGTTTATTCGAGTTGATGGACTCAGCAGGGGGGTCTTTGAAATTACTTCTGAGCTTGGGAGCAATGCCTGCTGACAATCTGTGCTATAGAAGGCATCAGACATGAAATTAGGACACGTGACCAAATGGGCGTAAATGGAGGTGACAGGTACATGTATCTGTGCATATAGTTAATGTCAGGGCCAAGCCCCTGGCCATCTCAGCAGTCACAGGGTGTTCTGAGTCCCTTAGTTAAACTCCTTAATGTGACTGAGTGAAAGATAGAAACCACTGATTGAGGTAGTGTTAAATCAAGCATTGGAATACAAATCAGGTCCAGGTGTGACAAAGCTTTGGGAGAACCCCTCAACAGAGTAAAGAGTCTTGGAGGGAGATCTCATTTGTATAGTAATTCGCATCTATTTTGTTTGTTTGTTTTACCTTGAGCAAAATATCAGATCTCAATTTATTTCTTGTTGTAAACAGGATAATAACTGCCCTGCCTCGAAAACTGGCATTTATTAAAATGAGATGATGTGTGTTTGAAAAGGTTTTTCTAAAAATGCCCTGAACTTTAATATGGTATTATTGTTATATGTAATTCATAGGTGAACAAAAGCAAGTTCAGTTCAGTCTCTCAGTCGTGTCTGATTCTTTGAGACCCTGTGGACTGCAGCATGCCAGGCCTCCCTGTCCATCACCAACTTCCTGAATTTACTCAAACTCATGTCCATTGAGTCGGTAATGCCATCCAACCATCTCATCCTCTGTCGTCCCCTTCCCCTCTTGCCTTCAATCTTTCCCAGCATCAGGGTCTTTTCCAGTGAATCAGTCCTTTGCATCAGGTAGCCAGAGGATTGGAGTTTCAGCTTCAGCATCAGTCCTTCCAATGAATATTCAGGATTGATTTCCTTTAAGATGGACTGGTTGGATCTCCTTGCAGTCCAAGGACAAAGAAAGGTTAAATAATTTAACTGGGGTCACAAGAGAAACACGGAAGCCCTCCCTGTATTGCCCTCATTGCCAGAACTTCTTACTCTTCTCGTCCCATCCCCACTTCTCGCCATTTGTTCTTTCTTTGTCTCTATTCATACGCTGCACAAAATCCACACGTATCTTGTTGACCTCACTGAAACAGCTCATCCAGCCTCAGACACCAGATACATGTGACTCTTTGGCCATAAGTGCCACTGCTCAGGTGTGACTAGTGGCCACCTACTTCTCCCTTTCTTAATCACTGACACAGGGTTTCTTGCCTTTTGTAGATTCCAACTGTCGTTGGGGAAAGTCGTGCTCTGTGCTCTGTGGAGAGTGCTACACGCAGCTGTTTCCAAGGGGTAGTGCCACACACATGTCCTTGGGAGCTGGGGGAAGACACAGCTGCCGACCCATTTCAATCACAGACCTACTACTCCACACGCATCCCAGACAACCTAATTCAGGAGGTAGACTTGTCCCACCTTTGCATGAGATAAACTTCAGCAGAGTCAACAGAAACAGAGCCAGAAGAGGAGATGAAAAGACATCCTCATCTCTATAAGAGATTGCAGTCATGCTTGCAAACATATTCGACTGTGCCACTGCTTTTCAGGTATTGAGCCCAGTAATCAAAGAAGAGAAATTCCTGTCTTGGTTGCAGTCTGAGCCTCCCATCCTCTTATGGATCCCAACCTGCTACCGACTGTCAGCCACTGAAATGGCCACTCACCCTGTTCGGTGCAGAATCTGCAGGAACTTTCCCATCACAGGACTGAGGTACAGTCACTCATCACTGTTACACAGCCCATTACTCTCCAAATGGATCTAGAGTTGGAGCTTCTTCTCTCCAGATTCTCTTGGTTGTCTTACTCACACTTTCAGAACTCAGCTGATTTGGGGGGAAGGGGGAATAATAATTTCCTGTATGAGTGATCCTGCTTATATTTTATTTTACCTTCTATAATTAATGGGATATTAAGTTCTAGGGACACATACTTAGACCAGTAGATATTTTTATTTCTTAAAGGGAAATTTTTTTGTCTTTTGTTACCAAAACTCTTTTAAATATTTTGTAGTTAACCATAACAATAACAACAGTTTACATTTTTTGTTCTTTAAAAATATTTTTGACGTATAATTGATTTACAGTGTTGTGTTAATTTCTGCTGTACAGCAAAGTGGTTCAGTTATACATACATGCATTCTTTTACATATTCTTTTCCATTATGGTTTATCATGGGATATTGACTATGATTCCCTATGTGACAGGACCTTGTTAATGTTTGTTAAATATTGAACAAATATTAGGTTGTGTGGTTCACATGGTTCATTTGTGTAAAACATTATAACTCCATATAAAAAATGGTGTTATTATGCCTAATGTGGTATTATTATTATTTAGCAGAGAAGCTAAATAACCTAAGCTTAAGCTCACATGGTTAGCAAGTGGCTGAGGCTGTGGACCGAATCCAGAGTCCCTGCTCTGCAACCGTGATGTTCTGCTGCCTCCTTGTGCAGACAGCTGAGAAGATTCCTTGAAAACAAAAAAATTGATGAGGCTTTATAGGAGCTGCTCATGCCAGAGCTTCTCTTTTCTTGGAGGAAAAGGCAGATTTGAAAGCTAGGTTTGAGGCAGGAAATTCAGATCTTTCCTTGGCTTTTAGATGACAGTCAAAATCCTATCTTAGGAAAAGGGTGTTGTAGGATTTCTCTAAATAAAATGATAAAGAAGTAAAATTTGTGTTATTTTTAAAGATGGGGAGGAGAGAAGGAAGCCAGCAAGTGGGGGCCAGGCAAGTGAGTGACCGTCACCATGGTGGGTGGACACAGGGGTAACAAGGGCTAGAGATGTGGTGAAACTGACGAGCTAGGACAACCTGGGAACTCAAAACTGGTTAATAAAGGGGATATGCGCAAAAGGGGCAGGAGAAGTGACATAAAATAGGTCTGATATAAAATAAGTCTGTGGAGCTCACTGGAAATCAGGTTTTCATTTTGCTGAGAAAGTGAATTGATTTTGCAGAGAATTCTGAGGACACAGTGAAATTTCACTCACAGAAACTCTTCATGAATAACACAAGTTGAAACAACAAAACATACCAATGGCCCCAACTGTTGGTAACCAAGCAAGCTAAACCAAAGAAATATCCACACTACAATGGAAAGTACTCTTTTTTTAATTGGGCAGTGGGAAAACATTAATATGATTTTCTATATTACAAGTATATCATAATCATTTACTCAATAAACAAGTATTACATAAGCAGTTACACAGTATCCTGTACTGGGCCAGAAACAGAATTCATTTTTGCAGTTACATAAAATACAAATTTAACATTGATGTATTTTTTCAAAGTCATTATGTATAATATAAAGCATGTATTATTATTATTTTTATTTTATCAGGAGTCTTAGAATGTGAATGACTTGCTCAGGTCACTCAAAAAAAAAAATAGCAAAAGCATAGGGCCAAATATGCCATATTGTAAGTTTCTGGTTGTGTCCCTACCTACTAAGAGTAAGATTAAGCTGCTTCTTAGAAACGCCTCTATGTGACCCATCTTTCCTCCTGGAAATCTAAGGCAATGTATGGTTCTCATACACGCAGACAGCTAAGTCGTCTGGGCATGACCTTGAGCTTCTCTAGACCACAGTTTCTTTGTAAGCAAAAGAAGGATGAGTGAATCAAAGCATGACTTAGGCGTCTCTTAGCTGTAACCATCTGAGCTTATTAGAAAGTGCTTGAACACATTACAGGTCTAACCTTAAACCTGTGCTTTTGGCTCTCAGAAAACCACAGCTATAGCATCCAGGCTTTTGGTTTCAGTGAGAGTCATAAAGTCATCTTAGAGCAGAAGTGTTTGCAGATCTGGAGGTAGCAGAAGAGGGCAAGACCTGGCCTCCTAAAGTCAGAGAGAAAGACCAGAGATTGTTCCTAAGCTGAGGGTCCAATTTTAGCAGGATGTTTCACACTTGTACTCCTGAACAGCCATGTAATTTTGAAATGAGATTAGGGGGAAATAATGTGGTTCTTTGTGAGTAAAAGCATCAACAACAGACCAGCCCGTTATCCACACTGCACCCTTTCTCATGCCTCTGTCGGTAGTTTCAGAGCATGGAGGAGCTAAGCCGAGGTTAGGGTCACCATATTGTCCTAAGGAATCAACTACAACCATACAATAAAGCCAAGTAAAGCAGCCAGTACAGATGGCTCATCAAATCATATTAATAAAAAATACTTCATGTTATACACTTCATGTCTCCCTGAGTATGCATGTTGAATAATTTTCAAAGTTTTGTAAAACTTTACAAAGGCCTCGGCTTCCCTGGTGGCTCAGACGGTAAAGCATCTGCCTGCAATACAGTAGACGCAGGTTCAATTCCTGGGTCGGGAAGATCCCCTGAAGAAGGAAATGGCAACCCACTCAGTACTCTAGCCTGGAAAATTCCATGGACTGAGGAGCCTGGTAGGCTACAGTCCAAGGGGTCGCAAAGAGTTGGACACGACTGAGTGACTTCACACTCTTGCAAGGCCTAGTGGTCAGGATTTACTAGCCCCATTTTCCTCCTTGAAGAAATGAAGTCATTCATTTAACTCAATCAATCAATGTTCATTGAAAACCTACCATGTACCAGGTATCTTCAAAACCATGAACTTAAGTTTCTGTTTCAAGGTCATCTAGTAATAGTGGCATGTGACTCTAACTCAAGTTTCCTGCCTTTGTATACTATTTTATATATACATTTGGTGATGGTTTGCTGATTTAGTTGCTAAGTTGTATCTGACTCTATGTGACTCCATGGACTGTAGCCCACTAGGCTCCTCTGTCCATGGGATTCTCCAGGCAAGAATACCGGAGTGGGTTGCCATTTCCTTATTCAGGGGGTCTTCCCAATCCAGAAACTGAACCTGGGTATCCTGCACCTGCAGGCAGATTCTGTACCAACTGAGCTATAAGGGAAGCCCTTATATATATATACACGTGTATTTATTTATTGTTTACTTACTTGATTTAACCAGGTCTTAGTTTCAGCACGCAGGATCTTTTAGTTGCAGCATGTGATCTCATCCTTGTGGCACTTGGGATCTAGTTCCCCGACCAGGGATCGAACCCAGGCCTCCACTGGGAGTGTGGGGTCTTAACCACAGGAGCACCAGGGAAGTCTCCCCTGGGTGGTCTATTACATGGGTTAAGATAGCTGGCTGTCCGTTCGGATGGTATCGCTGGGCGCAAAGCCTAATTAAACCATTACCAAGACGTCATGTAAGTTTGTGCATTTGCTTAGGATCTCTGTGAATTTCAAGAACTGATTTAAAGAAATCGGTTTCTTCAAATGAGGGTAACAACAAGAATGCCTTCCCTTAAAGAACTTTCATGGGGATTAACTATGGCAATGCATGTCCCCTGCCTGCTGCATGGTGAGGGCTCAACAATGTTTCCCATGCTATATGATAGCCCTTCAACACTCTATTAATACCCCACTGTGAGTCTAGGTGTCAGGGAACAAGGGCCGTGAGAGCTGGTCTCATGGCACTTGAATTCTGCCTTGCCTTCCAATGACTTTGGTCCAAAACCCCTCTGCCATCTGGCCTCAGGAGCCTTCCAACTTCTTATTTCTCTGTTCTCCAGAGTTATCTGTAGGCCTGATAGATCTAACAAGCTCTAAACCCTCCTTACCCTAGTTTGCATGACCTATACCTCCTCTTCTTTCTACCTAGGATTTCCTTCACCTTAATCTCCCACCCAGCATTCTATACCCAGCATGAGCCTCACTTCTTCCATAAAAACTAATCAGATCATCCCACCCCCAGGTGTCTTCGCCTCTCTCTCCTACTGCATTTATTTTCCATGCCTCTCACTCTGCACTTCATCACACGGTACTTAATTTTGCTAGCTAGTATACCTCAAGTTTCCGTATCATGTCTTTGCAGCAAGATACAAAACTTGAAGAGTATAGGAATCTTGTCATAGTTTTACTTTTGTAAATTTGGAAACAGAAATTGAAAACTTAAATGCTTTCCGGGGTAAGACAAGTATATAAATGAGGGAAAGAGGCTAGGGAGGAACTGTCCTAAAGGAATAGCTGCCACTTTGCCTTCACCCATTGTTGCCACTGATGGGAAAGATATGACTTTATGTCATAGAAACTATAGTTGAATATCAGTTAAAATATCAGGGGAAAAGGTATAGATAATGAAGGGAACCTTCCTACACTGTAGGTGGGAATGTAAATTGATATAACCATTATAGAGAACGGTATGGAGGTTTTGTAAAAAACTAAAAATAGAGCTACCATATGACCCTGCAATGCCGGTCCTGAGCATATATCTGGAGAAAAAAATGGTCCAAAAGGATACACGCAGTCCAGTGTTCTTTGCAACATTGTTTACAATAGCCAAGACCTGGAAGCAACCTAAACATCCATTCACAGAGTAATGGATAAAGATGTTTTGTGTGCATATATATATAATATACACTATATAATGGAATATTGTTTATATAATGGAATATTATATATATATTCTATATATAATAGAATATTGCTACTGCTAAGTCACTTCAGTCGTGTCCAACTCTATGCGACCCCATAGATGGCAGCCCACCTAGCTCCGCCGTCCCTGGGATTCTCCAGGCAAGAACACTGGAGTGGGTTGCCATTTCCTTCTCCAGTGCATGAAAGTGAAAGGTGAAAGTCAAGTCGCTCAGTTGTGTCCGACTCTTAGGGACCCCATGGACTGCAGCCTACCAGGCTCCTCCATCCATGGGATTTTCCAGGCAAGAGTACTGGAGTGGGGTGCCATTGCCTTCTCCGAATGGAATATTACTCAGCCATTAAAAAGAATGAAATTATGCCATTTGCAACAACGTGGATGTACCTAGAGATTGTCATACTGAGTGAAGTAAGTCAGATAGAGGAGAAATATTATATGATATCCCTTACATTCAGAATCTAAAATGATACAAATGAAAATTCCATGGACAGAGGAGCCTGGCAGGCTACAGTCCATGGGGTCACAAAGAGTCGGACATAACTGAGCGACGTTCACTTTTGAGAGATACATGTACACACTGCTATATATAAAATGGATAACCAACAAGGTCCTACTGTATAACACAGGGAACTCTGCCCAGTGTTACATGGCAGTCTGATGGGAAGATCTAACTGAATCCTCACTCAATAGCTCAGATACCTCTTATTTATCTTAGGATGCTCCTTCTTCTGAATAATATTTTCTTTGCTCACCTATTAATAGTGATGTAAGTCACACTTCCACTTTAATTGGCAGATACCGCTGTCTGAAGTGCCTCAACTTTGACATCTGCCAAATGTGTTTCTTATCTAGTCTTCAGGGCAAGTTCCACCAGAAGTCTCATCCCGTGGTTGAGAACTGCATCCAGGTAACATCTAATGCAATGCGCCAAACTTCATAAGTCTTATCTGTGAGAGCTACAGAAATGAAAATAACATTCCCATCAGGAAGACCACAGATCTACTCCTTTCATACATTACAATATTTAAGATTAAAGAAGTGGCAAGCTCAACCTTCAATATCTCTCAATATACATATACTTTACACTGTAGATTTTAATAAAACGTTTTGGAGACAATAGACCAGAGTCTAATCTGAAGCCACTGAGCGGGTACTATGTGCAAGAAAATATCTGAGGAGTAAGAGGGGAGAGGCATTGGAAATGGATACAGATTAAAAATTTAAAAACTCTGGTTTGGTTAAAAAAAAAAATGATGCAATGAGGCCTCTAGTTGCTATTGCATTTCAGGAGAAGTTTTCTTTTTCTCTTTTCCTCAGCAGTAAAATTCAAGTATATTTCCCTTAGTAAAAACAAAAGAGAAAGATTACTATCTCAGTTTTGACTGGAGCCAGTATAAAAACTAGCCTTTATAGCTGTCTTTCAAAAAAATTTTAAAGACAACTATAAATATGCAGGAAGAGAATTCAGCTCATGAAAATAACAAAGAGAAATAGGATACTTTTAAGGCAGACAGCATTTAAGATTTTCCAGAAATCACTTGGTAGATATCAGTTTCTCCATGTAGTTGGCCTTGCTCTCAAATTTCAAATAGTAAAAGCTGTTGACTAATTACCTTTACTGTGGACAATTTTCCCTCATGATCTCTTTACCATGAATGGTCCACAAAAGTCAAGGTCCTCAATCTTGCCAAGTAATTTTCAGAGGATATTGCTTTACTAAACTTTATTAACTCGGATTCTCAGTTTATTAGCGAAGGATCCTCCCGCCTGGGGAAAAATAGGTCTTATTGATGTTAGACTGACACCATGTGGTCATTTTGTTATTACACTTTAGATTTTAAGAGTGGAACATTTTAAAACTTCTCATTACTTGGCTTACACATGGGGTCCATGGATGGACTTCAGGTGGCCTGTGAATCCACTGAACTTTTATGGAAAATTAAAATTATGGACATTTTTCTGGAAATAAATTTCCAAAGAATCCCTCCAATTAGCATCCATAGACTTAGTTCTCTATCACACCTCTTTTAGCTTTAGAATTCCATATTCCAGAAGAGGAGTTATTGTGGAAGTTAGGGGGTATTTAATTTGGAAATGGATATTATACGTATGTGAATAGAGAGAGAATGTGAAGACACTCAGATAGGATGGAAGTAAGATGATCTTTCTGTGGACATAAAAGTTAGTGAAATAATTTCAGAAACTTTCATAGCGGCTAGTCCACCCAAGTAAGGAAAGAAGACCACGTTAAGGCTGATCTCATTCCCTTTGTACTGTTGGCCATTCCAGCAGATATCAGCAAAGGACAATACAAAACTCATCCTCAGGACCCTCGGAAACAATCTGCTCCAAGGGCACTGTAGGAGGAAAGAAGCTGCGAGAAGGCAATGGCTCCTGGACAAGGTGAATCCAAAGGAAAAGGCTAACCATGCACAGGCCAGGTGAGTGGACTCCTGCAGGGTGGCAACCCAAAGCCTGGTACTGGGCTATGCAGCCAGCCGAGGGCAGCTGCAGCAGGGGAAGGGGTAAGATGCTGTTCCCCTCTAGAAACAACCTTTAATTTAGTAGAGCAAAAGACAAAACTACCTTTAAGTGGCCCATCCCATCATTTAGTTATCCCAACTAAAGACCTCAGACAGACGCAGAAGATTTTTAATATTAGAGGATTTGAATAACTTTCTCCAACATCTTTCTTTTTCATTGGTTCACTTTGGAAAGCCTAATTCAGAATTAATACTTTATTTTAAGAAAGGAAAAGAAAGACACATTCCATCACTCACAACCATATGCTGTTCACATTTCAGTATCACCAAATCAAGAATTATGCTGTAGATACATAAATGGAGAGCATTCGTCCTGTCATTAGTGGTGCTAGTGGTAAAGAACCCGCTGGCCAATGCAGGGGACAAAAGAGAGGCGGGTTCAGTCCCTGGGTCAGGAAGATCCCCAGGAGTAGGAAATGACAACCCACTCCAGTATTCTTGCCTAGAGAACCCCATGGACAGAGGAGCCTAGTGGGCTATAGTCCATAGGGTCGCAGAGTATACAAAACTGAAGCAACTTAGCATGTAGCTTCCAAAATATCATTTCAATGACCTCACTCTCATCCTTATAAAGAAGTGCCATAATTTAGAAGCAATCCCTTAACATTTTGATTCTATTCAAATTTTGCCCCTCACTAAAATTCTGTAGTCAACATCCTTATACGTGCATTTTCCTATATGTTTAATATTTCATTAAGATGAATTCACCCGAGTATAACAATTGCATTAAAAGTTGTGAGTTTTTTAATCCTCAAAATTCAGACTGCCAGTCTGTGTTCCAAAGGGTAACTCAAAGGACACCCATCACCCTGGTACCTGAGATCATCCATCACACACCTGAGTACCAGCCTAAGGACGACCTTTTAAAAATCATCATGACCTTAAAGTTTGAAGTCACTATTTCTTTATAATTTAAAACTCCAGAAGATAAAGAAAGAAGCACTGTTTTCCATGGGCTTATGATCCTCAAACTTTTGGGTGGAAAACAGCCAGAATAATCCATGCACTCTTATTTTATCCACCAGAAGTGTAAGAATACATCACTTTAATCAAATTGATATTCATTTGTTAATTTCTTCTGTAATTCTCTAAACTTTCTCAGACATCCATCAGCATATTTCCTTCTCAATCCTAGACCCTATTTCTGTGGTCATTTTGTCACTTTATAGTTTGGTGTAATTTAACATATTTTTATAGCTCTTTGAAAGGAAAAGTACATATTGACTTAGAAATTAGATACCATGCCTATAGCTGTACCACACTTATCTAGCAGGCGGTTATCACTGGATTCATAAAGTCAGAGAATTTGGCTAATTCTTACTCATCTTTTTTTTTTTTTTTTTTTTTGCTGCACTTGGTCTTTGTTGCTTTTGCGCGGGCTTTTCTAGTTGCGGTGAGTGGGGGCTACTCTTTGTTGTGGTGCGAGGGGTTCTCATTGTGGTGGCTTCTCTTGCTCTGGAGCACAGGCTCTAGAGCTCCGGCTTAGAAGTTGTGGCACAGGGATTTAGCTGCTCAGTAGCATTGGAATCTTCCTGGACAAGGGATCAAACCCATGTCCCCTGCATTGGCAGGCAGATTCTTATCCACTGTGCCATCAGGGAAGTGCTGGATATCATCTTGATGTATATCTTTAATATAGCACAAATAATTTAAATTTAAAAATTAAAGCAAAGATATCAGGTACCAATTCATCTGCCATCTTCATGCCATTTATTTCACCTTTCCCTAGTAGAGTAACCCTAAACTCTGACAATTAGTCAGCTGGATTTATTGCATATTTGAAATCTTCTCCAAATCCCTCCATTCTCATAGTTAGAACACCAAGACCCATGCTCTTATTTGCATTTCTTTTGGCCACAGAAGCCTGGCTGATCTTTAAAAAAAAAACAAAATAAGATGGTATTTCTCACACACTTATTTTCCCCAAACTTAATGTAAGCCTTATGCCCCTCCAGTAGCTTCCCATTGTTTTTAAGCTAAAGATTGATCATTTTGAGATGACTTAGAAAACCCCTGGATATTTGAGCCACCCTGGGAACCTCTCCAGTGCCATTCTCCCTTCCACACCTCTGTTCTCCAGTTCTGTCCTTCCCTCCTCACCATAGGATGAAGCTGTATCCCTCAGTCTCAATACTTAAAACCTTTACTTTATTATTATTTTTTTATTTTATTTTTTAAATTAATTTTTATTTTTTAGTTTTTTTTGCTTTACAATACTGTATTCATTTTGCTATACATTGACATGAATCAGCCACGAGTGTACATGAACTCCCAATCCCTACCCCCACCTCCTCCCTNTGGGAAATAGATGGGGAAACAGTAGAAACAGTGTCAGACTTTGTTTTTTTGGGCTCCAAAATCACTGCAGATGGTGACTGCAGCCATGAAATTAAAAGGCGCTTACTCCTTGGAAGAAAAGTTATGACCAACCTAGATAGTATATTCAAAAGCAGAGACATTACTTTGCCGACTAAGGTCCGTCTAGTCAAGGCTATGGTTTTTCCTGTGGTCATGTATGGATGTGAGAGTTGGACTGTGCAGAAGGCTGAGCGCCGAAGAACTGATGCTTTTGAACTGTGGTGTTGGAGAAGACTCTTGAGAGTCCCTTGGACTGCAAGGAGATCCAACCAGTCCATTCTGAAGGAGATCGACCCTGGGATTTCTTTGGAAGGAATGATGCTAAAACTGAAGCTCCAGTACTTTGGGCACCTTATGCAAAGAGTTGACTCATTGGAAAAGACCCTGATGCTGGGAGGGATTGGGGGCAGGAGGAGAAGGGGACGACCGAGGATGAGATGGCTGGATGGCATCATGGACTCAATGGACGTGAGGTTGAGTGAACTCCGGGAGTTGGTGATGGACAGGGAGGCCTGGCGTGCTGCGATTCATGGGGTCGCAAAGAGTCGGACACGACTGCGCGACTGAACTGAACTGAACTGAACCTGGAGGAACTCTCCTTTGTTGTAACAGGTGGAAAAGAGGTTTAGTATCCAGAAATTGAGGAAATTCCAGTCAGTAGCTTCTATTTTTCTTTTTCCCTTAAGAGTTGCTGTATAAGTTTGATGTCATCTTCTGAGAGTGCTAAGGAAGCACTGAATTCAGAAGCTTCAGGAGTGGATAGACAGTGGCCTTCCATTTTACGTTGTACAAGAGGGTTAACCCTGCTTGCAATGAATGAGAAAAATTCATGTGTACTTGAGAGTTTTTACTTAAATTTTTGAATGTTTTTGTTTGGTTTGTTTGTGTGTTTATTAATGAGGTGTGTGATAAGCACACTTTCACAGGAGTAAAAAATCTGCATTAAATCTGAGTGAGATGCTTTTTTTCACTTCTCCATCTTCTGTTATCAGTTACTTTGCATTGCAAATAAGTACATACTCAACCTTGAGCTGAAAACTTGGCTTTTCTTTCCCTTTCCTTATGAGGGTCTCATTTCCAAATTTCAAGATTTAAACTCGTGGAATCGACGTATGAGGCTTATGTGGATTCACAGAGGAAGCATTAAAGGTGATCGAAAAGGAAGAGAGAAATTTCAACATTAATACTATGGATCACCTTTGCCGCACTTGAGTTTTAACCTTGAAATGATTCCAGGATTTTCTTTTCCTGGGCTTTATGGCCATTTGCCTCCAGATAGGCACACTTCTTTTTCCAAATATGCTTTTAAATTTGACACCCGGGCCATATGTTATGCTGTTTCACTCTGATTTTCAAGCAGAACTCTCCCCAATCTACATTTAATTATGTGGAGCATTTGGCTTGCTAAAGGCTTTCGACTCTACCAGAACCCCCTGGAATTCATTATGTCTCCCGGATCAGAGGAAGCAAGGATGTTAACTAGTCCTGCAATAGACTGGGTAGTTACTCATAATATATCAAGATGTGTTTAGAACCATGTGGTTTGGAGGTAATTTATGCCATGCTGATTCTAATGACTGTGGAAGAACCTTATCACAGAAGAAAATATATCCTGATCAGGCAAATTATTGACAACTCTCTTCTATAAAAAGGTGTCGGTCAAGGCACCTCAGCCTGACTGACTGACTAGGAGGGATGTCATACAGGATTTGAATGGGAAAGTTCTTTCAGGCTACAGCGTCAGTCTGGGACACAGTGTGCACAGATTACTGGTTTCCTTCACTGCAGGATGTCACCTGTGGCTTCAATGCCATAGTGGATAATCCGCTGTTCTTCCGAGGGCCACTCTTGAGGTATGAAACACTCATTTCTCAGTGGCTAAAGACGCTTACTCCTTGGAAGAAAAGTTATGACCAACCTAGATACCATATTCAAAAGCAGAGACATTACTTTGCCAACTAAGGTCCGTCTACTCAAGGCTATGGTTTTTCCTGTGGTCATGTATGGATGTGAGAGTTGGACTGTGAAGAAGGCTGAGTGCCGAAGAACTGATGCTTTTGAACTGTGGTGTTGGAGAAGACTCTTGAGAGTCCTTGGACTGCAGGGAGATCCAACCAGTCCATTCTGAAGGAGGTCAACCCTGGGATTTCTTTGGAAGGAATGATACTAAAACTGAAACTCCCGTACTTTGGCCACCTCATGCGAAGAGTTGACTCACTGGGAAAGACTCTGATGCTGGGAGGGATTGGGGGCAGGAGAAGGGGACGACAGAGGATGAGATGGCTGGATGGCATCACGGACTCAATGGATGTGAGTCTGAGTGAACTCCGGGAGTTGGTGCTGGACAGGGAGGCCTGGCGTGCTGCGATTCATGGGGTCGCAAAGAGTCGGACACGACTGAGTGACTGAATTGAACTGAATTGAACTGAAAGAATGGTGCAGGCGACAGATCACAGCTAACTCCTACCCTGCAAGTTGCCCTCAGCAAAAGGAGGTGGTTTTGCCTAATACTGCAGCCTCCTTCAAGAGCAGGCCACATTCAGTGGTCAATGTGGGACTATAATTCTGGGACCCATTGCCTCAATTAGAAACATCTCAGTAGGACCGTGCAACTTCAGAGCCTCTTATGAGAGCCCCTGAGTCCTCCATGGCAATTACATCCTCTGAGCAGTCCTGCTTCCCTCCTTCTGTTACACATATTTCTAAAAGCACAGCCCAATAAACCCTCTGAATGCAAATCTGCCATCTCAGTATTTGTTTCTCCAGAAACCAACTAGAGACACAGGGTGCCAAGAGTGGTCCTAGGAAACAGATTCTTTTAAAAGATACTTTGGAACTGGGTTGTCTGCCAGCCTGCTGACAACAGGGACTCTCTTACTCCAGGTAAACTGAATATTGATCACTCCTAGAAAGTACTGATATTTTATACAAACACTAGTGCTGAACTGATGAACTCAAGCTGGAAGACCAGAGAAAGTGATGCATGGGTGTGTAAAAAATATCCCAGGCATTTGAAAAATTCCAGAGAGCCAGTGCTTACAAGGTTAGGTGGCTGTTTTTGGGGGTTGAATGCATTGAAGAAATAAGGATGAAGAAGATGAATCAACTTAAAGCAAGAGTGATAGCTAGAGGAGCTCATTAGTGGTATATAAAAAGAGTCTCATATTCTGGAGAAAGAGGCAGGAAAATCTGAAGATCAGATCCAGGACACAATTATAAGGGTAACAGTGTCCTAGAGAAAGTTAATCCCAAGAGGTCTGCTCTGCTAAGCGAGGGCTCTAACTGGGCAGGGGCAGCAGCTGAGAGTGGGGATTGGGAGGGGCCTTGTTCTTCTCTTCTCACTCCCTTGTGGTGGTTATTCCTGACTGCACACCCCAATAGGCCTATTATGCCATTTCCAAGTCTATTATTTCTTGCAGAAATCAACTTAAAATCAATGTTGGCTCTACGTTGGTCACTGATGATTTATTTTTTCGAATTGCCTTTTTAATCTTATACTGTGATTTTCCTGCAACAGGAGTTTACTCTGGATAGGTAAAGGCACTGTCATATTTTCAAGGCCTTTTTTTCCAGGAAATAGTTCTAATATTAATTTCTATTTTTTTGTTCTGTATTAGTGCATAACCCTCAAAGAATGAATTCTTAGGTCTGGTTCTTGTTATTTGGTTCCTTGCTGAAAATCTGTGCCTAAAATTTGGAAGCTATCACCAGGCTTACTGATGTTAAGGGTGGAATGATTTGCAGGGTGCTTGAGTAAAGTAAGAAGTTAATCCAGAAGTAAATAAATGAGGTCAGGGAGATTAAAAAAAAAAAAAAAAAAGCAACAAAACCCAAACCAGGAAAATCATGGAAAATAATATCAACCTCCTTCTACACACCAAAGGCCCTTTTTAAAACAATATGCAAATAATGCAAACAATGCAAATAGAAATATCAGAACACGTCTTTGAGTTGTTTATTGCACTGGAGAAATACTGGTTAGCTCACTGCTAACAAAGAGTAAGATATAAAATAATATACTAACAAGGTACAAAATAAATACCGTTTCCCTTGTTACCAATACCATGTGAGTTAATCTAATTATGATTTTCATATCTAAATGTCTCTAAGCTTTAATAGCTAGGAAAATTCATGTAGTCAGTTTAATAGCTCTGTGATTTCAAACTAACCTTTTCAAATGTCTTCAAGATTTTGCCTTGAATTTGACAACACACTCAAAGTTTATTAAATACATTGATATTGGGTCTTTTCTACTTTATACTGTCTTTCCTAGAATGTTCAATATTCAGCATCTCTTCTTCCTTTCCTAATGATCAGAAAAGGAAAACCATGTATTCTGCAGACAGTCTTACATTTTTTCCTTCCCTCTTTGTTCTATCTGGTTGTAGCCCCTCCAATGACCTCATCATCCCATCTCCATACTGCTGTCTGAGTGCCTAACTGAGTGCCAGCTTAACGTAGTGGTGAAAACTCCTTTTCTTTTTTATTTCTTATATCCCTCACTACTCTGTCCTTTCATAAAAAGCTGATTGATATTCTTTCCATTACGTGTGTGAAGTTTTTTTTTTTTTTAACATCTATGAAACTTCTCTTCTTAAACAGGCTAAACCTTTCTCTTTTTATATTTTTGATATGTTTCTATACATGGATTTATCGATTTAGATTTTCAGGTTTGTTGTTTCTACTTGTAGGAGAAAACCTAGTGTACAGAGTGAAGTCATGACAGATGAAACAGGGTCAGGCTACAATGACTATCTGTAAAGTAAAGAGCCTTTCAGTGAGTTGACCCCTGGATCATGGACATAAGGTCACCTATTCATTGTTCCATGTTTTAGTAATGGCTGCTTGCTTTATTTGTAAGAGCAGGCTATTGATTGGATGTGAATAGCTTCTGTTCTGTACTCGTATGCTTCTCTACTCATAAACTCAATACTTAGAATTTTTTTAAAAAAATGCACAGTGTCTGTGACCATCTACAAATTCTGTAATTTATTCTGAGATTGACCTTACTTTGTATAAATCATCTATTTCTCTGCCTCCATCATCCTTGCTTTTTGGGGTGGTTTTAATTAAGAATCATTGATTTTCACCTAATGTCAACCCTCCCATTCTTCCAGCTATCTTACAAATCCCAGTCCTTCCTATTTAGCAATAGCATCATTATAAATGCTATTTCTTGCTATTCATCTTTCTTTCTTTTGCCACATCTTTCTTCTTCTTTCAGAAAAGTCTGTCCTTGACCCACTAGCTTCCTTCCCTTTCTCCACATATCTTAGTGGCCTCTTTTGGCTGAATGCTTTAGTGACAATGACTACATTGACAATTCTGAAAACTCTCTGTCCACCTTTAACCTCTGTCCCAATATATATCTTCTCTGTCAATCAGAGTTCGCCTCCAGGCATTCAGATGCATACTCAATCTATTTAAGAATCTTTCATTTTGTCCCTCTTCCATTCCATCATTTAGAATCACCTTAGGCATCACTCTTCTAAAGCCTGAATATGCATTTTGATGCATGTCAAGATCAAGATGTATCTTTAAAGATAGATGGTTTCATGGTCAGAGGCCTTTTGCTGTGAGGCATTGCAACTCACAGATGTCAAATTGTGGGAAGAAGCCTGGATACAGGACAAGGCCTGGGAGGTGACATGGGAATGAAGTTTTCTCCTTGCTGCAAGTCCAGAGTCTCTATTAATCAGCTTCTTCAGAGGTGACTAAACTTTGGAGCACAAATTCAGACCAAACAAGCGCACACACACAAACATGGATTTGGAAACCAGGATGTCAGAGTATAAATTTGAAGTGGAAGACAGTTTGCACAAGATAAGCCGAATAAGTTAAATTCCTCTGGTCAGGAAGAAACTGCTGCTTAAATGAGTTCAGTAGGAAAAACATAAGAACAAAACAAACAAAAATAAAACCAGAGCTCTGAAGCTTGCTTGATTGAATGAGAACTTAAAGAGTATCACTTAGCAGGCTCTGCCCGCTAAACCAGAGTCAAGTCTGAACCTGTACCTCCAGCCCCAAGTTCTTTGTTTGTAGTAAGAAAGTCTTTTCTTGTGATGGGAATTGAGTTTTACTAATTTCAATTTCGGGGAATAATGTTTCCTTCACATTGGTCCTTCCCCACCAAATAGAGGGTAACACATTGTAGACTCTTGCATTAACCACAAGAAGTTTTTTCATTTTGACTCAAAACACCTTTTAGCTAATCCATATTTCATTGCGGAAGAGAATCATATCTAAAAAAGCACTTGTAACAAGCAGTTAATCACTTCTATCAATAGCTCTTGAAATGAGATCCTTGATACTTAGATTTCTGATGACTATTGGGACTAAGATCATTTTAGGTGTAATTGATACCATCCAAGAGAAGGTAATCCTTTCAGGGCAGAAGTCACGAGCTGCAAAGTAATATTAGCTCATATTAAATATAGTTAAATATAAAATTTACAAAAATGCAGTCAGTTCCAAATAAAGGAAAAGATTCATCTAGTTTAGTAAAATGCACAGTTTAAAAGCAACGTTATTCCTTTGATTACCTCTTTGTGTGTGCATCTTTAAGAATTACCTTTAATTTTCTTTTCTTTATACACGGCGTATACCCTGAGAGGCATCATCACATATGGTTAAGAATGTGATCTCTGGAGCCAGACTGTCTGGATTTAGATTCAAACATCCTCTTTCTCACTGTGTGACTTTAGCTTGTCTCTTAATTTTCCTGTATTTCAGTTTCATCGTCTGTAAAACCGAGGTTTATAATAGTATCTTCCTCATGGAGTTGGTGGAAGATTAAGTACATTTAATATATTTGGCACTAAGGCAATGCCTGGAATAGAGTAGGAGCTATCAAAATATTTGCTATTATTTTTATAGAAATGGATGAATGTGAACATTTGTGCTTTATGAAAAGCAATCTTACTTTGTGGAAAGGACTCTGTTCTCTCCTTCCTCTCACTTTTCTCCTCCACTCACACCAAGGCCACTGTTCCCAAGCCCATTCATACCGCAGATAGCCCATGCTTCAGTGTGCTCATTTCATAAGTATTTAAACATATTTTCTCTGTACTTACATAATTCCATAAAAGTATGCATATACATGCATTTGTGTGTATATATATATGCATAATATACATATATATGTATATGTAGGGAAGAGTTGGTAATAGTTTCCTTCTACAGAAGTGATATTATCCTAAGTAAACCTTTTCTATCACTTGCTTCTCTTATGCAACAGTCCTTTAAAGTAATCTGCAGTAGTACTAATTCATGGTCATCCTGTGATGTGCATATATGATCCCGTATTAAGTCATTTGTCCTAGGATATGGGCATTTATTTCTAGTTTTCTAAGCCATTATAAGCAGTGCTTCAGTAAATACCCCTTTATATAGACATCTTATATATTGCTACTTTTATTGCTATGGCAGAGATTCGCACATTGGAACCGCTGGTTTAAGAGTATGTGTTTTAATTTTAATTGATGCTCTATGATTATTTCCCAAAGCAGTAACACTGCATATTTCCATCAAAATGCAAGAAACCCTCCCTGGCAACAATAGATGTGCCTCTTTCTAATTGTTTTCAGTCTTTTTGACAGAGAATCAGCATTGAAGGGGAGTTAGAGGACCTCACAGGATGAAGCTCTCCATGCTGAACATGGGCAACAAAAGTAGAAATGAAACAAAGAAAGGAGAAGAAGCCAGAGGCCAGCAGAAGCTTAGTGAAGCTGAGAATGTTATTGTTGCTATTTAGTCACTAAGTTGTGTCCCACTCTTTTGTGACCCCATGGACTGTAGCCCCCCAAGCTTCTCTATCCATGGGAATTCCTAGACAAGAAACTAGAGTGGGTTGCCATTTCCTTCTCCAGGGGACCTTCCTGACCCAGGGATTGAACCTGTTTCCTGCATTGCCAGGTGAGTTCTTTACTACTGAGCCACCAGGGCATCCCAGACAGTTGCATACTTCATGTAATAGTGGAATCCACTTAAATGAAAAAGCCAGAAATGGATTAAAACCCAGTTCTACAGCAGACCAGGGCCAATAGAAACAAAATAGGAAGCTGGGCCCAGTAGCTAGGATATAAGTTGGGGCTTACTGTTGGACATCAGAGTTTATGAATGGAGACAGAGAAACTCCAAAACCCCTAAAGACTTGAACTAGAGGGATCAATTAGATCAGTCTTTATCACAAGGCTATTTAATTAGAAGTGGGAAAGTTGCTGTTATATAGTTTAGTTCAATAACTTGTTACTGGTCCTTTTGGGTATAAGACACACTAGAACTATTTCCAAGTTCTAGGGAATTGTGGGTCAAATGGTTTTGATATGTGATTAGCTAGTTATGTTATTCTACTACTTTTCCAGGAAAAGAGTGAACTGACCTGCAGGCAACTGAATATTCATTTTGAAGAAGTGAGGTGTGGTAAAGCTCCCTCAATCATCTTAGAGTGCAATGCATGCCATGAGGCCAGAAAAGAGTTATTATAGTAATTATTTTTAGGTGCTCATCAGATATCTAGAAAATTATACTAAGAAAAGCTTTTGGGTTTAGCAAATAGAAAGTAATTGGTGCGCTTGGAAAACAGTTTTATTAGAATCCTATGAGCAGAAAGCAGACTGTAGGGGGACTTATGGAGCAATTGAGTTGTGGGAAAGAGGAGACCAAAAATGTAGGATACACTTGTAGTTACAGGGAAAAAGTGATACAATAGCAGAGAGAAATGATTTGAGGAAAAACACATTGTTTTTTCTTAAAAGAAAGCCAAGATCTAAGCATATCAACAGGAAATAGAAAAGAGACAATGAATATTGACAAAGTTAACATCAAAAGGAGATGGAGCAAGTCCTAAGGAAGATGGCAGATGAAAAGGTGGATCATGGCAAGGATAGACGACTTAATGTGAAATGGCCCGAGAGGGACTTGGTGACCTCTGCTCTGGGAAATCTAGATAAAGAGAGTGTTTGAAAATGCACATACATATACATAGATAGACATTTTCAAAGCAATGTCATTGAAAACAGTTGTTTCTGAAAACCTGCTTGTGAGTAGGTAGAAAATATCTAGAAGGATCTAAAGTGTTAACAGTGGCTACTCTAGTGGAATGAGTTTCAGTCAAAAATTAATGCCTTGTCCTCAGCTGGATAACCCAGTGCAGGGAATAAACAAGTCCTGGCTCTTGTAGAATTCATATTCAGGAAGGAGGCAGAGAAGAAACAAATATGAAATACAGTCTCCATAATGAATGGTTTAGGAAAACATTAAGCAAGATAAGAGAAGAGAGGGTGTCAGGGATTGCTATTTTGGATAAGTGAGCCTCTTTGAGCAGACACCTGAGGAAGGTGTTCCCAGTGAGGGGTGTAGCAAGGGTAATGACCCTGGGCCAGGGAAGTGTGGGTGAGATCAGGGAAATGCAAGAAGGTGAGTGTGACTGGAGGAAAGAGCGCAAAGAGAGAGTTGGAAGAGGCTGTTCATCTCAGGATTGTTTCGATTCCATCCCAACGCAGTGGGAAGCTATGGGAATGTTTGAGCACAGACAATAGCACAATCTGACTTAGATTTGAACAGATCACTCTGGCTGCTGTGTGGAAAGTGAAAAGCCCAGGGTGTGAGAGGCCCCAGGGAGGTAGGTACGATGCTGTTGCTGTAGTCCATGGGAGAGACGTGGCACTCCACAAGGACGAAGTATTAAAATGAGATTGAATTCAACATAACTGAGATTTGCTGTTTTGGGAGTAGGCTTTTTTTGGATGGTTAGATTCTTTCCTTTGCAATGGAAATGTAGTATTTTTACAATTTAGGTCAACAAAGTTAAGCAATATTTTAACATTGCTAAATACGAAGCTGACAAGCGAAATCAGGTTAATAGTATATGAAATAACAGCAGGAACAACAACAACAGCAAAAACATGTAGGCCAAAAGATAATTCTAACAATAAACCAACAGGCAGAGGTGCAGCTCTCTTCAGCGGGGTTAAAGTTGAAAGTGGAGTCAACTCAAATTCTAGGAACCAGAGGTGGGTTTCAGAGTTCTAAACTCTTTTCCCTCAAATCCTCCCAAAGTGTTACACTGAAATTATGGCTGTGTTTTCCAAACAACCTGCATCACAAATCATGGCTTCTTAATCTAATCAAGTCAGCTGTAATGTTGTCTTTATGTAAGCAGTTATGGGCTTTTTTGTATGTAAATCGTTTGGGTTGCATTTGAACTTTGGACTCATTAAAATCAACATCTGGGTAGTGATTGCTAGTTTCCTGGTGTCCAGTGAACCTCAGTGGCCTACGTTTCCATGTATTTTGAGACCAGAGAGAGAAAAAAAAAGGACATCAAACAAAATCAGATATCTAATGCTTCTAACATTTTAAAAAAAAGAGAGAGAGAGAGAGAAAAAAACTAATATGAAAAAACCCTGTGTCATCAACAGAACAATTACAAAGCTGTCTGCTGACCAATCAGAAAAAAATAAATAAATAAAAAGCAAAAAACGTTGACTTCTTTTTTGTCCTGACTTAAACTTTCCATTTGAAGACTGCTAACAGATTGCTTTTCTCTCTGTGAACTGAAACCAGAGCGTATTCTAACCCTTGACAAGCCAACTGCTGCTTAAGTTACAATCTGACCTTTGGCTTGCTGGTAAAAACGACATTTCCCTGACATGGCTTTGTCAAACTGTCCTTTCCCTTTTGCAACCTCAAGATAGGACACAATGTGCCAGCAAACTCTTCCAAGAGTCTTGCAGAGAATAAACTAGCAACTTTTCTAATACTTTGTGGTTGTGAAAGATGAATACTAGACGTTTCAGGGAAGGGAGACTTCCTAGGGCAGTGCCTTCTGAAATGGTCCCTTCTGAAATGGAAATCTCTTTCTGGAGGGGTGTGTGGATTTAGTTCAGATCTTAGTTTGATGACTTGAACTCTGAAATTAGTAATTTAAAGTGAATAATTTAGTTGCTTTTCATACTTCTGTTTAGAGATTGAAAAAAATAGAACTAGAATTGTCACCCATCCCAACTCTAGAGATTTGTGCTATTATTTTCTTATTTGCATCTGCCACTAAATAGGTATGCTAATCCCACAGCTAAACCTTAAAGCTGACTCTGAAAATACATGTTTACCAGGGCCAGCCCACTTATTCCCCTAACTTTAAGGGAAAAAAAATTTTTTTTTTAATTTTTGTGGTTGGAATTTCTTTTTTAGCTTCCCAGTGCATTTCATAGAGCTTGAACTCATATTTATTTCTAAACAGAAGAGACTAAGCTACCTTACATGTCAGAGACGAGGGTGCTAACACTCCTCCTTTTGTAAATGGGGATATTTTAATTCTGAGGGTTTTTTTTTTTTTTTTTTGTCAACATCTTCCTTTCCTTTCTTTTCTTAGACACTGTCTTAGCAATTAGCATTACTGAGTGCTTTTATGTGACATATATGTTGAAAATAGCTTTATTTGCCTTTCTCATTTAAACCTTGCAAAGACCTTAGGACAGTTGATGGAGGTATAATTATTCTTAATTTCTCTGTGAAGAAGAAGAGATGCTGTGTGAGGTAACACAGTAGGAATTTAAACCCAACCTGCTTCTAATGCTATTCTTCCATCACTCAACAAATCCACTTAGATTCAGCACACTTTTTTTTTTCTTTTCTAATTTTGTTAGGTTATTTTAAGGTTATTTTAATTTAAGGTTATTTTAATTAATCTCTAGATAAGGTGAGGGTGTTCTTTTTGTCACTTATAAGGTAAGGAGTTTGAGCTATAACAGTGTCTTTCTCTATGTGTTTCATTTAATATCAAACTTCTGTTATATAATTTATACCACTGTACTTTAAACTTGAAATTGCAGTTAAATCTCTCATGCAACAAGTATAAAAACATAATGATTCTGACCTCCAAACCACCAAACCTCGCCCCTAATTTTATTTCCCCCCTATGTAATCTTCCTTGCATTTGGTCTGACCTATATATATATATATATATATATATATGTATGTATGTATGTATGAAAGTGCCTAGTAATGAGAGCTATATAACAAAGCTGAATCTTTGGTGTGGCGTCTGTTATTCAGTGGAAGGGTTGGGTGATGTGCACGCTTGGACACCCATGCCCATACACGTGCACACACATGCCTGTGTAATCTTACTTTCCTATTTAATCTGAGGGAGAGTGAATTGCAAAACCTTGTTGGATGAGCTGGTATGACTGATATGTGGGCCTTCTTTACAAGATGTTCATCCTTGAGGAGAAGGGTGAGTATTTGCATTTTGCACATCTCACTTGTGGGAAGGTGACATATACTCCTAAAGATGGGTTTAAGAATATATTTGGTTTTAAAAGGAATTATATATTTATCTCAAATTTTTCTTGTTACATGTGTTGGTACTTAAAATTATTGAATATATGAATACATGAATAGACAGTTTCAGGAACAGTATGTTTAATTCATTTTATATATTAGTGTTTCTTCATAGTGTGATCTGAAACTACAAGTGAGCATACAAATGAATAATTATTGATTATTCAGTTTAAAAGAAACCACTTCTGAATTATTCTGTAAGCTCAGTATATATATATATATATTCAGATAAATAACAATGTCATCAGAGACATAAATAATAATGTGTACTAGGTAACTAGGAATTTATGAAGCTATGTCAGTACTTTAGTTTTAGACACTTTATTTTAAAGTCCCATATGTCCCATATGATTGTCATGTTTAGTAAACTTTAGTTTACTTCTAAATGATTCATTATAAAAACACTTTTCTGGATGACACCGTAATAGAAGTAATCATACAGAATTGGTCAGCTTTTCATGATGTAGCCTCTTATATAATCAGAAAGGTTCCAACTTGATCGACCTGGCTAGGCGATAGT
This sequence comes from Aepyceros melampus, assembly GCA_006408695.1. Classification (NCBI taxonomy): domain Eukaryota; kingdom Metazoa; phylum Chordata; class Mammalia; order Artiodactyla; family Bovidae; genus Aepyceros; species Aepyceros melampus. The sequence continues at coordinate 179,085 of SJXQ01006476.1, forward strand.
TAACCCACATTTAAGATGATGTGCTCTTCTATAATACTTAATAAGAATATATTTTCAGTTTTATGGTAAGCTGATTTAACATGACTCTTCTCTTCTAACCAGTGATGCGTGGCGCGCATGTGCTAAGCTGCTTCAGTCATGTCCTATTCTTTGCGACCCTATGGACTATAGCTTGCCAGACTCTTCTGTCCATGGGATTCTCCAGTCAAGAATACTGGAGTGGATTGCCATTCTCTCTTGCATGGGATCTTCCTGACCCAGAGATCAAACCTGCATCTCCTGTGGCATTGCAGGTGGATTCTTTACTGCTGAGCCACTGGGGAAGCCCTCTAACCAGTGATATCAGCCTTTAATATCTATTTATTTTCTGATATAATATTTTTTCCCTTTCTGAAAAAACCATTGCTCTATGCATTCAAAATCATGTGAGTGAGTTTTTAGAGTCAGTCTTCCATATTTAGACCCCTGTCAGTCTTCCAAGATTGTGGGAAGTCTGTTCTTCTTTTCATTAGGTAAGAAAAGTTACTTTACATTTTGAATAAATGTATTGGCCACATTTATTGTGGCTACTGTGTTAGTTTTTTTTTTTTTAATAATAATTTTACCAAGAAAATTTAATTTGAATTGGCATTTGCCTGATATTCTAGACTCTACGTCATTTACCATTAATGAAATGTTACTTTTTAAAAATTCAACACATTACAGAGAACACTATTACATCCCAGGTGCTAGTCTAGATACCAGAATTATTAAGAGGGGACTAACATGTTGGCCTTGCCTTCCAGGAGTACATTATATAATTGTAAAGGAAACCTATAGGGCTCTGGTTCCAGGTAAGATGGACTAAGCACACTTTTTCCTATCATACCTACTGAGTTGTCCTGAGTACAACTATAAAACATGGGACAAAATGCAGGGAAGAGCTTTTTGAGTACTGTGAAAAGGAAATAACAACAGGCAGATTGGGAAGAACATCAGAATTTGAAGGACCACCAAATTGGTGAATTAACTAGTTTTTCTCACTCTGTTAATTTCTGTCCTAAAGATAAAGCAACTGGGAACCCAGAAGTTAACAATGGTACAGACAGAGAGGGCTAGGAAAGCTTCCCAGCTGTGGCTTAAGAAATGGAAAAGAAAATTCCTTTCATATTGAAGAAATCCATCTCTCTCTCCCTCTCTTTTTTCTCCATTTTGTGTGTCAGAAATGGCAGGGCTAGTTACAGGAAATGCTAGGAGCTAAAACTCCATGGAGAACGAACTTTCCTTTTTGATAGGCAGAGAGAACTGTGACTTTAAGAACACCGGTGAGGTCTTCACCGGGTACAATTGTATCTCATCCTGTCCTCCAGACAAAGGGAGATAATGCATAATAGATAACCAATTATCTAGTCAGACAATTCCAAACCTGTTTGCCCCTAGGAGATAGTCAAAATGAAAGAGAGGAAAACTGACAAAATTGAAAGGAGGAATAAACAAACCCACAACTATGGTGGAGGTTTCAACACTCCTTTCTCAGTAATAGAATCAGTATATAAAAAAAATCAGCAAGCATGTAGAAGAACTGAATAACACCATCAACCTATTTTATATAATCGACATTTACAGACACTACTCAAAAATATCAGAGTGCATATTTTGAGTGCATATGTGGAGAATCCACCAACATAAGCCATAACTTGGATCATAAAACTTAAGAAATGTAAAAGAAATTTAAGTCATACCAACTATGTTCTCAGATTCTAATGGAATTAAAACAATAATAGAAAGGTAACAAGGATATCTCCAAACAGATGAAATTTAAATAATACATTTCAGAATAATCCAAGGGTGAAAGAAATCTCAAGGGAAATTATAAAACATTACAAACTGAATAAAAATGAAAATACTAAAATTTTGTAGGATGCAGCTAAAGTAGTACTGAAAGGGAAATTTAGGATATTAAACACTTATAATAGAGAAAAAAGCTGTCTTAAGCCCACATTCTAAACTTCTGATTTAGGAAACTAGGGAAAGAATAGTGAATTAAATGTGGAAAGATTTTTCATAAACATAGGTAAGCTGATTCTAAAATTCATAAGAAAGGGTAAACAATTTTGAAAAAGGAGATCATAGTTGGTGGAATCATACCATCCAATTTTAATATTGTGAGGCTACAGTAGTGAAGACAGAATGGTATTGCTGATCTATAATATAATTCCATTTTGACTTTATTGTTTTTAAGAGAATATATTTGATTGAAATGCAATTTACATGCTTATAAACATACAAACCACCCATACATATACAGTTTGAAAGTAGGAGAGGTGACACAAAGTGTTTATTCACTGAACATTCCCTATCATTAAACTCTCATTGTCTGTGGGTTTCTTTTTGAGTAAGAAGACCCAGGATCAAGGGCAAACTCTGTGATTTTGAGAAACAAAGATGTCTGGTTAGAACAGTGATCATGGGGATGGGAGGAGAAGTCTCTGGAAGAGGATGATCAAGTGTCCCAGTTTGTCTGAAACTGAGGGGTTCCCAGGATTTGGGACTTTTAAAGCAAAAGGGAAAATTCTCGGAAACAGAGATTAGTTGATCACTCCCCAAATTATAGAAAGACTCAGTTCTGGGTAAGGCTAGTTGATGTTTAAGACAATAAATATGTATGAACTCATTTAATTTTCTTGGTAACCCTCTTCTAGTTCTCCAGACTTTAAAAGATATATTCCTATTAGGCCTATTCCTGAAAAATCCACATATTCAAGGACACGTTATCATAACTCAGATGGTCTTGTAATACTAAGAAGTATCATAATGTTAAAAATATTGTGGATTAAAAGTAATTGAGGAATAATTGAGAAACGCTGAATCAAGTACACACTAAAGTTCTTTCTAGGTCAGTGATTCCAGGAATATTTTCAAAATCTTATGGACGTAAATTAGGTAATAGTCTAAAACAATACATTAACTTTTCCTTGTAAGCATTGACTGAAATAAATAAGCTAAGTAAGTCATTTAGACAATAAAAGTAAATGTAAAACCATAATGTGAAATCCAAGTATCCAACTTCTCAAAAACATAAGAATACTCTTGACTACAATCCTCGAAAAACACCATTCAGTTTTTCTGTGGAAAGAAATTAAAATATGTGAGCTCTTTATGATGTGAAAAACTTTCAGAAAACTATGACAGGTTATTAACAAAACATTAGGTAGTTTCGTATCTAAATTTTTGAATCTTTTATTCAACTTTGGAAATATCTGAATCATATGTTTCAATGTAGATCAGTCTCCTGGGGTTTCCCTATTTTAATTTTTATTCTTTTTATTCATTTAAAATTATTAATTAAGGAAACCAACTTAATTAATTACAGAAACCCCTGAAACTTATAAACCTCAATTGAGAGGAGGTAAGATCCATCTAGTCAAGGCTGTGGTTTTTCCAGTAGTCCTGTTTGGATATGAGAGTTGGACTATGAAGAAGGCTCAGTGCCGAAGAATTGATGGTTTTGAACTGTGGTGTTGGAGAATACCCTTGAGAGTCCCTTGGACTGCGAGAGATCCAACCAGTACATTCTGAAGGAGATCAGCCCTGGGATTTCTTTGGAAGGAATGATGCTAAAGCTGAAACTCCAGTACTTTGGCCACCTCATGCGAAGAGTTGATTCATTGAAAAAGACTCTGATGCTGAGAGAGATTGGGGGCAGGAGGAGAAGGGGACGACAGAGGATGAGATGGTTAGATGGCATCACTGACTTGATGGACGCAAGTCTGAGTGAACTCTGGGAGTTGGTGCTGGACAGGGAGGCCTGGCGTGCTGCGATTCATGGGGTCGCAAAGAGTCGGACACGACTGAGCGACTGAACTGAACTGAACACATATTGAGAACCCGGCTCACAGTTCAGTAAAATAATGTATAGAAAATTATTTTGTAAACTACAACACTATAGAAGTGTTGTCGTTATTAAGAACAGGTAAAGTATAGTAAAGAGCAAGCTGAACATTTTTTCCATGGTCATCCTTGACTCCTCTCTCTCTCCCTCTGCCCCCACTCCACATCCAATTTATCTGCAAACTCTCTCAACTCTGTCTCCAAGTGTGTCAAAGCTGTTGTCATTATTACCCTTCCACACTAATCTCTCTACTTTCATCCTTGCTCAAGAGTCTATTGTAAGCATGTGTCTAGACTGACCCTGCTTTAATGGAAAGGAGATTCTGTCACTGTTTGCTGAAATATCTAGTGGCTTCACATCGCACTGGAGGTGGAAGGCAGAGTCCTAAGAGTGGTCTAATGTGAGTCTCACTCTTTCCTTTTAGCCTTCTATCTCTCTTTCTTGCTACTCACTTCTTTCTAGCAAAATTAATTCCTTTGCTGTTACTCTGACATGCAAAGTGAAATCCTCAATGAATTGTTTTCATCAGGGTTTTAGATTTGGTTGTTCCCTCTGCAGGGCAAGCTCTGACCTGATGTATTTTAACTTCTCTTCTCCTTCAGGTCTTTGTTCAAGTATCAGGCAACTGTTACAACATTTCTTGACCACCTTATTTAAATAGCAAGTCTCCTACCACTTCCACCTCCCCTCCCTCCTCCCATCCCATATTCTCTTTCTTTCTTTTCTGATTTATCTCCATAACATCTGTCAACATCCAGCGCGCCAGATAATTTACTCGCTAATTTATTTATTATCTTCCCTTCTGGAGGGTTAAGGGTTTTTATTGATTTTGCTTACAGCTATATCTCTATTGTCTAAAATAATAACTGCCAAATAGTAGGGGCTAAAAAATAAGCATTGAATGTATTGCCTTTTTAATACATATGAATTTGATAAATATTTCAGGACGTGGGACTTTGAAAGTAGAGGAGACATATATAGGGTCTATTCTTACGGACTGTACCTTCAGAAATTCAGGTTCAGAATCCTAAGATTCATGTCCAGTTCCCGTTAGCTCCTGCAAGAACCTGAATAGTCAGAAATCCTCGGGTCTCAGTTTTTTCTTTTGTAAAATGGGACTTCTGTTCATACTTATGTCTTAGTTGGCTGAAAAGATTAAAGGAGATAATAATGAATACTTACACAGATGGTGAATTATTAGATATGAAGTGCCTGTTTTAATCCATATTTTATGATGATTTTATATTCTCCTTGGAGAGACAGCAATGAGTTTTAAAGTCGATCAGGAAGAAAGTGGGGGGCAAAATATGACTTCATAGCGGAAATAACTTTCAAAGCATGTTGCTACATCATGAGTGAGACAGACCCAGGCATGAAGAGACTAAAACTAACAATTTTAGGTACATAAGGATTATGTCCATTGCGAGAAGGAAAGAGGAATTTGGAAAAGCAAATTTAATCAAGGAGAAGTATTGTTTCTCAGGTACATATTGTCCTCTTCTCAGTGCTGCCGTGAATATTTAGTTGTTCAGGATGCTTACTGAAGGAGACCATCTGGATGAGTGTGTGGGAAAGGGGCTAAAATGCAGCGTATGCTTTGTTTGGGAAGCAGCATTGTCTAGGGGTATATCTACCTATAGGAATGGATGCTTTCTCCAAATGAACAAAAACAAACTGTATGTATGGGCTATCATAGACTTCACCTTTGGCACAGGTACCCACAGATAAAGTTAGCCTATAGGCATGTCTCCCTCTTATGAAAGCCAACAGTTCTTGAGAGCTGCACTGCTCATGTGACATTGTCTCACGATGTATTTTATTGTTAGTATTAGTGTACTGCTGTCATTATCTGTCAATAAAATGTCTATTATGCAATAGACATTTATTGAGCATCTGCATGTGTGGGCTGGGATGCTAGATGTGAATGTGTTCATAACTTATCTCTTAAAGAATCTAAAATACATCTTGAGCGTGGGAGTAGTTAAGAGTTTCTTGGATTGATTTGGGCCTCTTGTATAATGCCCTGATTAGCTGTCGAGATTTTTTTAAAGATACTGAATGATTGATAGATTGATTGATTAACTGAGGTCAAAACAGTCTGAGGAAGGCCAAATGGCAATGATAGCAGACAGTGCAAAATCAGAGCACAAAGTAATTACTAAAATTGGAAGTGGAAACGTGGTTTGTAAGCAGGTGAAAAACTGAAGTGAAATCATGCAAGCTTAGGATGTGTTACTTCCCCTTCCTCATCTGCTGATCATCGTATATTTAGTTTAAGTATTTTTATCTTCTGACTTTTCCTGGGATGTTAACATTTAATTTTAAAAGTGGTCTTGGATTTGAAATAGAATGACTTTGATGTACCATTGGATGTGACTTTATTTTTTCAAGTAAGTTAACAGGAAAATAGGAGTATTTTATCCTGTAGTTTAGAGTCTGTTTTTGAGGAATAGATCTACTTCATATACAGAGATAATATGTAAGGTAAGCCTCTCCAGCCATATGGCCATTTAGGACTAAATTCTTCTATTTAAAAATCATCTTTTAAAGACTTCTTCCCTGCAACAGTATTTTTAGGATGCCATTCATTATCAGGCAGGCTTCAGAATTTTTTCAACGAGAAAGTTGATATCTTAGGTTTGAAATTTGATAGCCAATGAGACCCAAAATTGGTTGCTTGGTGGAAGTGGTGGATGGAAGAATATTGTCTGTTCTGCAGATGTTGAGTTTGGGTATCTGGGGAGACCAAAGACCTCACTCTGGAGCTGAACTAGGTTCAGGAGGGAGGAAGAAAAGTACACAGTCAGGAAGCTCCAAGGAGTGACTTACAGCTCGAAAGAGACCTGATGCTACAGAAGCCCAAGCAGCAAGCAGAGGGAAGGAAGGGGTGGACCGAGAATGAGATGTGTGAGGGGCTTATGTGAGTTAGGTATAGTAAGGTCTAGCATCGCGTCCATGTGGATTTTTTAAGACTGCTCAAGCTGCCAGAACAAGACTGGTTATTTTCGCTCACAAAACCTTCACAGGAAGTTCCCTATCTCTCCTTAAAGGACAGAACACATTTCAAGGTTACCTTCAACATTCCCTGTAGCAGAAGGATAAAAATGGAAAATACTTTGTGCTTTAATAAAAATAATGAAAGAATAAATCAATCTTATAGGCAGCCCTCGTCTCTAAATAGATAAGTCAAAGATTAAAAGATAACACAACAAAACACAAACACCTTGATGGTTATACAACTGAGTATTTATTTTCATTCTTTTGCTTTTCACTTTGCCCTCTGGTTTTATACAGCATAATTTGTTCCCGTTTTCATAGCCCTATCAAAAGCATGAGTTGTATTGTTTGCCTATAGCCCTGGGGAAATGCATTAAAATGGCTTTATGAGGATGCAGCTAGAAGCAAGGATATTTACAAAGGATGCTTAATACTCAGATTATGAATATCAACTTTAGATGAATGTAACAAAAAGAATACATCTTGCTGAGATATTATATAATTATTATCATTCAAAGTGAAGTTTCAGCAGAAGTGGGTTTATTTCTTCCCCTATTTGGACTAAAATTACATGGGTTCTTCTTTTGCAGGGGGGAGCGTAGAGCTATAAATGAGAAAATATGCAGATTTCCTCTCTCATGGGCCAAATGAGCATAAGATGATTTACCTGTGTGCGGTGTGACCTGGGGCTAATGGAAGGTAGGAGACCCAAAGATTGATATTACAGTATGGAGGTAAAAGAAAGAAATTGTGTTCCGTCCTTCCAAGATAGAGGCTGTTTGGCCTATATATATCTCCCATGGCTTTTGGGCTTCCCTGGTGGCTCAGATGGTAAAGAATCTGCCTGTAATGCAGGAGACCTGGATTTGATCCATGGGTCGGAAAGATCCCCTGGAGAAGGGAAAGGCTGCTCACTCCAGTATTCTTACCTGGAGAATGCCATGGGTAGATTATCCTAATTGCCTGACTATAAAGTTATAGGTACTATAGTGTCCCTTAGCTTTTCAATCTCCTTTGATATCATTTGTGCCATGCTTTCTATAGGCCAGGGATTTATTCTGTAAATAAAATGTTATGTATTTGCCATGTGATAGTTTGTCATTTCCATACTGTTCACCATATTTTCCTTAGCTCTCTTCTTCCACTGCTGCTGCTAAGTCGTTTCAGTCGTGTCCAACTCTGTGCGACTCCATAGACGGCAGCCCACCAGGCTCCCCCGTCCCTGGGATTCTCCAGGCAAGAATACTGGAGTGGGTTGCCATTTCCTTCTCCAATGCATGAAAGTGAAAAGTGAAAGGGAAGTCACTCACTCATGTCCGACTCTTCGCGACCCCATGGATTGCAGCCTTCCAGGCTCCTCCATCCATGGAATTTTCCAGGCAAGAGTACTGGAGTGAGGTGCCATTGCCTTCTTCCACTAGCTCCTTAAAATTAGGTTACCCCCTGTATTATGTACTCTGTTTTCTTATCTTCCAGTTTTGCACTATTTCCTGGGAAATGTCACCCACTGAGCCATCATAGATATATGGTAGATACCCAGCCAAGTCTGTGAAGTCCTTTCAGGCTCCTCTGGGTAGAAAACTCATGTCTTCCTTTGTGCTGTCATTGACATTTGCTCATAGCCCCATGAAGCCAGGGGAAGCCTCCATTCATTCATTCTTCCGTAAGCAGTTCCTAACATGGCGCCTGGCACATATGAGTATTCAGTGTATATGAATAATGCATGCAAGTATGAATGGGTGTTTATCTACATGTACACGATGCTGGGAGGGACTGGGGCAGGAGGAGAAGGGACGACAGAGGATGAGATGGCTGGATGGCATCACCGACTCAATGGACATGAGTTTGAGTAGACTCTGGGAGTTGGTGATGGACAGGGAGGCCTGGCATGCGGAGATTCATGGGGTTGCAAAGAGTCGGACATGACTGAGCAACTGAACTGAACTGAACTGACGTGTGTTATGGGGCCCCCCAGGTGGCAAAGTGATAAGGAATCTGCCTGCCAATTCGGAGATGCAAGAGACAAAGGTTCAATCCCTGGGTCTGTAAGATCTTCTGGAGGAGAAAATTCCAAACCACTCCAGTATTCTTGTCTGGGAAATTCCAGGGACAGAGGAGCCTCTGTGGGGTTGAGAGTCAGACACGACTGAGCACCTGTGTACCACCACCACCACCACACGTGTTATAAATTAGCTTTTAGTGCAGGCATTTTTGGTGGCCTTTTAAAGCAACCCACAAGTCTCACTAGTGAATCCCTACAACTTTCTGAAACACACTTGTTTAGGTCCATTGCCCTCAGCCCTCTCCAGTAAGAGACTTTGTATTCAAATTTGTTATTAATAAAAAAATAATCTGCTTGAAACTGGCTGCTACAATAGGTCCTAATACTTGTTTTAGGACTATGAAGGAAACAGTTAAATACAAAAGCATGTTTCTAGAAAGAGTAATCAAGCTGATAGTAATGTCCTCTAACATATTAATTTTAAATATTCAGTGCATTTATAGAGTAGTGGAGAAGTCATCAGTTTGGTGTAAGTTTTAGTCCTGGTAACAACTGCCTTTTTTTATCTCGTAGACTGACACATCACAAAAAACTTACAACTAAAACTGATCTCTAAATTGAAGAATGATTGATTGAGACACAGGACACAAAATCTCAAAATGAAAGCTGCCCTTTTACTAACTTACATTGCGGTCGTATTTGTTTACCGTCAATGAATACAGCAATAGCCCACTTATGTTAATACTAACATTTCAAAATATCATAGGATTATTACCATGTCATTCGCAAGTGTCATTGTTGACTTTTCCCCAAGAATAATAGATATTTTCATTCTGAGAGGGAATCAAGAGATCATTTTGCTCACCTCTCTGCTTTTAGACAGGTGAGGTCTTAATTCTTACCTCATCTTGGACAGAAATCACTACCGAAGCCCCAAGAAATGAATGACTTGACCAAAGTTCACAGTTAATAGTTGAATTCTAGATTTTGCATTTTCCAAATGCAGTGCACTTGTTAGTATTCTGTGCTGCTAATTTCTGTCAGCAGCATTTATTACACTGAGTTAACCTCATAAGAATGCTATCACATGTTATATTAAGAGATTCACTGTAGAAAGACTTGAGAAGGAATACATGATGACCTTTTAGGACAAAAAGAAAGAAAGGAAGAATAATTTTAAGACTCAACATTTACACTCTAAAGATTTTTGACACAAAACAAACGAATGACCCTCTAATTTTAAGGAAAATTATGACTGTGATCTTAAACAGTTATATCTGAAGCGTAAAATAAGCATCAGAGTGGTGTCAGTAGGTTGAAAGGAACTTAATTCTCTTTCTATATGCTTTTTTCCCACCCAGAAGGCTGTGAATAGCTTATAGAATCCTATTGTTATTGAATTTGATCTGTGTTCATATGGAAAGAGAAAAGAAATGAGAAATGTGAATGTTTTGTTACTTGTCATCCACGCCTGATAACCTTGAGCAAGAGATTTACCGACATTTCTATAAATTATTGCATTTGTGCTTTAAGAAAATGCATGCCCTTGTCAAATATTTTTCTGAACCCTTCTCAACTACCTACCCTTCTTCTGCCACTGAGAGATGCACTAACCCAGCACTATAGAACTCCCATTTTAGAGCCCGAGGATAGCCTTCCTCTTCAGGCACTGCCCCAGGTTCTAAACTGACTATCTTTTCTCCTATTCTCCCATCTACCTTGAAAACTCCTGTCTCTTAACAACATGGAAAAACATACACTCTGTGCTGGTCATGGCAGAAAACATCTATCTCTGCCTCCCTGTAGTAATATCACCTTGTTCTAGGTGTGGCCCCAATTAGTTCTAGCTAATCAGAATAGTCCATCCTCCGGGGCCACAGTAATTGGTTTAGGGAAGGTCATGTATTGGAATTTGGCCTAGTAAGAGTCAACCCTTGACTTAGGGATAGAACAGGGGAGAAGATGCTTACTTACCCTTTTCACCTTTTGGTTACAAAGACCAAAATCTGAGATGAACATAGAGGCAAAAAGCTGTTTGAGTTAGATATCATCCTTTTACTTATAACTGGAAGCATCTTAAGAGTTATCTGGGAAAAGAAAGAGTGTGTTGTTCTATATTACCCAGTGTGGAATTCACTGAGCTGGAGACGTCAGGCAGGGCCAGAGCAGCAAGAAGCCCGCTCTACCAGTGACAGAATTGGCAGGGTTTTTTTGCCATCTCATTAAAGGTGTGTTCACTAATTTATAAACTCTGATGGTATAATTATGTAATTTTATGACATAACGTCCAAATTATTTGTTCTTTTAAGGTCAGCCTTTTAAACGCAAGGGAGTTCCTTCTTATGCTGCAATAAGTTAGCTTGTAGGCTGGCAGAGTTTCCTATTTGCCTCTCAGATTATACAAACTACTCCATCTGTGGGTGATAATGTTGAGTGAACAACAACATAAACCAATACAATCTCACTATTAATTCTGATAATAAAGGGAATGCCTTTCATTAACATGGGCAATAATTCTTCTTAATGCTGTTCTGTACCATTGCTCGCTTTATTTCAAACATCCCATTGTGTTAAAAATTGTGCTTATGTTATAATTAAGGAATGTCTAGCACGGTTTCAGTAACATCTTGATTTTCCCAAACCTCAAGTTTTTCTTAAGGTTATCATTTTGTTTTGTTTTTACATTTTGTCTTTGAGTGGGCACTAAACACAGCTGAGGTGCTGCATAGGATGTGGCCGCGCAGAGTTTCAGTCTCAGCATCGTAACCAGCTGACAGGAAGGTGCAGCATCTGCTACACATTCTGGGTAAACATCCTGTCGCCTTTTAAGCAAATATAAATCAAGGTGCCCTGTCCTCCCACCCAGACCTTTGGCTGGCGTCCAGGAGTCATGGTCAACCATCTGTCCATTCTCGCCTGTAGTGAGTTGTTGAAGACATTCATGATGCTGCTTGGCTTTGTCTTGTTCACAAGTGTGGTCCGTGTTGTGCACTGGGCAGATCCCCGGGCTGGAAGTAAAGAAGCCTGGGTTCTAGTCATTGCTTTGTGTCTAATGAACAAAATAAGCTCAAGTAAGGAGAGTGAAAAAGTTGGCTTAAAGCTCGACATTCAGAAAACAAAGATCATGACATACGGTCCCATCACTTCATGGGAAATAGATAGGGAAACAGTAGAAACAGTGTCAGACTTTTTTTAGGGGGGCTCCAAAATCACTGCAGATGGTGATTGCAGCCATGACATTAAAAGACGCTTACTCCTTGGAAGAAAAGTTATGACCAACCTAGATAGCATATTCAAAAGCAGAGACATTACTTTGCCGACTAAGGTCCGTCTAGTCAAGGCTATGGTTTTTCCTGTGGTCATGTATGGATGTGAGAGTTGGACTGTGAAGAAGGCTGAGCGCCGCAGAATTGATGTTTTTGAGCTGTGGTGTTGGAGAAGATTGTTGAGACTCCCTTGGACTGCAAGGAGATCCAACCAGTCCATTCTGAAGGAGATCAGCCCTGGGATTTCTTTGAAAGGAATGATGCTAAAGCTGAAACTCCAATACTTTGGCCACCTCATGCGAAGAGTTGACTCATTGGAAAAGACTCTGTTGCTGGGAGGGATTGGGGGCAGGAGGAGAAGGGGACGACAGAGGATGAGATGGTTGGATGGCATCATTGACTTGATGGATGCAAGTCTGAGTGAACTCCGGGAGTTGGTGTTGGACAGGGAGGCCTGGCATGCTGCAAATCATGGGGTCTCAAAGAGTCGGACACAACTGAGTGACTGAACTGAATTGAACTGAACTGAGACCATTTCACCTTTCTTGGTTCCTTTTCTCATCTATAAATCATGGGAAACAGGAAAATCATGTTCTCGTGATACCTTCCAGATTCTGTAAAGAGTGTTTTCCTCGTGGCAAAATATGATCTGCCTTCCCTGGTGGCTCAGAGGGCAAAGTGTCTGTCTGTAAGGCGGGAGACCTCGGTTCGATCCCAGGGTTGGGAAGATCCCCTGGAGAAGGAATTGGCAACCCACTCCAGTATTCTTGCCTGGAGAATCCCATGGACAGAGGAACCTGGTAGGCTACAGTCCACGGGGTCCCAGAGTCAGACACAACTGAGTGACTTGATTTTTTTTTTAACTTTTCTCTCTGTAACATGGCATAGGACCTGCTTTGACAGAATCCTTTAAACTCTGAAGAGATAAATTTGAACTTACGAGGGAGCTGTGTGGATTAAATAAGCTGTGGTAGTCACTTCAGTAAAGCACCAGTCCAATAGACACTCTCAGGGGAAGACCTGGGCATCCAGAGACCCATCCATCCATCTGTCCATTTGTCCAATGTGTCTTGAGCTCTCACAGTGATCGGACTGGATGAGAGGGGACAAACATCAGGGATGGAAAGGGACTATGCATGAAAATCATTCCTCTGTGCTCAAGAAAGGATCTCACCATCTAGTGAGGGGGTAGTCAGAAATAAGAGAATGAGTTGACTAACTTCTTGCTGTTGCATTGAGGACCAAAGATCAGAAAGTAAAGATGATGCGAAAGAAGAGGATGCTCAGTATGTGAGGGAAATACTATTTTCTGTTGCTTACTTTCCCCCATCACAGTTAGAACACTACTTTAAACTTTGTGTGGCCATGGAGATCTATAGTCCTACAGAATCTGCTGATCCTTGATTGTGAATACATTTACCAAAAAGCCCCTGCTACCCTATAAAAGTGCAGAGCAGTTGGAGGAGCCCTCTTAGTAGATGGTAATTGTACCCAGTGTAGCCAATTTTGAGCAAAGATTTAAGCAGTCTGAGAAACCAGAAAGCACTTTACCCTATGATAGGTTTTGGAAATTACAGTGGTAGCCACAGACCAAAGGGTGTGGGTTTGTGACTCTGTCACCCAGCAATGAGCTGAGCTTTCTACTCTCACCCAGAGTGTAACAGCTTGTAATGCCATCAAGATTGTGGCAACTACTAAAGCTCCTTTTTTCCCAGCAAAGGAGACCAATGTACACAGGAGTTTCTTACATTTTATTTATATACACTAAGACATATTTTGAATGCAAACTATAGCTTTTATGTAATTTTTACTGATGGACCCTATCTTTTTGGCAAAGGAACTCACTGGCTTGGACTTTCTCAAGTGAAAATAATTTTAGCTTTTATAGGAGCAGTAGAGTCATTTGAAGCAATAGGGAACGTCTTAATGATTAAAGACAGATATTTTTCAATGTCTATGGGGCTGATGAGATGGCAACTTGGTCAGATCTATGTCGGATAGAAGAGAGTCAAGTGGTCAGAAGCTTTCAGAACATTTTGTGACTTTAAGGGAAAAGCTTTCAAATCTTTGAAACTGGCTTTGCATTAAGGCATCCCAGGGCCCACTTCTCTTTCAAATTCAACCATTACAAAAATGGGAAGCATTGCAATCATGCCAAATGGGCACAGTGTGCAGAAGGTAAGAGGAGAATTAGAGGTATTAAAGCTCTTTATACTGTATGTCCTCTGTTGGTCAGTCACTCAGCTAAGATGCTGCTATGATGCTAAAATGCTAAAGCTACATGATTCGAGCCAGGAACTGTGTAAGATCTCTTCACAGGAAAAAAAAAAAATCTGAAGGGAACTGTATATAAGAAAGAATGATTGAAGCCAGAACAGATTAGAGTGCTAACATATCCAATGTTTGTAAATTCACTAATGACTCTCTGAATGTAATCTGCTGAGGAAAGAGACATCTTACCATTAGAAGTTAATTCTTTATCATACCTGCTCCCATGTAAATTGACTTGCTAAAGTTGCTGACTCTGAAACTTTTTTCCCTTTAAAGAATAGTTGGTTATACAAAGTTGGGTATAGTGGTTCACCTTGGTACGTTTTTGTAGTAGACATTTCTAGTGGTCAATCCAGAGTCTCATTAGCTGATGGACAGAACTCTGATCCCCTGGTGGATAGACAGTGCCTGGATGGCTGCAGAGCCTATACCAGAAGATGCTGGCTGCTATCTAGGTTCCATAAACGTTAAATTGTTCTATGTGCCTCAAATACACAACACAAAATCACTTTTGTGTTCATATGATATTAACTTTTTAGAAAGTACAGACCTCCCAGATATCTCTTCTCCCCTTCTTTCTTAAGATATTAATAATTCTGATATTGTTTGGAGAAGTACTGTGCTCAACTTAAATATTGACTATTCTAGTTGCTGCTAGTGACAGTCATTGCCAATAAAATATAGCAGAAGTGTGCTAGGTGGACTTTCTGTGGAGCAGAATTTCCTAGAGTATTGGGTTTCAAAATCCCTGGACCATCAGTGTTAACATACCCTGAGAAGATGTTAGAAATGCACATTTCTTTGTTTTTGTTGTTGTTCAATCACAAGTCATGTCCATCTCTTTGCAATCCCGTGGACTGCAGCACACCAGGCTTCTCTGTCCTCCACTATCTCCCGGAATTTGCTCAAACTCATGTCCATTGAGTCGGTGATGCCATCCAACCATCTCATTCTCTGTCAGCCCCTCTACTCCTGCCTTCAATCTTTCCACTGAGTCATCTCTTCCTATCAGGTGGCCAAAGTATTGGAGCTTCAAGAACAGTTCTTCCTATGACTATTTAGAGTTGTTTCCTTCAGAATTTATTATCTAGGAGACAATCAGAAATGTGATATAGGTCTCAGCAATCTTTGTATTAACTAGTGTCCAGAGGAAGCTGATGCTTGATAAAGTATGAGAACAAATGTCTTAGACCTAGAGTAATGGGCTTTAAATGTGGTTGAAAATTGAAATCACCTTCGTGTGACAGAAGGTGACTTCTGGGCTTCCTTGGTGGCTTAGAGGTTAAAGCGTCTGCCTCGAATGCGGGAGACCTGGGTTTGATCCCTAGATTGGGAAGATCCCCTGGAGAAGGAAATGGCAACCCACTCCAGTACTCTTGCCTGGAGAATCCCTGGAGGGAGGAGCCTGGTAGGCTATGGTCCATGGGGTCACAAAGAGTTGGACACAACTGAGCAACTTCACTTTCACTTTCACTTTTTGTGTGACAGATACTCATGAATTGCTGCCAGAGAGTCTCTTTTAATTGATCTGGATAGTGGGTTGAACTAACGTCAGTTTCCTGGTTGTGATACTGCCTTCTGGTTTTGCAAATTGCCACCCTCTGCTCCCTAGGTGATTCTATAGCCTGTAAATGTTGAAACAGCCTGGTCCCCTAATGGCACATTCCTCTCAAGTGATTCTATAGCATGTAAGGATTTCAAGAGCCCAGTCCCCTAATGGCACATTGAACACTATTCAGTTACTCAGTGATGGAGAAGACTGAAACCGTGTCTGCATTTCTGCTTCTATTCACTTGTTTGTTGAAAGCCTCAGTTTAAAAGTAAGTAACAGGGAGAGAAATGCCAAGAATCTTATGTTTCCTTTTATCCATTTCCCCACCTGCAGTTGTCCTAGAAAATGAAGTGGGTTAGATCCCAGAGATATAGAAGACATTTTAAGGATGGTAGCAATGATAACAGAGTTCTGGAGCAATAAAAGAAGCTCTCCCCAATGTTCGCAGCAGTATCCTTAAATAAGGGAAGCTATGATTTTTTACATATGTTCATGTGTTCCCTGCCCTAGCATTCTCAGGAGGTTGTCCGGAAGGCCTCCTCCTAAGGCTGGCAATGGATTTGCCCCAGCTTGAGGTATGCTAAGTAAGCAAACTCAGTAGTTGAGAGCTGGGGCACTGTGGTTTGTGGCTGTCCAAGTTTACTTGTTTATTGGCCTCTAGGCTTTCCTAAATTGTTGGAGAAGGCAGCCAAAAAGGGGCACAAGTGGTTGAAGCAGGAATCTGAGCAGTGTTTAAAAACTGGGTTGTGGTGAATGAGCAAGACTGGGTGGAGTTGATGCATTTAGTAAAAACACACATTAGCAGTAATGGTGGTTTAGTTTCCTAGTAGGGGTGTGCATCAGAGAAGGCAATAGCTCCCCTTCCAGTACTCTTGCCTGGAAAATCCCATGGATGGAGGAGCCTGGTGGGCTGCAGTCCATGGGGTTGCGAAGAGTCGGACACGACTGAGCAACTTCACTTTCCCTTTTCACTTTCATGCATTGGAGAAGGAAATGGCAACCCACTCCAGTGTTCTTGCCTGGAGAATCCCAGGGATGGGGGAGCCTGGTGGGCTGCCGTCTATGGGGTCGCAAAGAGTCAGACACGAATGAAGCGACCTGGCATCAGCAGGGGTGTGCGTGCACAGCACAGAATAACGCTCAGGGAG
The DNA here is from genome assembly GCA_006408695.1 of Aepyceros melampus. Lineage (NCBI taxonomy): Eukaryota > Metazoa > Chordata > Mammalia > Artiodactyla > Bovidae > Aepyceros > Aepyceros melampus. Next base: position 196,192 of record SJXQ01006476.1, read on the forward strand.
AGAATTCAGCACACTCCATGGCTTTGCCTCTGGAGGTAACGTAGCTCTACTGGAAAGCAGTTTGCTTGAAGTCAGTTTGATTAACTTATGGAAGTTTGTTCCCCTTAGGCCCCTCAGCTACAGAGAATTGTAATGATTTAGTGTTTCATTAGGACAGCTTTGCAAATTCAAATGACATACACATCAGTTTTCAAAGAAATATAAAACCCTTCTTTATTTTTAGTAGCAACATAAAATAGTTTAAAAACATTTTTACTTATAAGTAAAGAAAATCAACAGTCTGATGTTAAAATTGTCATCCAATTAGTATGATAAATGATGTCAGCTGAAGGAAAAAAGATCATATTTTCAAGCTATATAATTTTTTTTCACCTGTGTGTTAGTCTGGGTCCTCTGAGGAGCAGAAGACAAGATGGACATGAAAGAATTTTATTAGGAGAAGAAACACCTGTGATAAAGAATGGGAAGAAAGCCAGGAAGTGTGATAGCAGTTTGACCTTTTGTGATGGAAGGATGAGAGGAAGGCTGGTTGAATATTCTAGACAGTTGGGAGCTTAAGGAAGTGTTTCCAAAACTACTGGGAAGTCTGTGAGCTAAACGTGGTCACTAGAGAATTCCTGATGTCTCAGAAAGGAACCTGCCCTAGTGTTCCTCTTGGTATTCCTACTAGTATCTTTGTGGTCTGCTCTTGCACTCACTAGTAGCAGATTATTACACATCAATGCATAGATAGATTCATTCAGTTTAATAGCACTAGCTACTAACAAACAGGATCTTTTTTAGGTAGAGACGCCTGTATAAGCAAGAGATGCTCAATGATTCAGTTCTCCTCCACTTTCATATATTGTGAAATATTGTTGGTACAGCATGTTCAAAAGGTCATTTGGACTTCACTTGCCAACATTTCTTCATTTTCATATTAAATCTTTTTCCATTTCTTTCTCCATTGCCAGGAACAATTAAAGAGCAATATATTTACTTCGTGTTGTTCTTGTGATTACAAGCCTAATTTTTTTTTTCACAAGTGATTTGTTAAACTTCAGTGTGGTTTACATGAAAATATTTTTTAGCTGTGAATGACTAGCACAAAAGAAGTTTTATTTTTACAACTGGGAAAGTAATTCAACATGGATAAATGGCTGCCTTTATGCAATTGTCAGTTTTGTAATGGAACAGAGCAGCTTAATGATAGCCAGTTACACTTAGCAAGGCATGCAAAGTTAAATATCATCATGTTAAGAGTATTAGTCACAAATATAAGTATAAATACAAATGCAGTGACAGCACTGTATTCATTTAGTGCTGTGGGATAGTTAGGTAGCTGCCCAGATAATTAACACTGAAGATTCTCAATCCTGGCTGCCTAACAGAATCAAGGAACCTCTAAGACATGTATCAGCGCCTAGATGTCACCCTTCTGATCCAGTGGAGTTTGAGTGAGGCTGGGTGTTTATATATTTTAAATGAAAGAAATCCATACATTTATTGTGAGTTTTTGGATTATCTTAAAAATGAGAAAATAATTATCACAGAGAACACTTGTTATTTTAAAATATGATCATGACTGGTACAGACACTCTGGAAGACATTTTAGCAATTTACTACAAAACCAAACATGCTCTTATCATACGATTCAGGTAATAGTGCTCTCCAGTATTTAACCAAAATGAATTGAGAACTTATATCTACACAAAAGCCTGTGTACAGACATTTATAGCAGCTTTATTCATAATTGCCAAAAGTTAGAAGTAAACAAAGATCCTCCAGTAGGAGAGTGGATAAATCCAGACAATAGAATATTTTTCAGTGCTGAGAAGAAATGAGCTATCAAGCCATGAAAAGATGGCTTTTTCTTTTCATCTAAAGAAATCCTAAGAACATTATTGCTAGGTGAAAGAAGGCAAGCTGAAAAGGCCACCTAGTATAGAATTCCAACTATATTGCATTCCAAAGGGCAAAGAGTAGAAATAGTAAAAAGATTTGGGATCAGTTAATGATTAGGGGAGGAGTGAATGGGTATAACACAGAATTTTTAGGGCAGTGAAACTATTCTGTCCTATACTACAGTGATGGATACATTGCATTAAGCACTGTTTCAAACTCATATGATCTCAACACTAAAAATGAACCCTAAAGTAAAGAAAGTGTGGACTTATAGGTAATAATGATGTACTGATGTAGGTTCATTGATTATAAGAATGTACCACTGAGGTGCAGGATGTCTGTAGCTGTGAAGGTTTGCATGTGTGGGGAAATCTCTATACATTCCATTCAATTTTGCTGTGAACTTAAGACTACTCTAAAAATAAAGTTTATTAATTAAGAAAAGCGTGAGTATGGATTTAACCCTAGATTAGGGCAAATGAGTAATTACTTGATTTAGGGATAAGAATTGGTTGTAAATACTCTTATTTCCAAATCTCTTTCTATGCATCTACCATCTAAATATTTTCTTTCAAAATTTACATATAGACTGTAAATTTTAAAGAGAATTCACTGAAAATAAAACATCATTCATTCTGAAAATAAAACATCAGAATGATGCAGGAGAAAAGTGTATTTGAATTCAGGAACACAGCACTTCCTAGAGAAAAGAATGCCCAGGGCTTCAGTGCTATTGACAGCTGATCACCCTGTCCCCAAGCAGATTAGTAGCTGATCTCAAGTAGCTAAAACAGTAGAATTTGTACAACAGAGAAATCTGAATAAAGGATTGTATCATTGTTTTGGATGAGGAAGCTGGAAAATTTATAACCATGAAAACTGATCAGTTTCCTTCAGGCTGGCTGTTGAAATGCATTTGTTTTATTCACAGCTATGAGGCAATTAGAAAACTTCCCCAAATCTAAAATCATTGAAAAGTAAAACTTTTATAGTATGAAGTAGGATGCAATTTGTTTTCTTTTTATTAAAATAGAATCTCAATAAAATATTTTCTCTATGAATGGTATGGCATAATTTAAAAGTTAAAAGCTTCTGCACAACAAAGGAAACTATAAGCAAGGTGAAAAGACAGCCTTTGGAATGGGAGAAAATAATAGCAAATGAAGCAACTGACAAACAACTAATCTCAAAAATATACAAGCAACTCCTGAAGCTCAGTTCCAGAAAAATAAATGACCCAATCAAAAAATGGGCCAAAGAACTAAATAGACATTTCTCCAAAGAAGACATACAGATGGCTAACAAACACATGAAAAGATGCTCAACATCACTCATTAGCAGAGAAAAGCAAATCAAAACCACAATGAGGTACCATTTCACACCAGTCAGAATGGCTGCGATCCAAAAGTCAACAAGCAATAAATGCTGGAGAGGGTGTGGAGAAAAGGGAACCCTCTTACACTGTTGGTGGGAATGCAAACTAGTACAGCCACTATGGAGAACAGTGTGGAGATTCCTTAAAAAACTGGAAATAGAACTGCCCTATGACCCAGCAATCATACACACCAAGGAAACCAGAATTGAAAGAGACACATGGACCCCAGTGTTCGTTGCAGCACTGTTTATAATAGCCAGGACATGGAAACAACCTAGATGTCCATCAGCAAATGAATGGATAAGAAAGCTGTGGTACATATACACAATGGAGTATTACTCAGCCATTAAAAAGAATACATTTGAATCAGTTCTAATGAAGTGGATGAAACTGGAGCCGATTATACAGAGTGAAGTAAGCCAGAAAGAAAAACACCAATACAGTATACTTATGCATATATATGGAATTCAGAAAGATGGTAACGATAACCCTATATGCGAGACAGCAAAAGAGACACAGATGTATAGAACAGTCTTTTGGACTCTGTGGGAGAGGGAGAGGGTGGGATGATTTGGGAGAATGGCATTGAAACATGTATAATGTAATATAAGAAATGAATCACCAGTCTAGGTTTGATGCAGGATACAAATGCTTGGGGCTGGTGCACTGGGATGACCCAGAGGGATGGTATGGGGAGGGAGATGGGAGACGGGTTCAGGATTGGGAACACATGTACACCCGTGGTGGATTCATGTTGATGTATGGCAAAACCAATACAATATTGTAAAATAATTAGCCTCCAATTAAAATAAATAAATTTAAATTAAAAAATATATATATATAAAAAGTTAATGGTTTAGGGGCTTCCCTGGTGGCTCAATGGTGAAGAGTCTGCCTGCCAATTCAGGAGACACAGTTTCTATCCCTGATCCAGGAAGATCCCACATGTTGTGGAGCAGCTGAGACTGTGTGCCACAACTACTGAGGCTGTGCTTTAGGGCCAGGGAGCTTCAGCTTCTGAGGCCCTTGCATCCTAGAGCCTGTGCTCTGCAGCAAGAGAAGCCACTGCAATGAGAAGCCTGCACACAGCAACTAGTGAGTAGCCCTGCTTACCGCAACTGGAGAAAAGCCCCTTAGCAACGAAGACCCAGCAGTGTTAAAATAAAAATAAAATAAATTATATTTCAGAAATGGTTAATGGTTTAGGAATCTTATAGACCAGGATGCTAATTGTGGCCTTACCTTTTATTAGCTTTGCAGTTCAGGAATGAAATGAACATCTATGAACCTCAGTTTTTCAAACTGCAACACAGAGATCGCTATAACTCTCAGACTTTCAGGGAAGTTAGGAGAGAGAAGGTTAAGAGAAAGAATGCAAGTGGAATAAAAGTCTATATTTCATGACCTTGATGCTTTTGAAAAGCACTGAAGAGTTATTTTTTTCAAATGTCCCTCAGCTTGGGTAAGAATGACGTTTTCTTCTGCCTGGATTGAGCTTATGTATTTTTCTCAAAAAAAAAAAAAAAAAAAAAAAAAAAAAAAATCCCTAAAATGATATGTGTCTTTTGTTGTACATCATATCAAGGGATCATGCTGTCTACTGATATTATTGATGATGGTTTAAACTAAACACAGTATGGGATACAGTAAAATAACCTTAGTGGAAAATGAGTATAATTTTTAATAAAGTTTGTAATTTAATCAATAATGTTTAGCATTAATTTTCTTTTCTTACTAATTGTGATATGGTTTTATAAGATTTTAACATAAGATGAAACAGATAGAAGGATATACAAGATCTTCTTGTACTATGCAGTTTTCCTATAAATCTAAAATTATTTCAAAATAAAAAGTTTTAATCAGTGCAAAATATTAGCAACATGTACAAGGAAGGTGATTGTGGGGCCTGATAATCTATTGATGAGTAATAAATTTCTGTCTAGCCAAATTTTGGTTGAAGTTTCTCTGTACACATGTTTAACATTCTCCCCTACACCAGATAAAACCTGACCTTACAAAATATAAAAATACAGCATTTGATAACTCTTGGTAAAATGCTTAAAAAAACAGTTTGATAAATAACTAAACATATTCCATTCCCATCTCCTCCAAAATTAAAAATGGATTACAGTAGGATTTTTTTTCAAGTTTGCAAATATATTCTGAGATTACTTCTTCAGAGTTTAATGCTTTGACAGTTTCAAGTCTATATGGCTGTCCTCTAAATGAACTAAAAAAATAATTTTAAACATTTCATCTGCCTTTCCTAGAATCCTCACAGAGCTTTTCTTTTGTAATACGACTCTGGACCAATTCAATTACATCTTAAAATCAGAAAAGGTTCAGGCAAATAGTGTAAGATTAAATCACATTTTTAAGACAGCTGGAGTTTATTAAGTTGAAAGATTCCAAAGGCTTGCCTCAGAGTGTTTTTAGATATTTGCATTTGAAAATAACTTAAGGAAAAAAAATATTATTTGTTTAAAAATGTGTTGCCATTGATATTAAAGCAAATGTTAAAAATAGACAAAAAGCCTTGCTTACCACTTGTGGGTTTCTTGTGGCTTTTTTTTTTTTTTCCAGTGCTATAACTAAGTTTGTGTTGTTGCTTTTTATATGAACTGTTTGAATCAAAGCAGCTGTTTTTGCTGAGACAATATGCCAATTTTGCTAGAAATTTTGAGGACATGATTTAAATGGCAAATCCATCTAAGATATTGTATAAGGGCTATCTAGGCCAGTTAAATAGGTCCTATAGTACCTGGGATCCCCCTGTAGCTTCAATAAATGCTATTTATGGATAGATGGCATTCAGTTCAGTTCAGCTCAGTCGCTGTCGTGTCCGGCTCTTTGTGACCCCATGAATCGCAGCACGCCAGGCCTCCTTGTCCATCACCAACTACCGGAGTTTACCCAAACTCATGTCCATCAAGTCGGTGATGCCATCCAGCCATCTCATCCTCTGTCGTCCCCTTCTCCTCCTGCCCCTGATCCCTCTCAGCATCAGGGTCTTTTCCAATGAGTCAACTCTTCGCATGAGGTGGCCAAGATATTGGAGTTTCAGCTTCAGCATCAGTCCTTCCAATGAACACCCGGGACTGATCTCCTTTAGGATGGACTGGTTGGATTTCCTTGCAGTCTAAGGGACTTCAAGAGTTTTCTCCAACACCACAGTTCAAAAGCATCAATTCCTGGGTGCTCAGCTTTCTTCACAGTCCAACTTTCACATCCATACATGACCACTGGAAAAACCATAGCCTTGACTAGACGGACATTTGTTGGCAAAGTAATGTCTCTGCTTTTGAATATGCTATCTAGGTTGGTCATAACTTTCCTTCCAAGGAGTAAGCATCTTTTAATTTCATGACTGCAATCACCAACTGCAGTGATTTTGGAGTCCCCCAAAATAAAGTCAGCCACTGTTTCCCCATCTATTTCCCATGAAGTGATGGGACTAGATCCTATGATCTTAGTTTTGTGTATCCAAAAACACAGTCTTGTCCATAAGGATGAGTATGGTTGAAAAGTCGTAAACGATAAGTCCAGGGTTTGTTTGCTTTCATATAAGCATAATTGATTTCTTTCTTTTCAACCACAATTCAGTCTTTTTTCAAATTTTAAAAAAATGTATTGTTTTATTATCTTTGTAATTGTCTTTTTAATCTCTTTGTCATTTAAATAGTTATGACTCTCATCATTTATTAATTCATTCAACTATTATTTATTGAGTAACAGTTTATGGGATTCCCAGGTGGTACAAGTGGTAAAGACTCTGCCTGCCAGTACAGGAAACATGGGTTTGATTCCTGTGTCAGAAAGATCCCCTGGAGGAGGAAATGGCAACCCACTCCAGTATTTCTTGCATGGAAAATTCCATGGACTGAGGAGCCTGGTGAGCTGTTGTTCTTAAGGTGGCAAAGAGTGGACATGACTGAGCATGCATACACACACCAATTATTGTTCAGGCTTTTCTAGAGAAATTCTTTCTAAATTGGAAGGTTGTTCCTGCCTCTCACTTGTTAATCTCTGTCATTGAGTCTCTAATTTTCAAGAGAAAACCCCAGCTCTAACATAGCAGTAAGGCTCATCATGGCATGGTGTTACTGTAACCCATACACATACATGCAACATGGCTATAGTTCAAAACCTATCAGATTACCTGTGGTCTCCTCAACTTATCATCCCATGACCATACTCCATATGAAATTCTTCACCACAAAATCCAGCTGCCTTTTGCACATTCTTCAAAAGTCATTTGAAGGGCCACTTTCTCTGGGAATTTCTCCAAAGTAAATGGTGGCTCAGATGGTAAAAAAAATCCAGCTGCAATGAAGGAGACATGGGTTTAATCCCTGGGTTGGGAAGATCTCCTGGAGAAAGGAATGGCTACCCACTCCAGTATTCTGGCCTGGAGAGTTCCATGGACAGAGGAGCCTAGTGGGCTATAGTCCATGGGGTGACAAATACTTGGACATGACTGAGTGACTTTCACTCACTCAAGTGCTTATAGAATAAAATAACAGTAATGAATGAAATCCTGATTCTGTTTCTAAGCTAATCCAAAGGGCTGTCAAGAGACTTTAATCCTGAGGTGAGTGTCTAGAGCAGTAATGCAGATAGAATAGTCTATGGAAATTTCTGGTTTCTTTTCTTAAAAAAAAAAAAAAAAAGGAGTATAGTTGCTTTACAATGTTGTGTTAGTTTCCACTGTGCAGCAAACTCCAGAGCTATATATATACATACATCCCCTCTTTTTTTTGCATTTCCTTCCCATTTAGGTCCCCACAGAGCACTGAGTAGAGATCCATGCACTATACAGTAGATTCTCGTTAGTTATCTATTTTATTCATTGTTCACTAAGTCATGTCTGACTCTTTGTGACCCCATAGACTGCAGCATGCCAGGCTTCCATGTCTTTCACTATCTCACAGAGTTTACTCAGATTCATGTCCATTGAGTCAGTGATGCCATCCAACCATCTTATCCTCTGCTGCCCCTCTCCTTTTTGCCTTCCATCTTTCCCAGCATCAAGGTCTTTTCCAATGAGTTGGCTCTTCATGTCAGGTGGCCAAAGTATTGGAGCTTTAGCATCAGCATCAGTCCTTCCAATCTATTCTATACATAGTATCAATAGTTTATAGTCTGTCATTAACTTGGTCAGTTCCCAGAATGCCACGAGACATGTGTGTTTTTGTTTTTTCTTTAGGGCAGTGAAGATGATGGTCTTTCTCAAACTCAAGTAATCTGCTAATGGAGAGCAACCCATATCAGGCTTGCTTTGAGGTATTCTGAAATTCTTGCTTAATCAAGAATGTGTGCCCTGTTCTTGCTTCAATAACATGCATACCTTCACCAAGTAGAGAAGAATCATTACAAAGATAGAGCACTTAATCAAATCAAGAATACTTGGTAAATAAAGAAGAAATCCTTCTTGACAATTCCTAACCAAGAGCTCAGAATAGTTCTTGAGCATAGTGTGAAATACTCACTGAAGAGAGTCCTCTTCCATTACTACATGCTGGGTTTTAATAAACACCATTGGTGGCTTATCTCAGACCACCTATATCAAAGTTGACCCACAGTTATTCTCAAGAGACATCCTCTTTCTTACCCTAATGTACTGCTGTCAAGTAATTTTATTACATTCACTCTCAGTTTTATTCCCCTATGAAAGTTTCGTATGGAAACACAAAAAACCTCGAATAGCCAAAGCCATCTTGAGAAAGAAGAATGGAACTGGAGGAATCAACCTGCCTGACTTCAGGCTTTACTACAAAGCCACAGTCATCAAGACAGTATGGTACTGGCACAAAGACAGAAATATAGATCAATGGAACAAAATAGAAAGCCCAGAGATAAATCCACACACCTATGGACAGCTTATCTTCGACAAAGGAGGCAAGAATATACAGTGGATTAAAGACAATCTTTTTAACAAGTGGTGCTGGGAAAACTGGTCAACCACTTGTAAAAGAATGAAATTAGATCACTTTCTAACACCATACACAAAAATAAACTCAAAATGGATTAAAGATCTAAACGTAAGACAAGAAACTATAAAACTCTTAGAGGAGAACATAGGCAAAACACTCTCTGACATAAATCACAGCAGGATCCTCTATGA
>SJXQ01006476.1:205986-267507 GCA_006408695.1 Aepyceros melampus
GCAAGACAGCAAAAGAGACACAGATGTATAGAACGGCCTTTTGGACTCTGGGGGAGAGGGAGAGGGTGGAATGAGTTGGCAGAGTGGCAGTGTAACATGTATGATATCATAAGTGAAACAAATCGCCAGTCCAGGTTTGATGCAGGATGCAGGATGCTTGGGACTGATGCACAGAGATAATCCAGAGAGAAGGTGTGGGGCGGGAGGGGGGAGGTGGGGGTCGGGATTGGGAGTTCATGTACACTCGTGGCTGACTCATGTCAATGTATAGCAAAACGAATACAGTATTGTAAAGCAAAACAAACTAAAAAATAAAAATTAAAAAAAAAAAAGAGATAACCATTTTCTTTTCCCTAAAAACTTTCTCTTCCCTTAGCAGCAATTAGGAAGTCAGTTCTGTACTCAGTAACTGATAGCTCCCGGCAGAATTCTAACACACTTGTTCCCAGTGATTTGTGGCTGTTTACATAGCATTGGGGCCCCCAGTATACTGGTATTTTAATTTACATATATTTTCTATCTTTTGTTACACTATATTTTTCAGATAGAGATAAATAAATATGGGTTAAGTTACTGATTCAATGAAATAAATTTCATATTCATGACTTTAGAGAATGGCGAGTACAGTGTGACTTTCCGAAGCTTCTTTCTGTGGTAAAACTCCATGTGAGTCTCATCAGTCCATCAACTTTGAGAAAAATGCTAATTTTCTTACTTCTTCATAGCCATAAACTGTAGCAGAATAATGAGATAATCTTTGCTTCTATTGAGCAAATATTACTAAGACATATCCTGTTATTAATTGCTTATTATTAAAGAATCAATATCCTTACAGTTAAAAAGTTTCAGCATTCATAATTATTTTGATTTCAATAACTTTGTGTATATATTTGGGAAATGGAGTATTTGGGAACATTTTTAGTTTCAAGTTGGTCTTTTGAACTTGCATTTGCTTTCAAATGGTATTGGAAATACACTGTGCAAAGTTAACCTCTGTTGTCCTTTGTGATTTGATCATTTAATTTAAATAATACCTTTTGTTTGTTCTGTGGAAAAATGTTATTTCTTATTGTGTGAATATACAGAGCATATTCCATTTATCTAACATTTAAAAAACAATGACTAGCATCTTAAACTGTTTTCTGGAACCTCATAATGCAAGCCTTCAGAATTAATGGAAATGATAAGACATGATTTTATGGTAAAACGTAACTGCTTTTACTGAACCAAGGATATTTGAAGCCCTAGAAATATTTACTAAAAGCCAAATGGTTGTCTTTTTCTCTGTTGCTTTGAAAAGGTAATACCAATGCTTAATTCAGGTAGTAAAAGAAAATCAACTCCTACCTATCTTTCTGAGGAATGTTCTTGATACTCATTTGTTCAACTTGCATGCAGGTCAAGTTGTTTCAGTCATGTCTGACTCTTTGTGGCTCTATGGACCATAGCCCACCAGGCTCCTCTGTCTGTGGGATTCTCCAGGCAAGAATACTGGAGTGGGTTGCCATGTCCTCTTCGAGGGGAACTTCCTGACTCAGAGACCAAACCTGAGTCTATTATGTCTCCTGCATTGGGAGGAAGGTTCTTTACCACTAGAGCCACCTGGGAAGTCCTTAGCCACTTTTATTCTGGATAAAGTGCTGGACTAGATACCTACAGGACTTCCCCAGTGGCTCAGCATTAAAAAAGAATCTGTCTGTGATGCAGAAGACGCAGATCTGAATTCTTAGCCTATCTCTGTGTTATTCTATGAATCAATTGTTTGCTTCTTCATGAATTTCACAGTCTAACATGTATGATTATATGTGTCCAACACATAGTTGAAGCTTAGCCAATGTTTGTTGAGTAGATTAATTAATGCTTAATAAGACTTTGACCAAGATTTACTCATCTCTAAAATTAAATATCACAATGGTCAAGTTTCTTTCTTGTTCTATGATACTAAAATAAGCCCTTTCCCAAATTGCTACAAATATAAATCTCAAAGTATTTTGGAGTAGAGCAAAGTGGGCTACATTTTTGTTGTTATTAAAAGTGTATATTCACCTTTCACCAGTGGCTATTAATCTTGGAGAAATGAGGGTTTACATACGACTTTATTCTTAATGATAAATGCATTTTCCCAAAAATTATTTTGCCATTAAGTCTCAGGTTGAAAAAGGATTGAATATAAGGAAGATCAGAGTCCTTATACTTATGTTGTCCTCAAACTGAATTTCTTATTTGTGAAACATAGCTCACAAGATGGTGTTTCTGTTTCAGTAGAGTTCTACTAACTTGTTTCCTTAACACCACCAAACATGTTTCAAAATTAGTTGCCAAAACAACATCACCATTCAAAATTACAGTCACTGTCTCTGCACCCTAGGAGGACACTATCTGTAACAGCTCTTTTACAACAATATCTGTTGAAGTTTAAACAATTCTTTTTGTTTAAGGGAATATAGCAGTGAATTAATGTTCATATAAAGTAAGATCTGATGATCAAGGTGATCTTTAAAGTAAGAACGTTCTAATATTCATTTTAACTCTTGACAAGCCATTTATCCCACCAGTGAGAAAATATACACAGGCAGATAGCCTCTCTTTCCCCACCTCAGTGAGGCTGAGGAGGGAAATCTTTAAAACTGTCAAATTATGCTGAAAACAATATGAGTTAAAATTCTTTTGACTGAGATTAAATGTTTAATTGTTTGCTGGGAAAATATTAGGGCAATGAAAGCTATTGGTTAAATATAGACCTTGTTAATATAAACCACCTGAGTGTGAATTTCTCCTGCTTAAATACCTGATGATCTTGGGTCTAGACTCATCTCTTAAACTGAGTCAATAATAGTATGTGCTTGTTTGTGATATTTTTGTGTATTCAGTAAATTTACACATATAAAGTATTTAGCATACTACCTGACAAAGTATACAGTGGAAGTTAACTATTATTATTTTATTATCATTATTATTTCTATAATACTTAGACTCTTGAGAGTCCCTTGGAGTGCAAGGAGATCCAACCTGTCAATCCTAAAGGAAATCAGTCCTGAATGTTCACTGGGGGACTGATGCTGAAACTCCAATACTTTGGCCACCTGATGCAAAGAACTGACTTTTTTGACAAGACCCTGTGCTGGGAAAGATTGAAGGCGGGAGGAGAAGGGGATGACAGAGGATGGGATGGTTGGATGGCATCACCGACGCAATAGACATGAGTTTGAGTAGGCTCTGGGAGTTGGTGATAAACAAGGAAGCCTGGCGTGCTCCATGGGGTCACAAAGAGTCAGACACGACTGAGCAACTGAACTGAATAACTGATTATTTCTATAATTATTATTATTTTGAAAGGAAAGTTTTGAAATAATCTTTATTAGGTACAATAGCAGTATACTTCCTTATATAGCATTGTCAAGTATTGAGTTTTAAATATTTGTTCTTTGGCATTATATTACAATATTTACAGGATGTAAAAATCAATAAAGTATCCTTTTGGAAGTGGCCAGATAACTTTTATTAGTCCAGTTCTCTCACAGATATTTTTAGTAGTAATCCAAAGAATAAATATTTAAAACTCAATACTGGGCAATACTTGATAGGAAAGTGTATTGGTATTATTGATATTGGTATGTTGAAAGACATAAATTTAAACATTCAAGGAATTCAGCAAAGCCCAAATAGGATAAATACAAAGAAAACAGTACCTAGGCAATCTCAGTCAAGTGCTAAACACTAAAGTCTTAATAAATTCCAGAGAAAAAACATCACGTGAAAGGAAGCAATGAGTCAAATGATTGCAGATTTATCTTCAAGAAAATGGAGTTCTGAAACTAGTGGAAATGCCATCTCAGGTGAGAACACCTCTGAAGAATAAAGACACTTGCATATAAAAGAAAACTACAAGAATTTGTTGCCAGAAGATTTGCACTACATGAAATTCTAAAGAAAGTTTTTCAGATTTAAGCAAAAGGATGCCAGATGGAAGCTCCGATTCTCAGGAAGGAATAAAGAGCCCCCCAAATGTTTTTTTTTACAATCCACAATAATGCAATGTTTGAAAAACCTGTACAACCGAATTAAAAAATTAAATGTTTTAATTTTTTCTACATCACTGTTTTCAACTATGCTTGAAAAAAAGTCTACCCTATTGACTCTAGACTTCTCAGCCATTCTTCTGCAGTTAAAAAAAAAAGTTCTTTCAGCATACTTGACTTCTTAATCTCATATCTAATTAACACTCAGTCTTCCCCTTCCACTTCTGCCAATGATATTTTAGCTGACAACTAGGAGTGGCCTGTTCTATCATTCCTCTTCTTTCGCTTTCCTCTTTCCCTTTCTCTTATGTTTCAAAAGAAAGGGAAATTTTTTTTTAAGCATACAAGATCTTTTGATTAGCAAGTGCTGTGATTATCATTTTTGGTGGCTTCTGACACAGGCATGCAGATTCTGGTCAAGAATTCAGAGCATGGTCATTCCCTGGGGCCTTTAACCCATCTCACAGTGCATCCTATGGACTGGGTCTGTGATAGGTTTTCAAGGAAACTCTTCATTTTTGACATTCATCTATACCTCCTCAGCAACCTTTTCCAGGTGGATATTCTAAAAACTACATATTTCTGGGAAAACCTCTTTGCCCAGGTTTTATAAAATATAGGACTGCACATCTCTAGACTTCACTAGGCTGCTCAAGACTGTCTTCTTTCTTCTATGTCTATTTAAACCACAAAAAAAAAAAAAAAAAAAAAACCTCTCAACCTGACTACTTGAAACTTGTCAAGCTGCAGGTTATTTCACTGTGGCCTCTTTTCTCTGCTTAGCCATTCATCCTCACCCCTTACCTCTTCTTCCATTCAAAAGGACAAGACAGATCAGAAGTCTCCTCCTAAGTGGATGAACAATCAGGAATGAGCTGCTAGTCTTATTTTAAGCCTTCATAGTTGGCTGTAAGGAGGGGATAAAAATATGTCTCCATCTTAGTACCAAGCAGGAAAAGAGAGAAAAGCGGCAGGACTGTCCCTCTAAGTCAGTGTCTCACCACTCTATATATATCTTTGAGTTTCCTCCTACTTTAGAGCTCTTGCTGGAAGAGATTAATGGGTAAATGACTGCAAAGGCAGTCTTTAATGGGTAAATGACTGCAAAACAATAATTTTGACTGCCTGTATTTAAGTCCTAATGTCACTGCTTTTAGAATGTAGAAGTAAGCATCATCTCTTTGTATTCCTCTTTGGACCCCCTTCACTAATTCTGAGGCAGCAAGAAACAGAACTCAGCATTCTGTTACAAGTGTACACATCAAAATCTCTTAGATACAAGATCCAATTCTTTTGTTTTAAATCTCTTTTTTTCTTGTTTGTAAGACAATAAAATAAAAGACAACTTGTTTAGCATTCTTGGAGATTCTAAATTTCTGTGTGTTTTGTCACTGCTAGCAGACATTAACAGGATATGCATTTTGAGAGAAACAGTGTCAGACTTTATTTTTCTGGGCTCCGAAATCACTGCAGATGGTGATTGCAGGCATGAAATTAAAAGGTGCTTACTCCTTGGAAGAAAAGTTATGACCAACCTAGATAGTATATTCAAAAGCAGAGACATTACTTTGCCGACTAAGGTCCGTCTAGTGAAGGCTATGGTTTTTCCTGTGGTCATGTATGGATGTGAGAGTTGGACTGTGAAGAAGGCTGAGTGCAGAAGAATTGATGCTTTTGAACTGTGGTGTTGGAGAAGACTCTTGAGAGTCCCTTGGACTGCAAGGAGATCCAACCAGTCCATTCTGAAGGAGATCAACCCCGGGATTTCTTTGGAAGGAATGATGCTAAAGCTGAAGCTCCAGTACTTTGGCCACCTTATGCAAAGAGTTGACTCACTGGAAAAGACCCTGATGCTGGGAGGGATTGGGGGCAGGAGGAGAAGGGGACGACCGAGGATGAGATGGCTGGATGGCATCACAGACTCAATGGACGTGAGCCTGGGTGAACTCCGGGAGTTGGTGATGGACAGGGAGGCCTGGCATGCTGCGATTCATGGGGTCGCAAAGAGTCGGACATGACTGAGCGACTGAACTGAACTGAAAAGGGAGTATAGCTAGTTGGAACACCATGGTTTTATGGTTTTATAAATATTATTGAGAAGAAAAACATAAGTCTCCAAAGATTATATTCAAAATTTCAGGCCCTTTTTGTGAAGTTAAAATAGCTAAAACAATACATTTGGGCTTCTTAAGTGGCACAGTGGTGAAGAACACTCCCGCCAATGCAGGAGATGCAAGAGACTTGGGTTCTATCCCTGAGTTGGGAAGATCCCCTGGAGTGGGTAATGGCAACCCACTTCAGTATTCTTGCTTGGGAAATTCCATGGACAGAGGAGCCTGTTGGGCTACAGTTAAAGGGGTCACAAAAAGTTAGACACAACCAAGCACATACACACAGCAACACATTTATTAGGAAAATGTAAAAATATATAACTATGTATGTTTCTAATGGCAGTGAAATGATTATTATGAGTCAAATAATAATTATATCAGGAAGGAGTCGTCCAAAAAATGGATGAGAAGGAAAAGTTTCACATAGATAATGCTCAGTTCAGTTCAGTCGCTCAGTCATGTCCGACTCTTTGTGACCCCATGAATCGCAGCACACCAGGCCTCCCTGTCCATCATCAACTCCCGGAGTTCACTCAGACTCACGTCCATCGAGTCAGTGATGCCATCCAGCCATCTCATCCTCTGTCATCCCCTTCTCCTCCTGACCCCAATCCCTCCCAGCATCAAAGTCTTTTCCAATGAGTCAACTCTTCGCATGAGGTGGCCAAAGTACTGGAGTTTCGGCTTTAGCATCATTCCTTCCAAAGAAATCCCAGGACTGATCTCCTTTAGAAATAGACTGGTTGGATCTCCTTGCAGTCCAGGGGACTCTCAAGAGTCTTCTCCAACACCACAGTTCAAAAGCATCAATTCTTCGGCGCTCAGCCTTCTTCACAGTCCAACCCTCACATCCATACATGACCACAGGAAAAACCATAGCCTTGACTAGACGGACCTTTGTTAGCTACCATCAATGTTCTTATTATCACACTGAGTAGTAGGTTCATAAATATTTTATAGAATTTTAAATAAAGAAGTTGGTGAAAAATAAATATATACTTGCATACGAAAGACTGATGGACTAATGATAGGAAAGGGTGGGACAAACTGAGAGAGTAGCACTGATGTATACACAAGACTATATGTAAAATAGATATCCTGTGGGAAGCTGCTGTAGCGCACAGGAAGCTCAACTTGGTGCTCTGAGATGATCTAGAGGGGTGGGATGGAGGCTGTGGGAGTAGGAGGGAGACTTAAAAAAGAAGGGACATACACACACTTATGGCTGATTCAAGTTGTTGTATGGCAGAAACCAACACAATATTGTAAAGCAATTATCCTCAAACAAAAATTTTTTTAAAGAAGAAAAATTATATATTTCAGAAACTCAGATTAACCTAAAGAAAAGGAATATGTCGGAGAATAAGTAAATGATGACAAAACAAATAAGCAAAAAAAAATAATACCTGAAGCTAATGTTCTTCATTTTTCATGTAAAACAAATGATGCAAAAATTCTCTCACTAAAAATATATATAATTTTTTGGTTATTTAGAGTGTCTCCTATTAGATCATCTAGTTATTTATTTGGTGCTGATAAAACTAGGAGTGAAGTCACAAATATACCATGCCCTACCCTGAACTCCAGTCCCTCTGGAGATGACAAGAGTCACTGTTCTTTTTTGACCACCAGTCTCATCCTTCTGCTCCTTCTCTGGAGTGAGATGAGGACAGTGAGACATGAGAGTTCATCTACACCATCTTCCTGAGCAGAAAGGAGATTATTGAAATGACCAAATACTTGGTATTTCAAAGCATCTCCTCTCCTGGATGAAATGAAGATTATCAAGGTACGTTTTAAACCATGATGAATCCCCAAATAATGAGGAAGATAGCAGATGAAGACAGGCAAAGAACCAAGCATTGAAATATCCTGACACATATGCCCAAACCAGAGCAATTCATTTGCTATATACTACACACACCACACACACACACACACAACATGCCATTTACTACTATAGACATGGGGATATATATCAATGAACAAAATAAGCAAATTTACTCTTTGGAACTTACATTCTACTGGGAAAGACTGACAATATTTAAGTAAACAAACAAGATAATTTAAAAGAGCAAAAGTGAAATGAAAGAAATAAAATCATGTATTATAATAGTGACTGAAGGGGAAAATTTTACTTTAAAGCACAAATGATTTCAGTCCTCTAACTTTTTAAAATCTTCAATCCATGCAAGCTTTGAGATTGCATCAGAACTCATTAGAACAAAATTGCAGACCCTTATGCTTATAAAAATGACTTGCATCAACCAAATTCAAGTGCCATTAGGCACACACATCTGAAACAATTGAAACCTACCAAAGTAAGTGGAGAGCATACACCATTTCACCATTTAGCCACTTTGCAATCAGGGTCCCTTGGAACCCTCCCCTCACCTCTTCCTTAAAAAATCTTCAGAAGAATAAATTTCTTTTAACAGGTCCCATGCTTCTGACATATCTGAAGGAAATAGCCTAAGAGAATTTAAATTTATACACAATTTTATTAGCATTGATTTAGAAGAGCATCTTACATATTCAAATCGATAAATATATATACACACAAACATATGTATATATATGTATGTATATCCATCCTATCCTGAGATCCTATATCTAGATGAAGTTTCATACCTAACACACTCTTGGGGCATACATTCACACATGGCCTTGAATTGATAATCATGCAAGAAAATAGTGACATCAGCAAAGGGCATTGATTAAATCTTAGTGAGAAGTTTATATATATGATAAACTTCATATATGTTTATGATTTTATCATGAACTTATCATATATAAGTTCATGATTTTTCCAGAACTGCTATCAGAAAGCTGATCCCCTCTGCTCTCAAGCATGACATTTGCACTTGATATCCAACATAGCTTGTCATCACCAGCAGAAAAAGAAATTTGATTTTGCCACAAATTTCTTGAGTTTTCAGTTCAATACTCTTCCTCACCAGGCAGCAGACATAAATGAGAGAATTGTGCAAAAGATCTATTGTACAACCACTGCATCCATCTGCTTTAAGACCAGAAGTTTTAAGCAACAACTCACACACCTGGAGCTTTTGTATTAAACAGTGTATTGAGTGCGCAGCAGTTTTGGACACACTCTAGTGAGCTGCTGGTTGTAAATACTGTTGAACCTCTTCATTACCTTCTTCAGGTATAAATGTTTCAGACATAAAACCTTAGACCAGGGGAGAAAATCAGAGCAAACACAATAAAATTAAAGCTATGCTCATCTGCTGATAGACCCAAACTCTGTCTCTCAACATTTCTGAAAAGTCGTATTTACACATATGACCCAGGTTACTTCTAAATCACCATGGTTGAACCGATGTTAAGAACCAGGATCCCAGTAGCTTTCTGAAACCACGTTTCTCCCTTTCTCAAAACTGATTCCCAGAACAAGTAATACATTTAACACATTATAAAAAATAGTCTCTCTCACAGTAAATAGAAAGGTTAACACATACTCAGGCCTTTGTAAAATCTAGAAAGGAAGAAGAGTAGTATTATGAGAGGTTGGGATTATTTTGCCAGAGATGCTTTCAGGGTTTCATTTTTCTATGGTAGGAAAAAAAACCCTCTTGTTTCAAAAGCAAGATGTCAATATCATTTTTAGCTGTCAATTAAACAGTGGAAACAGTGTCAGACTTTGATTTTAGGGGCTCTAAAATCACTGCAGATGGTGATTGCAGCCATGAAATGAAAAGACGCTTACTCCTTGGAAGAAAAGTTATGACCAACCTAGATAGCATATTGAAAAGCATAGACATTACTTTGCCGACTGAGGTCCGTCTAGTCAGGGCTATGGTTTTTCCTGTGGTCATGTATGGATGTGAGAGTTGGACTGTGAAGAGGGCTGAGCGCCGAAGAACTGATGCGTTTGAACTGTGGTGTTGGAAGAGACTCTTGAGAGTCCCTTGGACTGCAAGGAGGTCCAACCAGTCCATTCTGAAGGAATCAGCCCTGGGATTTCTTTGGAAAGAATGATGCTAAAGCTGAAACTCCAATACTTTGGCCACCTCATGCAAAGAGTTGACTCATTGGAAAAGACTCTGATGCTGGGAGGGATTGGGGTCAGGAGGAGAAGGGGATGACAGAGGATGAGATGGCTGGATGGCATCACTGACTCGATAGACATGAGTCTGAGTGAACTCCGGGAGTTGGTGATGGACAGGAAGGCCTGGCATGCTGCGATTCATGGGGTCGCAAAGAATCAGACACGACTGAGCGACTGAACTGAACTGAACTGAACTGGTAGCTCAGATGGTACAGTATCTGCCTACAATGCAGGAGTTTAATCCCTGGGTGAGGAAGATATCCTAGAGATGGGAATGGCTGCCCACTCCAGTATTCTTGCCTGGAGGATTGCATGGACAGAGGAGCCTGGTGAGCTACAAGCTAGAGGGTCACAAAGAGTTGGACACAATTAAGTGACTAACATTTTCACTTTCACTTTTTGTGCAAGAAGTTGTTTTAGATATCAATCATTCTTTTGTTCAAGGAATTCAAATTTTAAACTTCTCTTTCACTATAATAAAAGTAAATATATATAAAGCTTTTAAACCAAACTAACTGCAAAGCTATTTAGCTAACTGTCAAATTAGTGCAGGAACCTACCCAAACAGAGATGATTTTTTGTCATAAAATATTTATAATAGTCTGCTAATATGAGTGGTATGTGATCTGTGGATATACAAATTGTTTACCTTCTGGCAAATAATTCTGTAAATTGCTCAGACTTTACTAGTCAGAAGATTTCCTCCATGGTCATCCATCTGTAATTCATTCATCTGTAAAAAGCCAGTCTTTTTATTTTATGTGAGCAGCTACCTACTTGGTATAGATCCTGAGAACAAAGCAAAACTGGACTGAATTAACTTCATTTTCCTCCTTTCATCTGAAAGTTTGGTCTCATATAAATATTTGAGTACAAGGCTTTCTGAGAGTTTTTTTAACTTTAATAAAGAAAAAATTATTTTTTGTAACGATAAGTAATGAAATGTGACTCTGAGCAACACATCACCATGAAAGTAGAGGTTACACAACTTTCTGAGCACTCAGTGAAGTACAGAGCCATTTTGATTACTTGTAACCATGAGTTTCTACTTGGATTGGCTCCTTTTATTTCTTAAGTTCAACTCAGTTTCTCAAATGACCAAATGCCCGATATAAAAAAAAAAAAAAGCCTTAAGCATCATCTCTGTCTGTGTGGCGTTGAAAATGTAGTTTTGAGACTCATGAGCAATTACCAGCTTTATTTTGTTTCACCTTATGCCAACTGTCTGCACTTATGTCATAGTGGCCCAGGAAAGATATTTTTCTGTGGAGAGTTACCATGAAGTTATTAATAAACAACTGTGTGTGTGTGTGTGTCTGTACGCACACGCATGTGCACACACGCGAGCACTCAGTCATGTTTAACTCTTTGTGACCCCATGGACTATAGTCCTCCAGGATCACCTGCCAGAAGAGTCTCCAGGCCAGAATGGGATTCTCTAGGCCAGAATACTGGAGTGGGTAGCCATTTCTTCCTCCAGTGGATCTTCCTGACTCAGAGATCAAACTCAGATCTCCTGCATTGCAGGCAGATGATTTGTGGTCTGAGCCACTAGGGCAACCCAGCGCTGCCCCTAATACAAAACTACTCTGTTGATAAATCAATATTTGGCTCCTAATAAGTAGAGGAGTCCCCTTCATGGATCACTGCTTTGTCATGGCAAAGGAGCTTACGTAACTCAGTCAAAGTCCGTATAGTCAAAGCTATGGTCTTCCGGTGGTCATGTACGGTTTTGAGAGCTGGACTGACTGTAAAGAAGGCAGAGTGCTAAAAAAAATTGATGCCTTTGAACTGTGGTGCTGGAGAATACTCCTGAGAGTCCCTTGGACAGTGAGAATATCAAGCCAGTCTTGATCTTGAGGGAAATCAACCCTGAATTCTCAGAAGGACTGATCCTGAAGCTGAAGCTCCAGTATTCTGGTCATCTGATGAGAATAGTCAACTATTGGAAAAGTCCCTGATGCTGGGAAACATGGAGGGCAGAAGGAGAAGAGGGCATCAGAGGATGAGATGGCTGGATGGCATCACTAGCGCAATGGACATGAACTTAGGCAAACTTCGGGAGATGGTGAGGGACAGGGAGGCCTGGCATGCTGCAGTCCACGGGGTCACAAAGAGTCAGACATGGCTGGGTGACTGAACAACAGAGAGGAGTGACATTCTGATTTCTTGTTTCTGGAATACTGAGTGCTTCTACTTTCAGTTTCAGACCAATATTGTATAAGTATGGTTATATTCATGGAAGTAAGAGTTTTTTAATTCATTCATTTTAATTAATTCTTTTGCAACATGGAAGTATCATCAGAAGTTTATTTAAGTGTAGACATCCTTATTTTCCTCAAAATTTTTTCAGATATCTTACTGAAGCTTATAATTTTGGGGGTAGTTGAGTTGTTTGTTGCCCTGTATGGAAAATAGCTGTTGATTTCATATCAGTTGGAATCATGGCTATAGCAGGAAGATCAGATTCATCCTTTTTTGTTCAATTCTTGTGACCAAGAATTCAGTCCTGCTATCAGTAACCTTTGAGCACAAAGTGTCAGTCTCATGAAAGGAATCTTCTTCTCTGCTGCATTTATTCCATATTTTCTCCCAATCTTCAGCCCTATCCCTCCCCCACTCTCTTCCTTTCCCTTTTGATGATACCTCCTTGAGAAATTGCCTCCAATTTTATGGCTTAAATTATATTTGTAGATGATTCTCAGGTAAATATTTCCACCCTAACCCCTCTGAGGGGTCCTGTACCCTCATTTCAATATCTTTGCTGGATATCCTCACCCAGGTTTCCTTCAAGCTTCTCAAATCCAACAGATCTGAGGTAGAAGATATCTTTGCACCCTAGATCAGTATGTCCCAGATTACCCCCATCCTTCCAGTCACCAAGTGTCAAACTCTTCTCTCTCTTGTACTTCCTACAATCAGCTGCCCAGTTCTATTGATTCTACCCATGTAATCTATCCCACTCTTTCTGCACTGCAGAAACCCTGCTTCAGTTCTTTATTACTCTGGATCTGTGGTGTGGTCCTGGTATCCTATCTGGCTTGTCCACTTCCTGCCTCTCTTATTCACAGTCCCTCTTATATGCTGTTGCCAGACAGTTTCCACTCTTCCAAGACTCAGGGGCCTGCTTGCCACGGCCAAGTCCATGTATGACAGTTCAAGATCTCTACGACTTTACCCAGAGTTGCGGGTCATTCCTCGGTTCCTTCTTTCTACTTCATACACTCTGCGTGCATGCATGCATGCTCAGTTGCTTCAGTCAGGTCATACTCTTTGTGACACTATGGGCTGTAGCCCACGAGGCTCTTCTGTCCATTGATTCTCCAGGCAAGAACACTGGAGTGGGTTGCCATGCCCTCCTCCAGGTTTCTTCCCAGTCCAGAGGGCGAACCAGCATCTCCTGCATTGCAGGCAGATTCTTTACTGCTAAGCCACCAGTGAAGCCCTTTATATACTTTATGCTCCAATAAAATCAGTCTCTTGATGACTGTCCCAGATGGGGCACCCTGGCAGCAGACTCCAAGGCAGAGGTTAGAGCAGAATTTTATTAGGAAGTGCTTTTCTGTAGCTGTGGCAGGGGAGTGATGGAAATAGGACTGGGCAGAGGAAGATGAGCTTTCATGCAGGCCTTTGAAAAGGAGGCGCTCTTGGAGCCCGTCTGAATCCTGAGTTGGGTTGAGAGGGGTGGACCTTGAGAACCCTGCACTGCTCCATCTTTGGATATAGCCTCTTCAAGCAGGGCAGTTTTCTTCATTAGGGGAAGCCTCCAAAAGGGCCAACAGCTGCTGCCATCTCTGGCAGCCCTCCTAGTGCATAGAGGAATAAACCCTTTTTCAATAGTTCATAACCTTTTTGGCACCAGGGACTGCTTTTGTGGCAGACAATTTTTCCATGACCTTGGGAATGGGGAGGGATTTGGGATGATTCAAGCACACATTTATTGTGCACTTTATTTCTATTATTATTATTACATCAGTTCCACCTCAGTCATCAGGCATTAGAGCCCAGACATTGGGGACTCGGCTTTACATAATCCCTTTATTTCTCAGAGTAGGTCCAAGACGTACATCACACACCCTACCAGAGGCACTTTTCTATAAGCCCAGTGGCAGACTGACAGCTATCTTTTGTGCCCATTTCTAAACTTTTTCTTTGGTAATAATATGCCCTCATTCCTGTTAAACTTCTAGTCTCCTTTGCCACTAGACACCACACAGTTCCAACCAATGCCTCTGATAAAAACTGATACATGTCACTGCTAGATTTGTATTCAGAAAAACTGATAGGCCCTCCAAGTCTTCTCCTTTCCTCTTGCTTCTTGGAAGGTAGACAGGCTGATGGGGGCTGAAGCAGAGAATTTGTTTCATGAGACAGAAGCTGTGTCTTAAGGATTTCACAGCAAGAAGATGGAGGGTGTGTGGAGCCACCTATTAGCTCCAGGTGGCTCCTGCAAGAGTGAAAAGCTTCTATCTTTTTTAAACTACTGGTCTTCTGGTCTTCGTTATTTCAGTTGAACTTGTTCATCTACCTAGGTCAAGTTGCAACAGTTTTCTCCCCATCTCCAAGTCCCTGGTGCATGCTGAGTCGCTTCAGTCATGTCCAGCTGTGTGCAACTTATGGACTAGAGCCTGCCAGGCTCCCTGGGCCATAGTCCACCGATTGTTCAGACACCAGTTTAATGTTTCCTTATCTGGAGAATCTTGTTGATCTTCCTACACCCCAAAGGAGGAAGTAGTATTTTCCTCTGCTGACCTTCTATGGTAGTTTATCTAGCATGACACTTGTATCATAGTCACTCTTGAAATAATACCATTTGTAGTAACACTGACAGACCTAGAGATCTATCACACCAAGTGTAGTACTGCTACTGCTGCTAAGTCGATTCAGTCATGTCAGGCTCTGTGCGACCCCATAGATGGCAGCCTACCAGGCTCCTCCGTCCATGGGATTTTCCAGGCAAGAATACTGGAGTGGGGTGCCATCGCCTTCTCCGAAGTGAAGTAAGACCACACAAATATATAATATCACTTATATGTGGAATTTTTTTTAATGGTGCAAATGAACTTATTTACAAAACCAAAATTGATTCACAGACATAGAAAACAAACTTAATAGTTACCAAACGGAAAAAGTGGGAAAGGATGAATTAGGAGTTTGGGATTAACATATATTCACTACTATTTATAAAATAGGTAAACTACAGGATCAATGGTGTGATCACTCACACTCACCTAGAGCCAGATATCCTGGAATGTGAAGTCAATGGGCTTTAGGAAGCATCACTACAAACAAAGCTCATGGAGGTGATGGAATTCCAGTTGAGCTATTTCAAATCCTGAAAGATGAAGCTGTGAAAGTGCTGCACTCAGTATGCCAGCACATTTGGAAAACTCAGCAGTGGCCACAGGACTGGAAAAAGTCAGTTTTCATTCCAATCCCAAAGAAAGACGATGCCAAAGAATGCTCAAACTACTGCACAATTGCACTCATCTCACATGCTAATAAAGTAATGCTCAAAATTCTCCAAGCCAGGCTTCAGCAATATGTGATCCATGAACTTCCAGATGTTCAAACTGGTTTTAGAAAAGACAGAGGAACCAGAGATCAAATTGCCAACATCCGCTGGATCATCGAAAAAGCAAGAGAGTTCCGGAAAAACATCTATTTCTGCTTTATTGACTATGCCAAAGCCTTTGACTGGGTAGATCACAACAAACTGTGGAAAATTCTGAAAGAGATGGGAATACCAGACCACCTGATCCACCTCTTGAGAAACCTGTATGCAGGTCAGGAAGCAACAGTTAGAACTGGACATGGAACAACAGACTGGTTCCAAATAGGAAAAGGAGTATGTCAAGGCTGTATATTGTCACCAATCATCGAAAAAGCAAGAGAGTTCCGGAAAAACATCTATTTCTGCTTTATTGACTATGCCAAAGCCTTTGACTGGGTAGATCACAACAAACTGTGGAAAATTCTGAAAGAGATGGGAATACCAGACCACCTGATCCACCTCTTGAGAAACCTGTATGCAGGTCAGGAAGCAACAGTTAGAACTGGACATGGAACAACAGACTGGTTCCAAATAGGAAAAGGAGTACGTCAAGGCTGTATATTGTCACCCTGCTTATTTAACTTATGTGCAGAGTACATCATGAGAAATGCTGGGCTGGAGGAAGCACAAGCTGGAATCAAGATTGCTGGGAGAAATATCAATAATCTCAGATATGCAGATGACACCACCTTTATGGCAGAAAGTGAAGAACTAAAGAGCCTCTTGATGAAAGTGAAAGAGGAGAGTGAAAAAGTTGGCTTAAAGCTCAACATTCAGAGAATGAAGATCATGGCATCTAGTCCCATCACTTCATGGCAAATAGATGGGGAAACAGTAGAAACAGTGTCAGACTTTATTTTCTTGGGCTCCAAAATCACTGCAGATGGTGATTGCAGCCATGAAATTAAAGACGCTTACTCCTTGGAAGGAAAGTTATGACCAACCTAGATAGCATATTAAAAAGCAGAGACATTACTTTGTCAACAAAAGCCTTTCTAGTCAAGGCTATGGTTTTTCCAGTAGTCATGTATGGATGTGAGAGTTGGACTATAAAGAAAGCTCAGTGCTGAAGAATTGATGCTTTTGAACTGTGGTGTTGGAGAGGACTCTTGAGAGTCCCTTGGACTACAAGGAGATCCAACCAGTCCACCCTAAAGGAGATCAGTCCTGGATGTTCATTGGAAGGAATGATGTTGAAGCTGAAACTCCAATATTTTGGCCACCTGATGCAAAGAGCTGACTCATTTGAAAAAACCCTGATGCTGGGAATGATTGAGGGCAGGAGGAGAAGGGAACAACAGGGGATAAGATGGTTGGATGGCATCACTGACTGAATGGACATGGTTTGGGTAGACTCTGGCAATTGGTGATGGACAGGGAGGCCTGGCATGCTGCAGTCCATGGGGTTGCAAAGAGTTGGACCCGACTGAGTGACTGAACTGACTGACAGGATCAACTGTATAGCACAGGGGAACTATACTCAATATCTTTCAATAACCTATAATGGAAAAGAATCTGAAAAAAGAATAGATGTATATGTATGTATAACTGAATCACTTTGCTATATAGCTGAAACATTATAAATCAACTATAGTTAGATTAAAAAAAAAAGAACAAATAATTGGTCATTCTTCCCCTATTCGCAGATCCTGTGTTAAGTGATAAGGTCCTGTAAAGCAGCACTGGGCTTCCCCAGTGGTGCTAGTAGTAAAGAACCCACCCACCAGTGCAGCAGATGTGAGAAATGTGAGTTTGTCACTGGGTTGGGAAGATCCCCTGGAGGAGGCAATGGTAACCCACTCCAGTATTCTTGCCTGCAGAATTCCGTGGACAGAGGAGCCTGGCAGGCTATAGTCCAAAGTGTCACAAAGAGTCAGACGTGACCAAATGACTTAGCGCACATGAACGCAGAGCAGCATCTGACCATCATAGCTTCTGACCTGCTGTATCCAGCAAAGATCTTCCATTTGGTAGACACTTGTATTATTTGTTAACTGAATGAAGTTTTTTTAAAATATGGGATTAAAAGGGGCATTCCTTTCAATTTTCACTGATCAGTTTTGTAACAAAATTTTCACTCAACAGAGGTAATAGAAAAATCCCATCTCTCACTTAACATCCTGCAGATTCGTAAGCTGATTAACACATTATTTCTTTGGTGGAATAAGTTTTGTAGGAATACATTCTCAACCTTTTCCTTTGGTCTTGCTGTCCTCTCTCTCTCTGTGGATATGCTCAGTCACATCTGACTCTTTGCGACCCCGTGGACTGTAGCCTGCCAGGCTCCTCTGTCTACGGGGATTTTGCAGGCAAGAATCCTGGAGTAGGTTGCCTTGCCCTCCTCCAAAGGATCTTTCTGACCCAGGATCAAACCTGCGTCTCTTGCATCTCCTGCACTGGAAGGTACATTCTTTACCACTAGTGTCACCTGAGAAGCCCATCCTCTCTGTCTAGTTCTAACAAATGGCCAGACTGTACATTTAGGCAGTGACATCATTACAAGTTCTCTAACTGGGGACACTCCCACTACCTCCTAGTGGCAGTGGTTTCTATAGCAGCTTTGAGCAGAATCAGCCCACAAACACAGGCAGGAAGTGATTCTCTCCAAGGATTTTCTGATTACACCCTCATGCTCATTGTGTGTGTGCATCACATGTGGTCTTGGATTCAGACAAGGATTAGGAATTCGGCCGTCTGTGTCCTGACATTGGTCCTACCACTTACTAGAATGACGATCACAATGAAAGTGTTAAACTTTTTCAACTTCGAGGTTTTCAACTATAAAAGGGAAATATAAGAGGGGCAATACAGTGATGTAGTTGGAATATGGGCTCTGGAGCCTAAAAGATCTGGGGGTTCATTCTTACTCCATAACTAAGTGCAGCTCTCACACTCTGTATGATCTAGAAAGCTGTGGAAGAATCGGGAAAAGCTTTGTGAAGGAGGTCATTTTGGATTCCTGTGCATTGCCTGGGGATGCACAGGAATGTGACTAGAGCTGTGGGAGGAAGGGGAAGTCTTCCCAGTGAAGGAAAAAGTCTGAGCCACGGCTGAGAGACTAGAAAGCATATCATTTCTATAATGATTCAACTGTCCCATCCTTTTCTGGAGCCAGGAGGGCATGCGCGCGCGCGCACACACACACACACACACACACACACACATTACACATGCATCCGCACACACTTACAGACACACACACACATACACACGCACACAAATGAGCAGGGATATAGAACCACAGACCCCCAGAGAGACCCACTGGCTGCCTACCTTTGTGACCTAATTCTGTGCTGACAGGAAAAAGCAAAATAAAGGTTCAAGAAATTACTAAAGTATTAATGGAGTGTATATGCTGCTGACTAGATTACAGTGATTTTAATTTTCTGAATTTTTTTGTTTTCCACATTTTCTTCAATAAACACGTAAATTTTTCATCACTCTTTCCTGATAGATTTTTCAGCTTCTGAATTTCTTAAGAATCCTTTATTTCCTTGGATCCAAAAAGTTACACAAGGACCTCTGGACTTGCCACATTGGCTGATTCATCCCTGTATCTAACTGGCCTGGAGAGTCAGACTGAAATAAATTCTGTCTTTAAGATTTTGTTGGACCTGGTCCTGTACTTCCTGTTGCCAGGTAGCAGACATGCATAATCAACCTCAGCACTCTATCGAACCAACGGTAGTTACTGCGAAGGAGCCAGCCACTACGCTGCTACAGTAAGCTTTGAGATAATGTCTATTTGTCAACACTAGACCAGTCCATCTTCCACAAATGAGCACATCTGAATAAGCTTAGCACTCGAAGCACCACCAAAAGGAAGTAGCTTCAGGCAGGCTTCCTTTGACCCCCTGTGGCTTTCAGGTCCCCGAGAAGCAGCAGTAGGTGGACACGTAAGTGGCAGCTCATGAAAATGCCTGCGTGACTCCACATGGCCACGTGCAGCCCTGACTGAGGTCAGGATTGCATTTGCACACTCGCTGAAACGATCAAGCAGATTGCAGGGGCCGCGTGTGAAAACGCCTCATTACTTTATGTCGAACTTACATGCAAGAGGCCATAGGCTCAATTCTGTGCAAAGACAATTTCTGTTTGCACTGCCTGTATCCACATGGTGTTTTTACACTCATGGCTAATTCATGTCAATGTGTAACAAAACGAATACAGTATTGTAAAGTAAAACAAACTAAAAAAAATAAAATAAAATAAAATAAAATAAAATATGAATTGCTGCATGATTTTTTTAAAAAAAGGTAATCCTATATATGAATCTGGACTGATGGCTTCTCTAGAAAAATGAGTGGGAGAGGCAATGAAGGTGGTGCTAGTGGTAAAGAACCTTCCTGACAACACAGGAGACACAAGAGATGTGGGTTTGATCCCTGGATCGGGAAGATCCCGTGGAGAGGGCATGCAACCTACTCCAGTATTCTTGCCTGGAGAATCCCATGGACAGAGGAGCTCTGGCGGGCTACAGTCCCTGGGGTCACAAAAAGTTGGACACGACTGAAGGGACTTAGCATGCACGCAAAGCAGTGAAGGGTCCAGTTTTCCGCGTGGTGACCACTGAGTGGAGTGGAACAGAGACCAGGTGTGTGCTCTCCAGCTCAGCTCAGTCTCCTTGGCTCTTTTGTCTCCTAGACAGCTGTTCTGTTCATATGGATAATGGGCACCCTTGCTTCATACCATTTCACCTATGTATTGATAGGAAAAGCAGTTTAAATGTACTGCGTACCGTCCATTCACTGTCTCTATGGGAGTGACCCTGGCTCAGCGGCACTGTCTTACTGCAGGGCAGAGGCCACCCTGATGTCATTTATAAGTTACTGTCTTCCTTCTTTCAGTCTGAGACCTGGGTCTGAAGAAGCAGGGAGCTCTGCTGTCAGCTCATTTACCTCCTGAGGCTGGAAGCTATTTAAAGCGCCAAATAGATCTGAAGAACTCTTGATACCCTCCTGATCATTCAGGATGAAGATTTCTCTGTTTTACCTTGTTTTTGAGGGACCATTCAATTTCCTGGGTCAATCTGGCTTTCGGTGATCATCACAGTCAGAAAAATGTTCTCATGGGTGAACACTGTGGGGTCACAAGTGCAGCCTTTCAGCCACACCAGGACAAGGGTGTGTCCTCAGATGATGGACTGGCAAAGGGGACCTTGGAAGATTCCAGCAGGACAACTATTTTCAGATGATGTGGGATCGCGTGTTTCCTTTCTCACCAGAAACCAAGTATGTTACCAGTAACTTGCTCTAGTCAAGGAGCCAGAGAAGCTAATAGGTTTTTGAAAAGACTGCAGAAGTATACCCTTCTAAGGCACACAAAAAAAGAGATAAATAATAACTTTGGTGGACTGGAAGTGAAATTACACTTGGAAGATGATTTTGATCCCTCATGAATTGAAAGACTTACTAAATAATGCTTTAAAAGCTTTATGGTTCTTATCCATCCCCTCACTCCGGACTGAGATTAGCTGAGGACTTTTACACTTAAGAAAATAGGGTTTACAGGTCAGATCAAGAAGCCCTCTTTGTCATTACTGACAGCCCCAAACACTGAAGATTCATCTATGATATGCTCATTGGTGGGAAAATATCTAAAAATATTAGGTTTTGATGGAGAACCTTATAATAATAACAATCATCACTCCAGCAAAAGAAATCCAGATATCTGGAGCAGAAAATTAAGTCTGAATATTACAGACTATTCTACTCCCAAGGCATTTGTAAACAGACTTCTTTCCATCAACAAAAGCGAGCCCTGGTTAAATGTAACAGCACATGATCGTGGCTTTAGGTCCAACGGCACAGCCTCTTTGCTTGAGTGCCACTTCCTCTTACCTCTTTGAACTCAAAGGCAGAGTCAGAGTCTCCCTCCTCTCTTCGGAGGCACCAAATTTCTTAAAGTCTATTAAGGCACTTATCACATTGAATTTAAATGTTCATCTTGCTAAAAGATTGAGAGCTCAGAGTCATAGTGTCCTTGAGACCTGGCACAGTACTGCAGAATCTTCATAGATCAAGTTTGGGAAAGGTAGGAAGGAAAGAAGTAAGGAGGTGGGGGAGTGGGAGAGGAGGATGGCAGGCTAGCAGAACATAAGGAAGCGGAGGCCAGATGGAAGGAAAGAGACACTTAGTACTACTTACCCAGAGTGTCTGGGCTCCTCTTCTTTAGTCTTGAAGCATACTACTTCCTAAGCCTTGAGTGTTTCCCAGTTTATAAGACCAGTGAACTTATCTTTCAAGACAGGTCAACACATTTTCAGCAAGCCTTCCTGCCTCCCTCTCCCTACACCAGTCCTCTTATCTTAACTTCCTACATGATTTAGTTTACTTACCAGCTTGGGCTTAGAGGGGGTTTTTTGTTTTGTTTTGTTTTAGACACATTGTCTTTTCATGCTAAACTGTGAGCACCTTGGGCCTAGAATTTTACTCTGTTCCTTCAAGTCCCAGGAGAGTTCTTGGCACAGAAGCTTAATAAACATTTGTCAAATGAATAAACTAATGAGTAGAATTTCCTAACTTTTGTAATTAACCTAAAGGGGGCCTACATTAAATTTGAAAGGTTACTTAGGAATTTCATTGTGAGTATATGGATTATCCACCTAATTATTTATATTAAAGTTTTAACTCTAGGCCTGCTGTCCTATTTTCTAGAAAGTTTCTGGGTCACCTTTCACAGTCAGTTACCAAGGGAGCAACAGAGAATTCAATTTGGTGTCAACCTCAAAAATGGAATGAGAAAGAAAAACATAAAAATCAGATAATTCCTTTAAAGTCAAATATACTGATAAATTATACTCTAATATTCTTTATTTAAAGTATAACCTTCATGTTACTTTAAGTGTTCCATATTTCTTTTATCATACAAAATGACACAGAAACAAATGAACTATGGTGATCGGACATAAAATTTACATCAGACTCTTCAGACTTGGGCAGATAAGACTCTTGAGGGGAACTCTAAGCAGGGTGATTATGGGAGGATAAGAATTGATGAAGACTAGAAAAATAAACGAGGGTGAGGTCATGAAAGGCAGCTAGCACTTTAAGTCATATTGTTGGGTTTGGGCTTTATCTTATAGAAAATGAAGAACTGCTACAAACTCTATCAGAGGAATGACGTCGTCAGATCAGGCCCTGTGTTACTGCAGTACCTTTATGTGAGATACACGCAGCTGTTGATGCCAAACCAAAGCAGGGCAGTGGGAAGAGAGAGGAGACATTGAGAGACATTCATAAAATAGGGTTATTATTTGATGAACAATCCTATGTAAGGTGTGAAGAAATACCTTCCTTTGAATGTTTTTGGTATTACAATGTAGACAACCAAACACTTCTGTTTTATTTTTCGTTTGAGCCTAATGGTACCAGGCTCAAAAGTGTGGATGTTATGACTAGCCATCCCCTGTTTAAACTCAGAAGAGAGACAACAAAGAAAGAAATATAGTAATGGCATGACCCTACTGTGCTCCCCCCACCCCAGACTTATAAAAAGCAAAGCATTTCCAATAAATCCACCGAAGCTGAATCCTAATCAGCAATATATTTACCATCAATCAGGATTTTATTTTGCTCCATTGACCAATTAAATTTTCAGTGAGCCTTTGATTGAGAGACCGGCGCTAAAAGATATCTGGTGCACAGCCATTGAATCAACAACACAAGAGAGCACAGAAAAAGGGTTTAAGAAAAATGACCAAAGTATAAAACTACGACACTCAATGTTAACGAAAGTTTTAATATACACTTGACTGAAGATGCATACAATGACTACTGAATCTCCATCTATAGACAACCAAGATACGAATGGATTTATTTAGCTTTCAGCAAAACTTCAGGCTGTGCACTTAAAGAACTGGAAACCATCTAAAAATGAAAATTAACAGTGGAAGCAACAATGGCTATAAAGTATGGTGGGATGACTTTAAAGAAAGGATTCGAGTACTGTTTGGAAAGTTCTTCAGACACTAGTCTTTGAGAAGTTTGTGCATTTCCCATCTCTGCATAGTTAAAAAAAAAAGAAAGAAAAACAGAAACTAAAGTCACACACAAACCACTTGGCACAACTCCACAGCTCTATGTGATTCATGTTTTAGAACATGCACCTATGTGTACTGTTCATTTATCTAAGAAGAGTAGCTCTAATTTGATGGGTTCATGCAGTATCCGAGGGTGAGCAATGAAGTCAGCGCACATCTCCTCATCCAGGTGTCACCAATTAATGAAGCAAAAGTTAATGGGTGAAATGGGAACTTGTCATCACTTTACACTAACTCTTGTCAGGTAACATTAAACGGTGAGATGCTTGTGCTTTGAGCTCAAATGAATAAACTGGCATATTCACACCACAAGAATCAGCAAATGAATGGCATGTGCAAGAGAAAATACAACAGACCTTGAACTTACATAAACTAATACCACCAAACATAACTATAATCCACTGTTCACAACTGGTATGGTTGCATTATCTTTCAAAGTCATACACAGATAGCTTAAGCTCGTGTATTTTACATATACACACAAATAATTTAACATTGGAGCATAGGTTTCGTTACCTATGAAAGTGCCAGTGTAATAAAAAGTTACACTGACAGTTGCCATATGTACATAATATTTGGGGACCACTGTGGTCTGATTTAAAACATAACATCGCACATTTACAATGTTGTTTGTGAAATGCTCAGAAGTTAACAACAGATTTAAACTTGTTTGTACTACCATGGTTTTGTATCTATTAAGTCAACCACGGTACCTCTGGAACAGCAGTGAAATGTGTATGGTGGACTCAGCAGCAGCTAAGTATCCACTGGTGAACAGGACTCAACAACAGAGAGGCACAAACAACAGAGTGACAGGAAGAGATCCCGAGTAATCTGAGTTTCCTCCAGGCTCCCTCTAAGAGCCAATGCTGCTTGGTAGAGGGATACAACTCATGTCTTATGACACCAAGGGTAAGGCTGATAAACCTTGTAGGTAACCCTGTTATTACAACATAAACATACAGCTAGTTCTAGAGAAAGACTACATACCTGTGTAGCACCTAGGACTCAGAAAGCAATAACAGGATTAAGATGTTAGTTTACAGTCTATTGTAGCATTTAGAAATTAAGGTTTCTGCTCTACGACTGCAACACTTCCAAAGCAAAGGATAACTTGGGGAAAACCCCACTGTTTAAAGCAGCACATTTTAAGGAAAAAATCCTTTGCAAAGTCCAGGCAAAAGTGGTGAGACTAGTGTCATGAATCTTGCTGAAAAAGAACTCAAAGCTCACTTGAGCAACTAATTTAGTTGTAATGAAGAAGTGAATGGGACAACTAGATGTCCTGTTTCTAAAAACAGGATGTTGCAGAAGTGTGGGCTCTTTAGGGTAAACAGTAAAACATCATTAGGTGGATGCTTACTAAAGGGATCATGTACAAGCTTTTTTATTGAAAAAAAAAAAAAAGGTGGAACTAAATTTCTTTATTACCATAGATACTCAACACTTGAACGAAAGCTATCTTGACCATCAATGGAGAAAAAAAATCAGTGACAGTGAATTTAATTCAGAGGGGCTTGGGAACCCAGATTACATCTGCAAATCTGCCTGGAGGGAAAAGAATGATGTGAATTTGTATATCGTAGAACCCCAGTGTAATCCATCACAACATTCCACAGATCAGTCATACACCGCAGGCCAGACAAGGTTGGTTGAAAAACACAACACACAGAATTAAAGCCTATCTTAACAGTGCTCAGAAAAAGGTAAATGCTGTTTCTGTCCTCATTACCAGCTTTACAGTGGGGATCTACCATATATATTTTGAGGCAGGAAGTTGAAGGCATGAATGAAATCCTGACAATAATAGATATGGAATAAAATGAAAAGCTTAACTTTTTCCCCAAGCTTTCAACATTTAAAAATTATTTTTTAAATTTAAGGCTTTAAGTTTATCCTCCTTTCACATTAAAGACAGGGAAAGAAAACTGTCAAAATCAAAAACTGACATCATGAGCTTGGCACTTTTGTGATTAATTTGAGAGGGTGTCTACTTTCTTACATTATATACAGATGTTTATAATGACATCAAAAAAATTTAGAGACTTGTGAGTACATATATTTGCATTTACATAATTTTTATGTTTTTCCTATGGGTTATTTTGTTCTTTGTGTCCCCCACCCTTTGTTTATTTTTGGTTTCAAGCATTTCATCTCATTCAATCATTTCATTTTTTTAATTGCACCTGTTTTGTGCCCAAACTCCTTGAATCTGTGGCCATATCTTTTTTTTTTTTAAGCAAACTCAAGAATCATTTTACAACATGTTACAAGAGAGGACAGAGACAAAGAGAAATAGAGAAAAAGAATAAAAATGATGGAGAACAAACAATAAACTCAAATTTACAGACAACCTTTACAAGATAAATACTTCAGTACAGACAAGTGAAAATGATGTGTCAAAATCTATTTCCATATTTACATTTATAAAAGAACTATACAATAGCATCATTGTTCAAATTCCAGCTTCCATTTCCAAAGGATGTGAGGTCCAGGAGAAAGACAACAGGAAGTGAATCAACAAGAGCAGGGGTGTGTGGAGTTCCTCATGGCCTGGTCAAGACTAGGGAGCAGGGGGCAGCGGGGCAGGCAGCTTCCGTGGGTTCATCTGCCACTTTCATCTTAGGAAATCAGTTGCAGGTTTTGCTGTGGATTGGCTTGCTAGCTGTTTGTTGTATATAGGCCATGCAGATTTTACCCTTTCGAAAATTAGATCTTCATGCCGCTGGAGTGTGTCATTGGTAAGAAAAGAAAAAAAAAATCATGCTAAATCATTTAGAAGATATTAAGTGGTAGCAGGCTGAGGAAAGAAAAAGATCATTTGCTATTTTTTAATGGTTCTTTTATTGCACTTAATTTTTGTTGTTCTTCCTTCTTTCATTAGAAAAAAAAAAGATTCTGAAATAGTTCTTTGTACAATATTGTCTTTTGCTCACTTTTATTGATAGGTGGTGGGAGGGGTTCTTTGAAATTATTTTCAAAAAGGACAGTTTTCTTTGACCCCATCCCTGTTACCCCAACGTTAGTTCTCTAGTCATTACCACCCAAGGTTTTTGTTCACAGACTTAATAGTTCTGGCAACGATGCTGCAAGTATGTCATACCCAGAATCCCACAGTGCAAGATGCTGTTCATCCAGGGCTGCTGATTCAAATGGGGCCTTGCTGAGTAGGATCAAACCTCCTCTTCTTGACATTTCTTCCAGAGTGCGTCAAAAGAAGATGCAAGCAGAAGGGGAAAAATCCACAATATTAATCAGATCATGATGAGAGAAGGGTAATGATAATGACAGCAACGCTAGTTCCAGAGCAAAGTAATCAACTCACCCCGAGGCAGACTGTCCAAAATAACTCGAAACAGCTCACACTTTTAAATGTTGTTACAACCTCCCTGCCAGCGCATATCCACTTGTGACGGCTGAAAGAAGCTTCCAATGTTCACTGTAAACCACAGAAAGCCTCAGCAGCCCAATTTGTCTATTTCAGAAGGAAGTGTGAAAGCTACTCAGTTGTGTCCCACTCTTGCCACCCTATGGACTATACAGTCCATGGAATTCTCCAGGCCAGAATACTGGAGTGGGTGGCTGTTCCCTTCTCCAGGGGATCTTCTCAACCCAGGGATCAACCCAGTTCTCCCGCATTGCAGGCAGATTCTTTACCAGCTGAGCCACTAGGGAAGCCCAAGAATACTTGAGTGGGTAGCCTATCCCTTCTCCAGCGGATCTTCCCAACCCAGGAATCGAACCAGGGTCTCCTGCATCACAAGTGGATTCTTTACCAACTGAGACATCAGGGAAGCAGGTTTCAGAAGGAAATAACATAGCTAACGTTAATTAGGTATAAATTAATCCAGGAGGCTCTACCACTTAGGGGGCTATTAGAAAAACTAAGAAATATTTTGAAAGTCTTTGATTGTTTCCTTTGGGAACTTAAGAGTTCTGTATCTGTGGACTCGTTTTTGCCAAAGGGACAAAAACAAAACAAAAAAACTTTGCTCTACTCAGTTATCTTGCTGCCTTGGGGTGTGAGCTCTTACCTCACTTTGGAACAAGCGTTTTTCTTACCTAGAAAGTAGAAAACCAGAGTGCACAGTCAGATGGTACACTCCAAGGAGAATGGACACAGGCTCAGGTTAGTTAAGCAAATGGAGCAGCTTGGCTTGGTTGAAATAAGCAAGTTAAAATGCTTTGCTCACAGTGTCCAGTCTCCTAAAAAGAGGTTCTTATGTTTAAAAAGAGAAAGAAGAGAACCAGCAAGACACTACAAGGCAACAACAAAAGTTGGTTGCAACCTCCCCATGGTCTGGCTTCATGTGGGGCATCAAGCAGGGGTTCATGCATTCAGTCTGCACACTGGGCGGGCGCGACACAGCTGCCACCATGGCATCATGCAAAACCGGAGACCCCTCATCCCCCTCCGTGCCCGTTCACTCGGGGCCAGTTGATACCCTTACAGCCCCAAGTACCAAAAGGACTGCAGTATATTCCTCATCCCCACAGGTAACTCAAAATAAAAACAATACTAAAGCTCAAAATATGTAGAAAGAATCCTGCAAAGTTCTTATTTTTTTTTTTCTCCAAGATGACTGCTTTGATGCTTCGCTTTTTCAATAGCAAACATAAAACTCTTTAAAGAAAATCTCCCCTTTTCTAAGTTTTCATTATGGCATCTTCACTAATGGCTTACGCATGTGGGTCACTGGCTAACACATAGTACAAACACTGTCTGTAGCACTGCTACTTTTTTCTTTTCACCATTCCCCTTCCTCCCTCTCAACCCTCTTTTGGGTCAGTATCCCTACAAGCAATCATTGCTGATGCTGCCCAGGAAAGAGAGGTGAGAACAAACAGGAAGTCTCCCACAATGCATCTGTTACTAAGTCAGTTTCCTGCAGAGCACAGGGCTTGTGTCTCCACCATGGTCACTGCCCTTGAAGGCAGATGCATTAGGAACCACACTTCCTGTGAGCCAGGTAGGGGGAAAACAGCCACTGTTTGACCTTGTGGAATGACCCTGAAGGACTAGGCGCCCCAACCTATTTAGATATGTGTTGCCAGAATGCAAGAGAATCATTAAACTTTTGTCTCTCCAGTTAAAACTGGGTGTGGATGAAAAATCAAGTGGGTTCATGCTACACATGTAAATGACTATATTGAAAGTGAAAGTCGCACAGTCGTGTCCGACTCTTTGCGATCCCATGGACTATACAGTTCATGGAATTCTCCAAGCCAGAATACTGGAGTGGGTAGCCTTTCCCTTCTCCAACAGATCTTCCCAACCCAGGGATCGAACCCAGGTCTCCCACATTGCAGGCAGATTCTGTACCAGCTGAGCCACTAGGGAAGCCCAAAATGACTCTACTGCCCTTATCTAAATCCCTTTATTCAAACTCAGGGAATGTCAGATAAATAGCCACGTTTAAAGTCATAATAGCAATCTGGTCCTTTTTTTTTTTTTTTTTTGGCCCAAGCTGCACAGCTTGCAGGATCTGAGTTTCCCAAACAGGGATCAAACCTGGGTCCTCAGAAGTGAAAGCCCTGAGTCCTAACCACTGGACTGCCAGTGAATCCCTAGTTCACTTGGAGATATGAAATTCCATTTCAGCCTGATGTATAGGCAACCTGTAGTGTCCATAAGTTGTCAGTTTTGAAGCTTAGATTGCAGTTTTTATAAAAACAATGTCCTACAGTAGGACTGGCCTCTCAGGGCAGATCAGGAGGCCAACCCACCCTCCTGTCTATGGGAAAATGGACTCTAAATCCTAATGGAGAGTTCCAGGACCATGCTTCCACCACTGACATCCCAGCAGAGAGAAGGTGGAACCCTGTGATAAGGACAGTGAGGGCCATTCCTGCAGCTCGCTGACTCCTCACGGGTCAATTGTAAAACCACTACTGGCTACTGTATGTTGAGAACTGCCTATCAAGTTATTTTGTTCTATTTTAATGTGAAAGCACATCTCTCATCCGTAGATGCTTGCTGCTTTCCTTCCACAAGTGTTTTCTCTGAAATCCTTTGTTCACTGGATTCTGAAGGCCGCTCACTTTTTCATCATAACCTGCAAGGTATTTCTGGATCATTATAGAATATCAGTGCAATCCATAACCCTGCATTAACTCAGTTTTCATCCATTTTTACTACTTCTGAAAAACCTGTACTTTTGTCTAGTAAGTAAAGTCACTCAGTCGTGTCCGACTCTTTGTGACCCCATGGACTGCAGCCCACCAGGCTCCTCAGTCCATGAGATTCTCCAAGCAAGA
This sequence comes from Aepyceros melampus, assembly GCA_006408695.1. NCBI lineage: Eukaryota > Metazoa > Chordata > Mammalia > Artiodactyla > Bovidae > Aepyceros > Aepyceros melampus. Next base: position 236,039 of record SJXQ01006476.1, read on the forward strand.
ATACTGGAGTGGGTTGCCATTTCCTTCTCCAGGAGAAAAACCTGTACTTTTGTCTAGTAAGTAAAGTCACTCAGTCGTGTCCGACTCTTTGTGACCCCATGGACTGCAGCCCACCAGGCTCCTCAGTCCATGAGATTCTCCAAGCAAGAATACTGGAGTGGGTTGCCATTTCCTTCTCCAGGGGATCTTCCCGACCCAGGGATCGAACCCAGGTCTCCCGCATTGGAGGCAGACGCTTTAACCTCTGAGCCACCAGGTTATACTATATATACATCTACAAAAGATTTTTTAAAGGCTCTTCAGGTAACAATAATGTTTTGGGGAATTGTAAAGTCTTAGATATTCTTTTAAGGGTATGTTTACCACTAAGATCTTCTTTTTCCATGAGGAGTCATCACTCGCCCACCAAGAACCCTTTGCCCAACTCTGCCTACTTGGTCACCTTAGACTGATTTCACTTCCCCAGGTGGTTGAGTCAGGGAGCTGAACTGGGTCTTTCTGGCTAACATGGCACCACCACCATCTGCTAGGTCTGAGTAAGAAAGTGCCCAACCCAAATGTCAGAGGGATACTGGGGAAACCAGGTCCCTTATTTTGCATTGGGATATGGTCATGGGATTTAGATAAGGAGCAATCTGGTTATTCTCCTCTTGGAAAGACTAGCTAAAATTGATTTCATTTCTAAACTCCACAAAAAACAAAAGCAGAAAAAAGACATTTGATTTTTTGAGAAAATGTAATTAGCAATATTAGGTTCATTTCAAATTTCATTCAGTATGCCATTCAAACAATTCAGTTAACTTTCCTTGTGATAATCCAGATATGACCCTTTCAATTTCATTTATTGCAAGTACCTAAACAGTCCTTTCTTTAGCACCTCCAACGACAAGGAACACAACCCAAACAATCTCCTAGCATCCAAATCAGGTTCAGTAGGGACTGAATCTGACTTCTCATAACAGGAAACCACATATTTGATTACATAGGCTTATTAAATTCACTTTTAATGTCAGGGGCAGCTCTGCCAGGCCAACATGGCCACTCCTGCTGCTGAATCCATGGAGAGAGCAGGTGCTGGAATAATGGGACAGGGCAATAGTCTTCCATAGCCTGCAATTATAACACATTTGAAAGAACTCAACATTTGTCCTCAAATCTTGTGATATGAACTGTCAGCAAACTATGGCACTATTAACCTTCTTTTCCTATCATCACCTAGACTCTCTTTTTTACCACCATCACCTACGGTGTGGATATACTTTATGGGCATATAGATGACCATATTGCTCACATCAAAACTCCTGTCTTCAGATTTAGAGAATTCAGAGAAAAAGCTGCATCCAAGTTAATAACAGCAATTCTGTTCATTGTTAGATGAAGAGATGAAATTATCTTTTTATATACTTGTCACTTGTCCTAAGCTTTAGAGAAAGATGCTACTAAAATGATACTTCAGTCTCTTGATTTTTTTCAATGTCCAGGAAAGGCAACAGCTCTAATGACCCAGTGGAGCAACATTATTATTCAACGCTGAATGATAGCCATAAGCCTCCTTGGCAACCATGTTTGCAATCTTTTGCACCATAGTTCATAGCTTTATTTAGTGTGTGCAGGGGAATGGAGAGGAAAAAAATACAGCAGAGGGTGAGAGCAAATAAATGCAGATGTGGGAGAAAGTTGACCAAATTGGTATGACAAGGGCCTATGTTCAGTTTTCACAAGATTTCTCAGAGAAAAATCCTAACACCTTAAGGACCGAGAAGCCATAGACTAAACTATCCCTTAGCATCTTCACACTTCTGGAATACAGAACTGCTGAAATTACTTAGGTATGTCTACCACATTACCCAATATATCAGAATATTTTTTAAAAAATAACCTACCCAATAAAACATTTTTTTTTCAAGACTTTCACCATCTTGCTCAGGGAAGTCTTGCTTGCATTAACCAAAGTTTTCAGACTCTGCTATTCTGCTAAAAAGAAGTAATCTAAATTCACACTGTTGTTTTGACCACACAATCTTGATAAAGCTTCATCATCATTTTACACACACACATTTGCACACATTCACACATGCTGTACACTCACATAAGCTTATGCTTTAACCAGCTATTTAAGGGTAAATATGGTTAAAAAAAGAACCATAATGGCAATGTCAGGATCAGAGCACAGCTGTATCTCTCATTCATACTTGAGCAGGTTATGCTGGGTGTGAAACTTCTTCCACAACCACATTATTCAGAATGTTACACCCAAAGAAATTCAACATTAGAAAAAAACAATACTTCCCCTGAGCAGTAACTATATTTTCCTGGATGGCTAAGTATTTGTACCTTCAGATTCTTTAGGCTATCTTGCTAATTTCTCATCCAGTAATAAAAACCCAGTTTCAGGAGGGCTTTCCAATAAAGATATTTAGAGCAATTCTTTTTACAAACTATTTTCAACTTTTGATGCTAAAGAAACCTCTTTTGTATCTACACTGAACTCAATGAAAGACTTCAAAGTTTCAATTCGAACAGCAAATAATTATACTTCCAAATCATCTCTAGACTGCTGCTGCTAAGTCACTTCAGTCGTGTCCGACTCTGTGCAGCCCCCTTGACGGCAGCCCACCAGGCTCCCCCGTCCCTGGGATTCTCCAGGCAAGAACACTGGAGTGGGTTGCCATTTCCTTCTCCAATGCATGAAAGTGAAAAGTGAAAGTGAAGTTACTCAGTTGTGTCTGACTCTTTGTGACCCCGTGGACTGTAGCCTACCAGGCTCCTCCGTCCATGGGATTTTCCAGGCAAGAGTACTGGAGTGGGTTGCCATTTCCTTCTCCACATCTCTAGACTAATCATCTCCAAAACTGTGTGAAGGGTGGGAACACTGAAGCTTCATCATTCAGCACCCAAAGGCTTTTATTGCAAGGTTGAAGTAGTTATTTAAAGCTCCATACAAACCACATAGCTACTATTAAAATCTAAAGATCTAACATCTAAAAATCTAAACTAAAGATTTCCATGGACCAACAAATAGCACAAACAGCAGTACCTCCTACAAATTTAAACTGCTAAAATGACATGTTCAAGAATTCTGTCCTCATTTTTTCCTTTGTACAGGACATACAAATATTTTCTTTACTTTATACTACTGTGTGCCTTCTACAATGTTTTCCTATAAGCGTCATAGGGAAGGGAAAGGGCATTGACAGAACCCAGCCACACAGGTCTGCACAGCATCCCCCCAAAGGCTATTTCTCACCTCACTAAATGTCCATCTCTTCCCCTTTGTTTTCTGTTCTGATAACTAGATATCTTTCTCAGATATAAATACACTGTACAGGCCTAAACTACTTATACAGTGATAAATGCTTTTTTGCTTTTCCCCAAAGAAACATGCAATTCAAGCTGTGAGCTAGGCCAGGCCACTGTTTTGAGGTCCTGCTACAGAACAGTGCTCTTATCTCCAAATGCTGAAGTGGTACATTTGTCACTGCATGCGGCTGGATGGCTAAAATGCTCAGTGGACTCTTTTCCAGGCCTTTGAAACTGAAGTCTCCTAACACCAAGGAGGCATAAGCCTGGCATGAGCCAAATTTATTTTCCTTGAGGCATACTTATGAAAAAGTTCTAAGGAGCATTCTAGAGTAACAGATCATGGAACTACTGAAATGTATAATGACCTTTTTACAGTAAGGAGACACTAAGAAAAGTTTTTGCTAGAATTATTTCAGCCCAAACAAACACATATTTTTTTGTTGTTAGGTACCACATGAGTGACTCATTAACTGGGCCAAATCTTATTAATATCATGATGAGAAAGTTAAATGTGTTTATGTGTCTTTGAAAGTGTGCTGATGTCAAAATTACTGTTTCACTAAACAGGTTTAAATTTACAAATATCTCTGAAGAAAAGAGGTACCACCTGATAATACCCTTCCAAGCTGAAGCCACTCAAAAATTTGTAGGCCTATTCATTAAATCTTAATATAATAACAAAATTAGCAGAAAAAGTTTAATTTGTTTAAATCATCTTTTGGCTTGTTTTTCTTTCATAATAAATTTCTAATAATCACATTTTACTTGGTTTAAATATATTGAATTGAGAATTCCAAATATAAAACATAAGAAAGTTCAAATTGAGGTAATTACTCAGATAATTCAGGTCAAAAACTTTCTCTATTAGGTAACCAAACGGAGGCAAAGTGGGTTTTGAACTTGGGTAATATTCTTATTTCCCAGTTAAATTTGTTTCCCTAGATCTAATTGAAACTGAATTTATCACAGGGAGTATTAGGTCTTATCTACAAACCATAATAAACAAGTCATCACAGCACAAAAAGATATAGGAAGCAATTACCCATGAATTCAAGGTATGGAAACACCAAACTGGACAAAATACATTAAAAAATGTGGACCACAATCAAGATTTGTTTGTGATTATCTGGTGTGTCTATTTAAACAAACTTACTTCAGTGATCAAGATACAATCCAAATTGAAAGGTCATATGAAAACACATCTAGTCTACCAGTCATGTCAATATTAACAGTTCATTAAAAAATATTAAGTGACACAAAGCCACAGACTTCAAATTCCAATGAGACACTGATTTAGTAGGTTAGGGAATTAATGAAACTATTTTTAATGTTTTTATAAAATAATAAAGCTTTTCAAATCACAAAGCTATACAGGTGAAAAATAAGGTTGTGAAAATTTCAAAATGTCAATGGCATATAAAGCAGTTTTAAACAGATACAAAGAACTTGTATGAGGAGATGCACTTATATCCAACAACAGTTTCCTGGATTATCTGCATTATAAATAAATGTTTCTCAGGATGCTTGCTCCTAAAACTACTTTTATCAAAGAACTTCTCCTTTAAGTACTGCATGTAAGTGTTTTCTACATTTTATGTTTTCCTATCTGCCTGAAGATGATATTTGAGGTTCCATGTTTCTTCTGACCCCATTTCTGAACACAAATATCTATTTTTAGTGGTTTTACTGTTAAAATCTGGTAGCAGGAACTCAAAACTTGGTTATGTAAGCAGAATAGAGAAGTGCCAGAGCCACTGAGAAGAAGACATGCGGCATTGCTTACTTAAATCCCCATCCTGTGCCCCCCAGGACAATAGCTGCTACCAGGATGGCCCCAGCGAGGAGCCTATTATGAGATTGGTGGCACTAGGACCTGTGGCAAAGGATCATGGGAAGAAAGTCAGATGAGCTGACCACTTTCATTACCACCAGCGACAGGCAGATAAGCAGTTACAGCAAGTAAATCCCCTCTGAAAAAGATCACTAAACACTTAAATATCGCCTTTGTTTATAGACAGCTATTGCTCAGATCCGTCTGCCTATAAATCTAAAGTTTCTGCACCACTGACAGAATAAGTTCCATTCTATTCACCTTCTGCAGAATCTGAAGAAAGTTACAGATGCCCACTTGCTGCCGTTGCCCATCTTCTCCCACCTCCACCCCAGGATCGGGAAGCAAACAAGTGAAAGATCTAATAAGCATGACAGCATTCGAATCCGTACCCTCTGGCTGGCGAACGAAGGCATGAAAAGAAGGAAAACTATTCCACTAAAGTGCTCTTGCAAGCAGCAGATAAAGTTGTCTACATGCGAGATTTTTTTATCCCTCATTGAAGACAGTTAAAATTCAGAAGGAAGAAGGAAGGTACCAACAAAGATCTAACTGGGAGGCGCTCAAAGATGCTTGTTCATTGCAGAGACCCATACAGTGTTTATACGGCAACACGGAATTCCAAAGACAAGATACAAAGGAAGCACAAAATTTATTTGAGTAATTTTGGGGAAATAGGATAAAGATTCCTTAAGTTCGACTGACTCGATCTTCAAGTTTCCAGGTATTATTAAGAGAAATTTGAGGCTTGGAGACATTTGAAAAAAAATAAAGAAGTGAGAAATAAAGACAGCAAGAATGAAAATGCAAAGTGGAATTTTTTTGTCAATTGTTTTAGTTAACAGTTGAAACATACAGTAAATCCTCTCCATTCACGTGGAAAACACCTTAGCACACTATTTTTAAATGTAAGCAACATTAACTTCAGTAAATGAATTATTCTGTATCACATCCTCCAGGGGGCTAATATGCAGGCACAGTGCTCCTGAGAGCAAACTAATTCCAGTTCTATTGATCTCTGTTCCAGAAGTCTGAAACCATTTTTGATAGTTCTCCTAAAATCCTGAATTTGTGCATACATTCATTTTTGTGTAAAAAATTCTCTTTTCTGCTCACATTAGTGCCCTCAGCAGTGTATATAAACGGATGCCACTGCACTAAAACTGTGTGCATTATATGTTTTTGCTAAGCTCATCCAGTGCTGTGTGCACAAGTGGGATAGAGGATAGGGCAATGGGAGTGTCAGGGATGTGGTCTTCACGAGCTCCTGGACAGGGGCATGCTCTTAAGATGCACGACTGAGCTTCTACAGAACACAAATCTCAGTGGCCCATAGAGTCCCATCAACAATAATAAATAATCGGGAGAGCAAGCAAAACAGATTACCTACTGTATATTGAGCACTTACTATTTACCAGGTGCAGTTCTAAGTACTTGACAAATATTAATATTTCATTTGAACCTCATAAAATCCCTATGAGATAGGAACTATTTTTATCCCTCCTTTAATAGATGAAGAAACAGGGGCTTCTAGACGTTAATAAGCGACAGAGGCAAAATCTGAACACAGATTTGTCTGACTCTCAAGCTTATGCTACAAACTGAGGGGCAGCCAACTGCAGCCCACAGGCCAGATTTGCCCCTGATGAGTTTTTTGGCAAAGAAATTGTATAGGAACATGGCCACGATCACCGGTTTACCTACTGTTTACGGCTGATTTCAGGCAGAGACAGCTGAGGTTGAACACAAGGCTATGACAGACACCCTGCAAAGTCAAAGCAACTTACTGTGTTCACACAAAGGTTGCTAAACATTATCCCACTTAGCTGTATTTCCTTCCCACATTTCTTTTTCTGCTTTTTTTTTTTTAAAATACAGTTGATTAACATTGTCATGTTCGTTTCAGGTAACAGCAAAGTGATTCAGTTATATGTTTACATGTATCCATTTTTTTTTTCCAAAATCTTTTCCCATTTAGGTTGTTATAGAATATTGAGCAGAGTTCTCTGGGCTATACAGTAGATCCTATTGGTTGCAGAGTTTAAATATAGTAGACTTATGTGGATTTACCTGTCACACCCAAAAATAGCCACAAACTTAAAACAGTGGAAGAGTAGATAAAACAAAGGTTGGTAACAAAGACTATGCTTTACAGCAACTGCCTGCAATTTTGCCCAGCTCTAAGACTCCAAGGCAGAGAAGGCAATGGCAACTCACTCCAGTACTCTTGCCTGGAAAATCCCATGGATGAAGGAGCCTGGTAGGCTGCAGCCCATGGGGTCATGAAGAGTCGGGCACAACTGAGCGACTCTACTTTCACTTTTCACTTTCATGCATTGGAGAAGGAAATGGCAACCCACTCCAGTGTTCTTGCCTGGAGAATCCCAGGGACGGGGGAGCCTGGTGGGCTGCCATATATGGGGTCGCACAGAGTCAGACACGACTGAAGTGACTTAGCAGCAGCAAGACTCCAAGGGGAATTTGTTAAAATGTATCCATTTCATTAGTACATTGCAGTTATGGCCAATAAATAATATTAAAAAAGGAACTGGGATGACTTTTTTGAAAACTACCTTTTTTCAAGGAAGAATTTCACATAAATGTATATAAAGGATTTCTCTTGGAAAAGAAATGTTGCTTCTGTATATAATCCAATAAACACACCCAACGTGAAATTTTACAGGACAAAGTTCTTGCTTTCTCTAAGTATTTTAGCTCTGTCATATCTAAGTAAGGAGAAATAAAATATTTATTTTCTAACAAGTGAAGAGAAATAAAATATCTTTTCCAATATTTCTAGCTTCCTGGGGTTAATTAGCCTCACAGTTCATAGAGATGGGATGTGAAGATCCCATCTAGATTAAAAGATCCCAGTCTAGACAAAGCCCTGTGATGCAGGGGAGAGAAAGTTCAGTAAATCTATAGTGGAAAGTGTGACCTCTGGACTTGTTCCTCTGTTAATGCTAATTCAGTGTCTTAAGTCTCCCAGGCTGGTACTGTACCATGTGTGGCCACTAATGGGACTAAGGAGAAACATGAGTGATGTCAGCAACATGCCCAGGGTTTGGGGAGATTGTGAATAGAGGCTATCTGTGATTTTTTAAAATACTAGGAATTCATTCCCCAGCCACTGGGAAATGTTATCACCACTACACTCAATAGAAAAGACAGCATGTATTGGGAGTATTTCCATTATTTGTATATGCTCTCTCTGTAATTAGAGGGGCAAAAGTATCAGGATAATCTAGTCTACAGATTAGCAGTCTCATAAGAGCAATTGCCCATGGAGAACTGACAGCTGTTGTGAGGATGTGGATCAAGTACAAAGCAATGTAAATAAAAGCACCAACAAGGAGAGCTGTATTTCTGTGTAGGGCAAGTGGCACACAGTAGCTTTATTTATACGCTGGTTATTCTTTAAGACAAACACACCAGATTATTTGCAATTGTTCACCTAAGGTTTTGTAGGTTTGCACTAAATATCTTTTTTTTCTTGATGCTCTTTGTTTCCAAATAGTTATGTAAACTTTGCATTTGAGTGATTATTCTATAAGAAGAAAATAAGGACAGTATTGTAAACGTCTTTAAAAAAAAATGGTAAACTAAATAGCTTCTTTAAAAAAAAATTAAGCTGAAGCCTCCTATATCACTCTAAATAAATGGAGCAAATGTTTGGATTTTCTTTAAAAGGAATGACAACTGTTGATAACTTCCAGCTGTATATGTGGATCTATTTGATAGTGACAGAGAAGGAAATGGCAACTCTCTCCAGTAGTCTTGCTTCGAAAATTCTACAAACAGAGGAGGCTGGTGGGTTACAGTCCACTGAGTAACAAGAGTTGGACATGACTTAGCAATTAGACCGTTTGACTGTGAAGATTAAATTTGTTATAAGAATCCTAACAAAACCCTCATAGAAAAGCATTTGTGTTAACAGTTTGTCAAAAAAAGATTTGTATCCTAAAGTTACTTTTATAAATGGAGAAGCAATGGAAGCTTTGGGACCATTGCCTTAATTGTGAAGACATCATAAGCACCCCAATATTATTTTATGCCCCACATTGTTCCAGACAGGAGAAGGTTTTCCACTGCACAAGAAACCACAGGACACAAACACATTCAAATCACACCACAAGGGGAACACAGCAACAAGACAACACATGAGGGAGTCAGGTGCCAAGGATCAGCTCACACACCAGGGATTAAACAGAAACACTCTGAAACTCAGAAAGATGCTTACTCTATTCCCCACCCTGTGCCTCCAAAAATCACCCCAAGGGCCAGAATGGTGCCAGCCACGGCACCTATTAGCCTGCTTGTGGCCATGTTCACTGTGTGGAGGGAAAACGGAGAGTTTTTAACAAAGGAAATTAATTACACACTGATATCACTAACATACAACATAACCTGTTCAGGAAATGCTTTGAAAGTCAAATATTGAGATCTTTGCCTGAAGATTTGAAATTAAGATCTACATACACATTGCAAATATTTGAGAATAATTCTGAATGTACCTTCAAATTCCACAAACCCTACTTAAAACATAGTCTTATACATTAAACATGTATAATAACTAATCCAATTTGAGTTGTAGTCCTACATGGAGTGAGATAAAGTATGATTTTAATTGCATAGCAGCAAATCTGTGTTTTTGTTATAAAAGCAGTAAACCATTAGTATACTTTTTATAAACTTCTCAAACTGCAAAATATGCCTAAGAAGCTATATCTTTTTTAAAACTCAGAACTTATCATTCAAATTTAATGAACATACTTACAAATTTAAAATAGAGTTATCTTTAAAATGAACTGCATTTTCAGCCAGAAAATTATTTTATCTGGAAAAGTATATTTCAAATAACCTGCAGTGTTTGGGACATACATAGTTTTGGAACACTTTTAGTTTTTTTTTTTTATAGTCTCCAGTGTATAAACTATGCGCTGAGAAAAAGTTAGGGTCTCAGTGATGCTGTAGTAATTGCTTCAGACAACCCAGCAGTGTTTGACTCAGTGGAGACACTCCCTCCTCATACATCAAAGCTTCTGTGAATAGATTTTGAATATTGCAAAATGGGCCTGGAATGAGCACAGGTCCCCAGTGCTCCCTAATTGGGCAAGATGAATTTAGTGTTGGAGGAAGGCAGGTTATTTACAGTAGAGTGTGTTTGTGAGTCTGTGTCTGTGACTATGCATGCAAACTTCTGGACAAAAATGCACTTTAACTCACATTTCTATATGAACCAAAAATACTGGTTCCCTTCACTTTAACAATGAAAACAAAAAAATCAGTTTCCACAAGGCTATATTCACATAAATTGTGTGCTCTGAGACACAAGAAAACACACAAAGAACCACGACTCAAAGTCACAATTTTTTAAGGCTTAATATTGGGTTTGTTGACCTTTTTAGCTAAATGTTCTCCCAAAGAAGAGAGAGAACCTTGAATGTGTAACCTGATGAGCAATGGTACAATTACTTTATCACAGAGTAAATAGTATGAGTCAGATAGTCTAGCTTTATCATTAACTAAAAACAACCTGAATTATTCTTCAAATAACAACAACAACAAAAAAAGATAGGGAACAAAACAAAAAACAGAGAAAGCCTCTGGAAAGCATTGGGGGGAAGAAAAGAAGACCAACATACAAGGGGATGGTGACGGTCTTCAAGGGTTCCCCATGGCTCACTGGTAAAGACTCAGCCTGCAGTGCAGGAGACTCAGGAGACTCGGGTTTGATCTTTGGGTCTGAAAGAGCCCCTGGAAGAGGAAAGGACAATCTAATCCAGTATTCTCGCCTGAAAAATCCCACGAACAGAGTAGCCTGGTGGGCTACAGTTCAAAGGGTTGCAAAGAATCGGACACAGCTGAGACCTGAGCAATGTTTTTCAAATATGACAATCCATTATAATTCAATATAACCTAAATAAGAGCTCAGACTTCCAAATTATGGAGGTAATACTGAGATGAAATGTATTCCAGATAGACTGCCTCATTTTTTTTTTTTGAGGCCATAGAAAATCATCGCTTTCAGAATACTAAATTAACTAGGATACTTCATGTTATATATATACTTTTTGTTAGGCATTGTCCCTCAGACCCAAAATATATGAGAGTCTGATTACCTCTTGAATATTTTATAAAACTGTAGGTGCTAAATTATAGGACACTAACATATCCCTTTCAGATGGTAAAGAATCCCTTTAAAACATAATGCTGAATGAATATTTGTTATTTTTATAATAATTATGTGAGTCATAAATAACAACATCGATTTTAAAAGGCTTTTTGTATTTGCTCTGGATGTAATTTCTCACCACAGAATCCAGAGAATTAGGCAACTGATCACACAGGAGTTTGAAACAACCAGATGAACAGATTCTACAGACGTTTCAAATATGTATTCAAGATAAACATATCATCTGTAATCTCCCCTGGGCAAGAGCAGTTATCTCCAATTCTTAACTGATGGGTACTCAACCACAAAACAAGATAAAAGTAAGTGGAAAAACAGCTTTTGCAAAACTATCCTTTCCCCTTTTTGCTCTCCTGCCCTCCCACTACTTTTTAACTAAAAATATATGCAAAATTCATTTGATTCTTTATCATGACACTTAACAGGCTTATCTCTTCCAGTAGGTAGCAACTCAACCTGTTTGCAAACGGACATTAATTTACTGAGTGGCTCACAGGTGAATGGATGTGTACTGCTGCTGCTGCTGCTGCTGCTAAGTCGCTTCAGTCGTGTCCGACTCTGTGCGACCCCATAGACGGCAGCCCACCAGACTTCCCCGCCTGGGATTCTCCAGGCAAGAACACTGGAGTGGGTTGCCATTTCCTTCTCCAATGCATGAAAGTGAAAAGTGAAAGTGAAGTCGCTCAGTCGTGTCCGACTCTTCGTGACCCCATGGACTGCAGCCCACCATGCTCCTCCGTCCATGGGATTTTCCAGGCAAGAGTACTGGAGTGGGGTGCCAGTGCCTTCTCCAATGGATGTGAACAGGGGATATTTAAAAACTAAGGTCTCAGCTGCTCTTCCCAGCTAAAAAAAATTTCTCTTCTCATTGAAAAAAATTTTCTTGGCCCTTTGGGGACCTATAATCTAGTTTTACTTCCCTACTAATTTATGTATTATGTAACTGTATTTGTTCTTTCATTCACTCATTCTTCATTCAGTATCTATGAAAAGGTTTTGTTGTTGTTGTTCCAGGAACCATGATGGTGATACACCTTATTTCTCTCTTCATCCTACCAAACCTAGAAGGCTTGTAGATTCTAGCTAATAACACACTCATATTAGGAACTTAATTTTGCTCTCCAACTCTTCACTGTACTTCAGTTCAGTTCAGTCGTTCAGTCGTGTCCGACTCTTTGTGACCCCATGAATCGCAGCACGCCAGGCCTCCCTGTCCATCACCAACTCCCAGAGTTCACTCAGATTCACGTCCATTGAGTCCGTGATGCCATCCAGCCATCTCATCCTCGGTCATCCCCTTCTCCTCCTGCCCCCAATCCCTCCCACCATCAGTCTTTTCCAATGAGTCAACTCTTCGCATGAGGTGGCCAAAGTACTGGAGTTTCAGCTTTAGAATCATTCCTTCCAAAGAAATCCCAGGGCTGATCTCCTTCAGAATGGACTGGTTGGATCTCCTTGCAGTCCAAGAGTCTTCTCCAACACCACAGTTCAAAAGCATCAATTCCTCAGTGCTCAGCTTTCTTCACAGTACTTACTTTTCATTTAACTTGTTTATGGAAACTGTTTATTACTTGGCAGTATATTTTCACTTTTGTTTTCTTATTTCTGTTATTTGTTGGTTAATTGGTCCTAGCTATCATATGTGCTAAAAGGTAAAATTTTTTAAACTAATTTATTTAATTGGAGACTAATTACTTTACAATATTGTGGTGGGTTTTGTCATTCATTGACATGCATCAGCCACAGGTGTACATGTAAAAGGTAGAATTTTTGAGAAGTGTGTAATATCAATAAGAACTAAGAATTTTCTCCTTTTCTCAGGAATTTCTATTTTATATGTAGAATTCTTTCATAGAAAAGTCATGCTTCAGACACTTTGAAACTGTGAAACTGTTTTTGAAACTGAGTGGTTGATTTTTTAATTTTCTTTCTTTTAGAGACTTTCTAAAACAAAAGGCTGCAGTATTTCATCTACATGACTCCAATGAACCAAAGGGGCTACAGTCCTGCACCCTTAAATACTTTGAAGGCTGGAGGCATCAAAGATATCATTTGTACTCTATGGACCAAAGTTCTTTCTGCAGAGATTTAGTATTTTGTTAAAATTTAAGATTAGAAATAAATACTAAACACATTCTTTATATTTTAGAGTATAATATTAGCATGCTAGATATTTTATCAAGCTCTACAATTCAGTATTTAGATATATAACCAGATCTGCTTACTCTTCTACATAAAATTTTTAAAAATTGAGTCATTTTTTTGATACAATGCAATAAATGTCTGAAAGGATAAAAAAAAATAAATTATTTTTATAAGAATATTATTTGCTTATGCTCTCAATGAAAATATCATGGAGTTTTTCTGAACTCAAACAAAGTAAACTCAGAATTATCATAAAAATTTTAATCTTAGTAAATCCTTATGTTATTGATGAGGAGGTATGAGGAGGTAATGAGAAAAATACTGAGATAGTGCATAATTATATAGAGCATAATTATATATGACAATCATAACTTCTCATACCTAATCATCTGAATTACAAAATCAAGGATTTCTGCACTCACAAAGAAAGTCATCAAAAAACACATGCAAAGGTAAACACTATAATACTCCTCAATGTAGACTTAGAAATTACTGTTTTCAAAATACTAAATGCTAACAATATAATACTTCCTTTGACAAGTAATGTATCAGTTAATAAGCTTAATCATTACTTATTTTTTTTAACCCTTTCTACTTAGTACTGTTATACAAACTGCAGAATAACTTAACACCCAGTTTTAACTCAGGCTGTGTGCAATAACAGAAAAAACATTGGGCTGAAGATCAGGTGATGCAGGTTTTATTCTTGGCTCTACACCTAAGTAGCTGTTAACCTTATTAATTAGCTAGTTTTCTCATTTTTAGAAGAGTGAGACTGAACTGAATTGCCCCTATCTATCTCTGATCTGATTACTATTGTCATGATGACAGCATCTGACCAAAGCTTCCCAGGACCATTCTTTGACTTTAATATATCAGGGAAAATATTTGATATGTTCCAGTTTCTTCTCTTCCCTCCTACAAAGTGTTGCAAACCATCCAATGAGAAAAGTTGCACTGTATCCTATAAACTGAAGTCACCCAGTTGTATCTGACAGCACTGTGCAAAGATGCCTACACAACACAAAAATTACCAGTCCTTGACATGGCTCTCCCTATAACAGATGGAAAGTCTAGGTCTTTTAAACAGAATTCAAACATATTCTTCCCTCATAGAACAGGCCAAAATAATTTCTTGCAGGGAGTTTAGTGGAAATAGGTTGGGAGAAGAGGGACAGAAGCGTCTTCGTATGTAAAACGAACAACAGTGTAGAAAACATGAGTCATGTAATATGTAATAGAAAAATATTTTTTAAAAAATCTTGCTCACATGATTTTTGCTTTAAAAGCCTATTTCTTGTCTTTTAATAATTTTAATTTGAGAGCTGGAGCAAATTATCTTCCATGCTTTAAACAGTGGGTCAACAATGGACAACTTGAGCCAGTGCAGAGTGACTTCAATGGCAATACTTTCCTGTGTGTTATTCATCCCTACCCAGATGAAGTTGAATTTTTATTCTTTTAGTAACCTGTAGTTAAAATGAAAGAAATATCGAAAACACAGTGTTTCATTTCTCATTTCCGCTAATCAAAGAGTCACAGAATTCACCTTAGTTTTTACTAATTTAATCTTGATCCAAAGAGATGTAGTTGGGTACAATTCATCTTTTATGATAAAATCTCATGATTTAAAGAGAAATATTTTCATTCTGTTTCTTAAATTTTTTTCTTCTTAATAAGGAAGTACATTGAAATTAAATAAAATAAGTATTTTTTAATACCCACTCACTGTATCTCTACAGAAAAGCCCTTATCTACAAATATGACAAGTTAGGTCATTGTGGATGTTGCTCATTATTTACGGCAAGTATTTAGGGAGGGTCCAAAGACTGTGCTCAGTAAGTCAAGTGTCAACCAAACCAATCCAATCATGAGAAAATGCAGAACACGAATTACAGAGAAAAACCTCGGCACCTCTCACAGGTGTTGAACCTTCAGTCAGGGAAGTACTGATGGTTTCAGTACCTTGAGTTTGTTACCTGTTACTCTTCAGCAAGGCAATACAACAAATGGATTCTGACAAACTGAAAATCAGTGTTAACATGCACCATTTCACTTCTTTTACATATTCCCAAATAGAAGGGATATGGTATTTATAGAGTGCCTACCATGTGCAAGGATGTGCGGTCTTTTAAATAGCATAGAATCAATAAACATTTGCTATCTGGATTAAAAAAATAGAAGTAAAGTACCTAGCTTTTCTCTTACCATCTTCTTTAATCAGAATATCAAAATTAAAACTATAAATATACAGTAAAGGGTTTAAATTTTCATTTCAGTTGTTTTCCATTTTCCTAGCATATTAATGGAATTTTCTATAGAGGCTGAAAAGATATAAATGGCCAATACAGATAGAGCCATTATTAATTGTTCTAAAACTCCTTTACTTTTTCTGGAAATCTGGTAATTTACAATAGTAATTGCTATTTATTTATATCAATTAATACCTTTTTTCAAATGAATCAAGATTATTAAAGACAGGAAGATTTTAACAATTTTAAAACCCATGGGTAGCAGGTTTATTCAAATGATTCCACTGTCTTCATTAAGAATTAAGTAAAAAAGAAAATATGCAACAGGAAAGACATAAACCAGAATGCTAATATTGATTACCTCTGAGTTACTGGATTAAGAGGGATTTTTACCTTCTTTTTAACCTTTTCTGTATTTCCAAAATCTTCTACAATAAACATGTATTACTTGAATGATCAAAAAGGTTATCTTTAAAAGACAACAAAGACCAGCACCACATTAAATGGTGAAAAAGCAGAACAAAACAAAAGGCAGCTAGGGATCTTCTCTTCTCTAGAATGTATTTGTTTACTTTATGCCTTCAAATAGGGTTTTTAGGCATGGGTGAGTGAAGGGATGGAGGAGAGAACAAATTAATAATTCCTTATGAAAAAGAACAAAGCTAAGCCACTTCAGCTGTGCTCATCTGCTCAGGCATACTTACACATCACTTAAGAAAGAGCATTTAGATCTTTAAGAGAACCACAGACATGGAGAGAAAATTTGGAAAGAATGAATCTCTCCTTGTCAGAAGCTAAATATTCTCTAAATCGAAGTTCTGAAGGTGGATCCGAGAATTTTTCATACTAATTTTAAAGCAATAAAAGACTAAATGTAAAAGTGGAATTGGTTCCTTTTTTATAATGGTTCCTTTTTATAACTAGAAGGAGAACGGAAATAGACTGTGAGGGTGTGCTTGTGATTCTTATAGAATGTTAACATCGTGGCATAATAAGCAAATGCATGGTGTTTTAACACCCACTCCTACTGAACATTACACATGCATGCAAATCAGCCTCAGTCTCTTCAGGAATTGAGGACTATGGAACTTTACTTTTGAAATCATAGCTTCCCGTATGGACAATACTGAAGCTTGAGTTTAAAGGTGCTTTCGTCCAAAACTAAGCAGATCAAAATGACACTATTTCTAT
This sequence comes from Aepyceros melampus, assembly GCA_006408695.1. Lineage (NCBI taxonomy): Eukaryota > Metazoa > Chordata > Mammalia > Artiodactyla > Bovidae > Aepyceros > Aepyceros melampus. Next base: position 252,954 of record SJXQ01006476.1, read on the forward strand.
ACGTATTTTTCCTACCTGCAGGAAAAAAGCATAATAGTAATTTATGAAATACTGTTAGCAGTACCATGAGAAGGAAGAGCCTGATGTATATAATACAATACCCACTGGTGTACCATATCCTTTCCAATGATTTTTTGCTTTCTCAGGTACAGTAAGTCTACTGTAACTGATGACTTTACCAGCTCCTTGAAAATCATAAAAGGGGGTTGAGAATGGGGAGAATAAGGAGAAAGTGACTACCATATTTAGATGACATAGGCTACATTATAACATGGTAGCAGAAGGCCTGAGATCAGGCATTTGCAATCTCAAGTTACCTGAGATCCTGGTCCCAGCCCTGCCTCTGGTTACCTTAGTAACCATAGAATGGGACTGAGAGTTCCCATCTGCAAAATGAGGGTAGTTCTAGATGGCCACTGAGTTTCCTTCCAATTCTAAAATTCTCACTTTTCTCTTTTTAATGTTGATTAAAACAAAGGTCCAGATCTTTCAATTTTCTTTGCAGTGTTAAAGTTCTGTGAAGAATTTCAGTTTCTTCCTAATCAAAAGTGTGCTTAAACAGAACATAGGAGACTACAACTTCCCTCTGGAAGAACTCAAGTATTGAGGAATGACCAGAGTCTCATGTCAGTGAAAAAGAGTTCATCTACTTAAAAAACTGATTTAGCTTCAACTAACTATAAAATGATTAATATTTATGATTATGAAAGAATGGGATTTAAAGGAAAGAAAGGAAATTGGTATATTTACCTCTTCCTAATTCCAGTTCTAGACTAAGGAGCATTTTTTTCAATGTCATATCCAAGAACCCTTAATTTTGTGGGAACATGAATCAGACATTTTAATGACAAAAAGAGATATTCTTATGTGTCTCCAGAAAACGTACAAACTTGTTATATTGGCACCATTGGAAGAATACTAATGAATTCAGTATGCAAGGAATTGAAACTGAAATCACACAAACCCTTGGGTCCTTCGTCTTTGGGGGGGTGCAAGTTTCTAACTGGATCCCGGATACTGCAGTCTGTCCCTGCCCAGGTGAAATCGCAGATGCAGGTGGCTTCATTACTACACACCTGTGAAAAACAAAGAACAGAGATGGGGCATTCTCACCGTACTTGGTAGAATAATGGTGGTAAATGTAAAAGACACATGGGACAGGGTAGAAGCTTTAAAACCATTTGAAATGTTTCAGTCTCCCCAGGTTTTGTTGTTTGGGTTTTTTTGGTTTTGTTTTTTATTTTGAGTTGTGCTGGGTCTTCGCTGCTGCACAGGCTTTTTCTCTAATCGCAGTGAGTGGGAGCTACTCTCTAGTTGCACTGAGGCTCTCTAGAGGCTCCTACTCTCTAGAGGCTCCTACTCTCTAGAGGCTCCTCATCGCAGTGTCTTCTCTTGTCACAGAGCATGAGCTCTGTGGTATGTGAGCTTCAGCAGTTGCGGCACGGGGGCTCAGGAGCTGCAGGTTGGAGGCTCAAGAGCACAGGCTCAATAGTTGTGGCACATGGGCTTAGCTGTCTGTGGCATGTGGGATCTTCCCAGGCCAGGAAGATTCTTTACCACTGATCCCTTAGTGAAGCCCTCCCCTGGTTCTGAACACTACAAAATGTATAGATCCAATTCTTGGGTGATATTTTTTCAGTTAATCTTAGAAAAATCAAAGATTAAAAGGAAGAAATTTTCAAATTAAATGTTAATTACTGTTGTTGATATTATTTAAGTACACACGTCTGACAATGTAGCTTTTTCAGAAGTAGTTGCTTCTAGCAACATACCTTAGAAACAATATGCTTAATTCAAGAAATTAATACATGTTGGATTTCAAAGGCACTGCCAGAGATGAGATACCAGGAGACATAAATCACCAACGCACCTGCATTACCTCATCATGCTCAACACAGAAGTCATTCGGTGGCACCTTCCCAGCCAAACAAGCTCCCCACCACCACCACCTTCCCTGCCTGCCTGTAGTGCCACTCCTCTCTCAGTCGGCCTGGCTGCAGACCATCCGAGAGTGATCTCTGCCCCTCTCTCTGCCCCTGGAATGGACCTGTAATTTAGATGAAATAAATAACCATCCGCAAACTGGAGACAGAGTAGTTTAAATCCTCATCTGCCTGTGAAATACATTCAGAGATAAGATTGTTTAGAGATGATAAAATTGAATTTAAGCTTATGGATATAAGAAGCTTTTTAATCTGAAATGATATAATGTGGTGATGATAATTAACACACTGAATTTAACCTTTTTTTTCAACAGGATGAAGAAGTGGGGGGTAATGGAGAATCATGGACCTTTTTATGCATTAAGTTTTATATATAATGCTTTCAGAGCAACAACTGAGTAGCTAAGTGATCTGCCCAGTGCTTTTGTTGTTGTTGTTGTTTTTAGCGCTAAGTCATATCCAACTCTTCTGCAACCCCATGGACTGTAGCCCACCAAGCTTCTCTGTCCATCATATTTCCCAGGCAGGAATACTGGAATGGGTTGCCATTTCCTTCTCCAGGAGATCTTCCTGGCCCAGGGAAGGGCATCTCCTCATTGGCAGGCAGATTCTTTACCACTGAGCCACCAGGGAAGCTTTTAATTTACTATAGCAATTATTGAATATTTACTACATTGATTATATGCTAGGTACTTATACTCAGTGCTTTGTGCATAACATTTCATTCAATCACCAGCACCCTGATGATTGAGAGAGGCTGAGTGACTTGCCCAAAGTAACTGGGATAAAAAGAAGCAGAGTCAGGATTCCAACTCGGGATCCTTTCTAGCCACAAAATCCATGCTTTTGATCATTAGTCTCTACTGCCTGCTCATGAGTCTAAGTCACTGGGCATAAGCTCCTTATGCCTTTCTACCTTGTGGTGTGACATATCACTCATTTAGCTATCTATATTTTGGATAGTTTTTACCTTTGCTGCAGCATCTTCCTTTGATATGATCACTCTGAGTTTCTTCATGTCTTTTACCATTTTTGAATTCTGTATAAATTTTGAACTATCTTTTTTTTTTTTTACTAAATCCAGTTTAAATAATCACTAAAATGTGTTTTTAGGTAATAAACCTAGGTTTGCCAGGAAGTGCCTGCCCCAACACTTTGTGCACAGAATTAAAGATACATGCAGGTTTGTGTAGAGAGCACACCTTCTCTTTTGCTGGCAATGGTCCAAGCATAACTGTCCAACTTTAACATGTGAATCACAGCAGTGATCCAACCTCTAGTCTAGTGTGATCTTCAACACACAGATACTCAGTATGCACGCTGAGTAGTTGAGGAGCTAAAAGGGAATTACTGAAAAGTGTAAATTATTATGAATGGTGCAAAGCAGTCACATAGGGTCTATACTTTCTTTAGGAATCACATCATTTTTCTTCTAACTCCTTGGATTCCAAGAGACTGCGGTGAATAAAAATACACAAATATACAAAGTGATAAAATAAAACAAAACTAAACTAAAACCATATCAACACATTTAGGTGTTATTCTTAGAAGAAAAGGGTATAAGGAAATAATCACAGTCAGTGCCTAGAATCACAAAAGGAGAATGGCTGGACTAAAGTCCACCCACTGAGAACTTAGAGGATGTTAGTCAAGGAAGACTTGAGCTGGACACTGAGGCCTACTTACCCCATGGCCTGAACACACTTTACCCTTGGAATCGAGGGGGCAGCTGCTCATATTTAGGGCCTGAATCTGTAGACACTTCCGATCTAAACACATCATAGATGGGCCACATGGTGTTCCATCTTCAACATAGCCCACATCTGTATCATCATCTAAAACCACATGAGCACCACTAAAAAGAAAAAGATAGTCATACAGTCATTAGCACCACACTTGGAAATATACCACCAACATGAGTGAGGTTTGCTACTCAGGAAACTGAAGAGGCTGTCAGTGGACATGGATTTCGCCTAGCATTTCTCTACTTTTCCTTTCACCCTTTCTCCACCTCTCCTTAGTAAAAGAGCATGATAAAAGAAACTGCCTTTCAGTAGCATTATTGCTCTGCACTTCATCAGAACAAAAATATGTCGTTTGCACAAAGTGTGTTCTAAACCTTTCCTTGTTTGCAAGACCAGCATTAAGACTAAAGGAGAGGTGTGCATAAGAACAACAGAAGCAATCCTATCATTAGCACTCTAAGACATTCTGATACAAAAAGGCAGGTGTTGGGCATAGAAAGCAACTGAAAACATCTTGAAAATTATTACTTTAGAGGTTTGGATTATTCATGATTGAAAAAAACAAGCCTATTCCTCTCCATTGATACATACTTCTAAAATCTCAAAGCTAAGGACAACTGGAATTTGAATAATAATCAATGTTATAATTACTAACTAGATACCTTGCTGAATTATTTTAAAATATTAAAATATTTTGATATTAAAATTTTTTAATATACTAGTTTAGACTCTAACAATATAATTTAACAAGGTTGTTGCATCTAAAGATGTGTGAAAACTTACACACTCAAAGGAAGCTTCTGTGCATCAAAGTAACTACATTTGAATACTATAAATTTATCCAGGAAGGATCTTCTTGTCTAAGACCCTGTTCAAATCGTCTTTAGAGCCATTAAAAGACATGAAATCAGCAACCATTTGACTGAGAGAGCAATATCTAATGTGGCTATCCAGCTGATTTGCCAAATTTTGTTCAAAATTATTTAGAGATGATTCTAAATCTTACATTCACCTATGTAAGATGAAGTTTTGCTATTTGGGGGATACTAAAGATAACCATTACATATCCTGAGGGCAATTCTGTAGGAGGAATCCCAAAAGTGTTTTGGGCAATGGACGCTATCATTTGAATGAGAGCATAGCATCTTAGAATTACAACTCCTGTAATGGGAACAATATTATTTAAAATATAATATGACTCCCACTGTTAAAAAAAATAAGTCTTGTATCTTCTGTGCCTTGTACTCACAGATCATTGGATATAAAATGACTGCCTAGAGCTATAAATATTTTAGTATATACTTCCTATGGGCTTCCTTGGTAGCTCAGATGGTAAAGAATCCACATGCAATGTGAGAGACCTGGGTTTGATCCCTCAGTTGGGAAGATCTCCTGGAGAAGGGAATTGTTACCCACTCCACTATTCTTGCCTGGAGAATTCCATGGACAGAGGAGCCTGGTGGGCTACAGTCCATGGGGTAGCAAAGAGGTAGCACGACTGAGCAACTTTCACTTCACCATACTTTCTATATGTGATTAGGTTTCAATTAATCTTCTAAACCAAGCACATAGAGTATAGCTTAAATTCTTTTTTTGTCACAAAAAATAAAACATACAATGTTCAAACAGTGACATATTTCAATGCTCAAAACTTTAATCATATTCAAAATGAATATCATAGAATTCTACTTTTAAAATTATAATTACAAAGAATGTCTCCCTACTAATAATTGGCAAAATCTTTAAGCAAATGTGCAAATTGATATATAATTTTGTTTTTTAAATGCCTTTCAATACACAAAGTGATAATAAAATCTAAGTTGTTATTTCTCTCATGAAAAATAGAAATATTTTCCTTGATTTTTTTCTAAATTTGTAATTCTCACGATTCATTAGGCTTGCCAACATTTACTATTTACCTGCAGTCAATCACCCGGCCTTGGTGGTAGAAGGAAGTTGGGATGATCTCACCCTGAAGTTGACCAATACGTGGCGCTCGAGTAAGGTTGGTGCAGAGTAAAAATCCACAGAACACATCACTGAACATATTAAACAAAAAGAACAAGACAGGAGGAATCAAATTGAAAAAATCAAAATTATTTGGTCCACAAATATTTAAAAATAGGAAATATTCCCTTTCCTTCTAAATGAAAACATTTGTTTAGATACTGTTGGTTGGTGAAAATCCCCCCTCCTTCCTAAAAGGATCAAAGCTTGTGCAAGGTAGCAAAGTAACCAGCTCCGTGAGATGGCTCGTGACTGATGCCAGAACCTATCATGGCACCCCCAATCTCTACACCCACTTACTTAGCCATGCCTCCTTCCTATCCTCCTAGGGCTAAGAGTGGCCCCTGGAACGTTGAGGTGTGAAGAAAAGCCAGATAGGGAGTTGCTGGGGAGAACTTTATGCTCTGGACAGGCTTTTAGAGCCTGACAGGGAGAAGGTCTTTTGTTGCTACCCCTGCTTCCTGCTTTTGAATGCGGAACTTTGGCATTCACCTTGCAATCGTGAATTCACATGTAAAGATACAAAGTGAACATGCTAAGTTTTACAGAGAAGAGAGGCAGAAATCATCTGGGTCCTTGGTGACACTGTTAAATGACTCATTCACCATGAGGACACCTACCTCCAGTGTAATTGTTAAGTAAACAATGAACTCCTTAAAAAAATGTGCAAAGAATTGGAATGGCATATCACATACATATAACCCATGTCCAGTAAATGCATGAACATGTACTATTCCATTCATAAATGCAAATTAAAGCCACAATAACAAAGCAATTCATGCTCAGCAGAATACATAAAAGTAAAATGTCTGATGACACCAAATGTTGGTGAGAATACAGTATAGTACAACAAAATTCTCTTATACAAATTATCAATGGGAGCATTTACTAGTGGAGAAGGCAATGGCACCCCACTCCAGTACTCTTGCCGGAAAATCCCATGGACGGAGGAGCATGGTAGGCTGCAGTCCATGGGGTCGCTAAGAGCTGGACATGACTGAGCGACTTCACTTTCACTTTTCACTTTAATGCATTGGAAAAGGAAATGGCAACCCACTCCAGTGTTCTTGCCTGAAGAATCCCAGGGGTGGGAGAGCCTGGTGGGCTGCCGTCTATGGGGTCGCACAGAGTCGAACACGATTGAAGCGACATAGCAGCAGCAGCAGCAGCAGCATTTACTAGCATAACAATTTTAGAAAATAGTGTCATACCATCTAGTGACACTGAGAATATACATCCCTTCAGTTCAGTTCAGTTCAGTCGCTCAGTCTTGTCCGACTCTTTGCGACCCCATGAATCGCAGCACGCCAGGCCTCCCTGTCCATCACCAACTCCCGGAGTTCACTCAAACTCACGTCCATCGAGTCAGTGAGGCCATCCAGCCATCTCATCCTCTGTCGTCCCCTTCTCCTGCCCCTAATCCCTCCCAGCATCAAAGTCTTTTCCCTTATGACTTAGCAATTTTTCTTCCAGGAATGGCTTTAGAAAAATATGTACAAATGGGAACTAAGTTACATGTACCAGAATGTTCACAGTAGCACAATTCCTAATAGCCAAAACATGGAAATGATCTAAATGTTTGTCAACACAAAATGGAGAAGGTATATACCTATAAATATGAATGAAAATGAAATAAAATAATAAATACGAATCTATGGCTATACACACCATGGAAAACTCTCAAAATAATGAACTTAAGAAGCAAAATACAAAATAATACATGAAACATGATTCCTTTTATATAAAGCTACCAAAGTTTTAAGCAAAGTAAACTGTTTAGGGCTGAAAACTTGAGCAGTATATCTCTAAAGAAAACTAAGAAAGCAACTGCCATAAAATTGAGGACAACAGTACCTTCAGGAGAGAGACAGGGGCTGTGAGGGTGAAGAATACATCCTGGAATGCACTATTTCTTGATTCATAGAGGAGTTACATGAAAGTTCACTTTGCATTATTTGGCAAAATGTATATTTATATATTAATCACTTTTCTATTTCTATATTTCTCAATTTTTTTAAGTTAAAAAAAAATACATTTATTTTCCTTAACTCACTGGTGGCTGGATACTCTATTGCCAGATATTTGAAAGCTATCTTCTACAATGATCTAAAGCAATGCCTCCCAACTTTCTGAAGTCACAGAGGCACAGAGAAATGATCAGATTGGTCTGTGACATTGACTTAACAAATGAAGCCAGAGACATCCAACCCCATAGGTTCTGACTAGTTTAGACTCCACTTCCTCCCTGGAACCTCAAAGACTGAACATCTCAAAACTTCTATACCTCAGTCACGAGACATCAGATGGGAAGCTCTCTGTTATTTTGGTTTAATTTTAAGAAGTCAAAGATATTTTGCCTCCTAAGGCCTCATCCACCTCCAAAGATTACATACAACTGCCAAGTTTCAAAAAGTACAACATTAGAGACCATTAATTAGATAAATAAAACTTCCCTTAAATCCTCGCTCTGCTTCACAATGGGAGAATCCCCATTGTTAAGGAAGGAGAATGGAGGAGCTTTGGTCTATCGCATAATGATCTGAGAAATCCAAGTCATTCAGTTAACCTTAAAAAACTATTAAACTGCAATTTTAACTTTCCTCAACAAATCAAGGGAAAATATCACCAATGTCCTCTGAAGGCGTCTCATTTCCTGAGTAAAGAGTCCTCAGTAGGCACTGACTAGATACTTTTTGGTTTCCTTCATAGTTTAGTTGGTAAAGAATAAGTCTGCAATGCAGGAGACCACGGTTCGATTCCTGGGTTGGGAAGATCCCCTGGAGAAGGGAAAGGCTACCCACTCCAGTATTCTGGCCTGAAGAATTCCATGGACTGTATAGTCCATGGGGTCACAAACAGTGGGACACAACTGAGCGACTTTTCACTTTCAGATACTTTTTAGAAGGGAAAATAAAACTTTAATACAGATATTAGCTATTTAATCAAATCAAATCGTGTTACATTTGAAAAATAACCAATGTATGTTATTTCATTTTAAATGGCCCTGAAAATATAGACAGTCTACATCTTTTGCTTGCAGAATTCCTTATACTAGTACATTCATAGGCTTTTTGAAAGCAAAAGTAGAAAATCAAAACCCACTATTAATTTAAAATGCCTTAGCAAAATATCTCTTCCAAACAAGCTTCAAGTAAAATACAGCATGTGAGAGCTTTCCTGAATTTTACAGAAATGGTGTGTCTGTGCCACAGAAACAGTTCAGTTCATAGTCATTTGCTTCTAGATATACGGTCTTTTAAATTCATACTTTAAAATTTTAAGTAGTCAATTTATTTAAAAAATCAGTAACATTTATTTTGTGCTCCTTGCACCAAGTCCACCCATTATGCTCCCAGAGACGGCCACTCACTGTTTGCTGCACTGGATCCATCGGTCTCCATCCTTTCCACAGTTGCCCTTCTCGGTGCCTTCTGTATTCAGCTTTTCATAACAGAATTTGTCAGACCCTGAAGCCTCTATTGGAGATAAACAAGAAAAGAGAATTACTTTTAGTTCTCTTAGTTATCCATAACCAGTGTTGTGCCAGTAAATCTTAATAACTGTTGCTCCAGAAAAAGGAACACATTCTTAATTTGTATCACTCACCCATTTCCATGGTGTAAACTTCCCCAGTGTAATACATGGCTAATTTTAAACTAAGAATGTGATGCCAATCGGCTTCTAAAATTCCTGAAAATTTCACCCATGGCTCTTGCAAGCTAAGATGGAACAGCTCAAACACACCATTCTTTTTTAACTTGGGAGACAAATTTATTTCCAATTCTTGTTGGTGGGTTTCAGGATGGGAGGTAGGATTAACCATCAGCAGGAATTAGTGAAGTGACACCAAAAAAACTAATAAACATTTGTAACCCTGCTTTCTATTAGTATCAGGAAGCATTATAAAATCTGAGCTTGCTGAAATTTTGTTGGCATGTGAATTTTGATATTTCAACTTTTTTGAAAGACAAATATACCTCTATTATCTTTCCCTTGCAAAACTGAACCATTGAAAGTAAATCTTTCAGTTAAATGATATTTGCCAAACACTAAATCACTTGTGCATGAGTCCTAGTCCCGTCTGGGTGCCTTCTTTTCCTGGTAGGTGACCCAGCCTTTGCCAGCAAGACAGAACCATTTCTCTCTCTTCCAGTCTGGACCTCATTAACTGAAATTCACTGGCAAGACAATGAAAATGTCAGGAAGAGAATATGTGGTATTGACATTGTAGGGAACATACTGAGAAAATGACCATGTACCCAAATCTCTGTCTGTATATCAGGAAGTACTTGTGTTTCATTTCGAACTGAAATAATCAATTACAGAATTAAAAAAAAAAAAAAGCCTGGTACTTTCCTAGTATAAAAGAATGGAAAGCTAACTTGAAGTGGTGAATGTTAAATCCAAGGTATAAAGAAAATTACCCAAGTGGATTGATAATAAGCATGACCACTGCACTCAATCCAATCCTAGCAAGTGGGTGTGACATCCGTTCTGTCACAGCCACAATCACTGAATAGCACTGTTTGGTTCTGATGACAAGTCTTCAGCGTCAGCAGTTGTTTGCTGTGGCTTTATGATTATGATTCACCATTCTCTTCAGCCTTTTCTAGATGTTTTTTTTTTTTTTTCCTCTTGTTCTAATCACTCCCAATCAGCAAGACTGGCAGCAAAGAATAGTAAGAGAAACCTGAGTGTGACCACCAAGCAGGAAACATGACCTACTTGTTCCCCAGATGTACTGACACTGGTTGTCCCGGGTCTTGCACTCCCCGTTGTAGCAGCGGCCCTGAGGACAGAATGCATGTTGTAAGGTACAAGGACCTGGTCCCATTTCCCCTCAAATTCTCACTTCAAGGTCTCCATATGATTGTTTTAGACAATGTTGGGTTTTGGGGGTACCCTAGTATTTTCACAATGAAAATAAAACTCACAAACATCTTAAGAGACACAGAAGAATGAACATTAAAATCTAAAACACAGAACAGACCTCACTGTACAGCTCAAGTCCAATTAATATCTAAAATTTTATGGGAAACAAAAATGGGTGCATTTCTTTGAGTGACACCAAAATGATTTTTAGGTTTTTTTGTATTTGAATGGTAAGGTCATAACATAGCTTCAGGAAAAATAAGCATTACAATATAATACCATATTTTCCCATAATAGGCTAAAATGATTAAAGATAGTTACAACTCCACAAGTTAGATCTCTAATTCTTCAGCCATTACTTTCTTTCCCCACACTCTCAATCTGGACAGTTTGCACCCAGAGATAAATATATTTAGTATTTTATATGATATGAAACAACTCTGAACTAGAAGACCAATGCAATAATTTCCTGTTGTTTGAGCTGCAATTTGCCATCAAAATTACATTCATCAAAAAAAAAAAAAAAACCTGAAAACTGAGCCTTTCATAAAATCCCAGTTAATACCTATGGCCCAGCATACCTGATTTTGGTTGCATGCATATCCATCTTGCTTATGAAGATTTGGTGGGCACTGAAAAATATATTTTTAGTTAACATTCAATATGTGAAGTACTTATTTGCTTATTTGCACAATACATTAAAATGCAAAATTTTTAAGGATGATTTTATTACTATTTGTAAATTGTGTGCTACACATCATTCAGATCAGTAAAGTTTGAAATAAATGTAAAAAAAATACAACTTATAATTAGGAAAACATGAGTAACTCCTTAAATAGCTAATCCAAATTTATTCTCCAGTCATTGGTAAAAATGAATCAATCAGTCAAAGCAGTGGGTGCTTCTTATGTTTGTTTTTCATGAGATGCAATAGAATAATTTACATTCACTTGCCTACAAAGTTCAAAGTAGAAGGGATTAAAATGGACAATGAAGGGAACAAATCAGCTTGTTACGCAGGAGTGGATACATTCGGGAACTAATTTACAAGACCTCGTTCAGCTCTATGAAAATGTCAGACCTGCATGTGACACCCATGACACTCACCTCCATGCCACATTACTGAAAAAGAAGAAATACCCAGCCCTTCAATAAAAGTGCCGTATCTCATTACATTTCTGACCTCTCAAACTATAGACTTGTTAAAACAAACATAATGTGATAGTTCTTTCTTTTTCCAGGTCTATTTATCAAATTTCTTTTTAAGTACATTTCAATTTTCCCTAACATTATCCTGGATAATTCACATTTTTACTCTGTCTTCATCTTATTTATCACATTTAAGAGAGGTAAAAAAAAAAAAGTTCAAGTCAAAGGCTCTGCTACAGCATTCAAAACAAATACTAAAAGGGGAAAAAAAAAGTACCACAGTTGCAGTAAGTGAACAAGAAACATAGCAATACCCTGTGAGGTCCTCCCTTGATTTTCACCTTCTCAGTAAATGACAGTCCCACTCTCCCAGTTGCCCAGGCCCCAAACCAGGGAGTCATCCTGTGCTCCTCTCTTTTTACTCACACTCTTCTTTCTAGTCCATCGACAAATCCTGGTAGCAATACCTTCAAATAGAATTACAATTTGACCACTTTCCTCCACCTCCACTGCTAACAGCTGGTCGAACCCAACACTATCTTCTCACCCGATGATGCAACCACCTCCAACTGATTTCCCTTCATCCCCTCTAGTCTCCTTATAGGTGACAGCTACCAGAGTGTCCCTTTAAAAACCTAAACCACATCATGTTGCTCTTCTGCTAATGGCTTCCCAGTCTACTCAATGGTCTTCCAAACTCAAGATCTGCTTCTATATTGACCCTGCCTGCATCCCTACCTCACCTCACGTGAATGTACCAGCCACGCTGTCAACCCATGGTCCTTGTTCCTGCTATTCCTCCAAGTTTTCCCACAGATTTCCACCCAGCTTGTTCTCTCAATTTTATAAGGACTTTGCCTGAACATCAGCATCTCAGAGAAGCCTTCCTTAACCATGTCCTCCAACACCATAACCTACCCCCCATTTTAGCATTCTCTGTTCCCCATTCACTGTTTTACTTATCACCAAATTTTCACATATCTGTTTGTCTGTTCAGTCAGTTCAGTTGTTCAGTTATATCCAATTTTTCACGACCCCATGACTGCAGCACACCAGGCTTCCCTGTCCATCACCAACTCCCGGAGCTTGCTCAAACTCGTGTCCATCAAGTCGGTGATGCCATCCAACCATTTCATCCTCTGTCACCCCCTTCTCCTCCTGCCTTCAGTCTTTCCCAGCATCAGGGTCTATTCCAATGAGTAAGTTCTTTGTATCAGGTGGCCAAAGTATTGGAGTTTCAACTTCAACATCAGTCCTTCCAATGAATACTCAGGACTGACTTCCTTTAGGATTGACTGGTTTGATCTCCCTGAAGTCTAAGAGACTCTCAAGAGTCTTCTCCAACACCACAGTTCAAATGCATCAATTCTTTGACACTCAGCTTTCTTTATAGTTCAATTCTCACACCCATACATGGCTACTGGAAAAACCATAGCTTTGACTAGATGGAAGCTGGTTGGTAATGTCTCTGCTTTTTAATATGCTGTCTAGGTTGGTCATAGCCTTTCTTCCAAGGACCATGCATCTTTCATGGCTGCAGTCACCATCTGCAGTCATTTTGGAGCCCAAGAAAATAAAGTCTCTCACTGTTTCCATTGTTTCCCTATCTATTTGCTATCAAGTGATGGCAACAGATGCCATGATCTTAGTTTTCTGAATGTTGAGTTTTAAGCCAATTTTTTCACTCTCCTCTTTCACTTTTATCAAGAGGCTCTTTAGTTCTTCACTTTCTGCCATAAGGGTGATATTTGCATATCTGAGGTTATTGATCTTTCTCCCAGAAATCTTGTTTTAATTAATTCATTAATTTTAATTGGAAGTTAATTACTTTATAATATTGTGGTGGTTTTTGCCATACATTAACATGAATCAGCCACAGTGTTAATGTGTATCTCCCGACAATCCTGATTCCAGCTTGTGCTTCATCTAGCCCATTGTTCCACATGATGTACTCTGCATAGAAGTTAAATAAGCAGGGTGACAATATACAGCCTTGATGTATACCTTTCTGGATTTGGAACCAGTCTGTTTTTCCATGTCCAGTTCTAACTGTTGCTTCTTGACCTGCATACAGATTTCTCAGGAGGCAGGTCAGGTGGTCTGGTATTCCCATCTCTTGAAGAATTTTCCAGTTTGTTGTGATCCACACGGTCAAAGGCTTTGTTACTGCCCCATCCTAATGCAGTCTCTCTACTGCTCCCATCCTAATGCAAGCTCCATGCAGGCAGGGGTTTTCTGTCCTTGCTCCCTCCCTGGCACCTAGAACAAAGCTGGGCTCAATTATTATTGAGAAGGTACTCAATGACTTGTGACTGATTTAGAAAATAAATAAATGACCTGCACAGATACAATTATTTTATTCTGCAGTAGCAAGCTGTTTATCAAGGTCACAACAGAAAGATAATAGAACAAATTGCCAACATCTACTGGATCATGGAAGAAGCAAGAGAATTCCAGAAAAACATCTATTTCTGCTTTATTGACTATGCCAAAGCCTTTGACTGTGTGGATCACAATAAACTGTAGAACATTCTGAAAGAGATGGGAATACCAGACCACCTAACCTGCCTCTTGAGAAATCTGTATGCAGGCCAGGAAGCAACAGTTCGAACTGGACATGGAACAACAGACTGGTTCCAAATAGGAAAAGGAGTATGTCAAGGCTGTATATTGTCACCCTGCTTATTTAACTTCTATGCAGAGTACATCATGCAGAACAATGGGCTAGATGAAGCACAAGCTGGAATCAAGATTGTCGGGAGATACACATTAACACTGTGGCTGATTCATATTAATGTATGGCAAAAACCACCACAATATTATAAAGTAATTAACTTC
>SJXQ01006476.1:267923-334156 GCA_006408695.1 Aepyceros melampus
CCAGTCCATGCTGAAGGAGATCAACCCGGGGATTTCTTTGGAAGGAATGATGCTAAAGCTGAAACTCCAGTACTTTGGCCACCTCATGGGAAGAGTTGACTCATTGGAAAAGACTATGATGCTGGGAGGGATTAAGGGCAGGAGGAGAAGGGGACGACCGAGGATGAGATGGCTGGATGGCATCATGGACTCGATGGACATGAGTCTGAGTGAACTCTTGGAAATGGTGATGGACAGGGAGGCCTGGCATGCTGCGATTCATGGGGTCGCAAAGAGTTGGACACGACTGAGCGACTGAACTGAACTGAACTGAACTGAACTTAGAACTGCTAAGAAGCATTAACTTATCAAGGAACACATTGAGATTAAAGGCTTTGGTTCTACAGCTTTCTGAAGAACAACCAATTTTCATACCAGTTTTCATTCAACCTAAGGGTAACTATTCAAAAGATGTAATTATCAACATGAGAACTTGGTTTACTGCACTAACTGCACAAAAACAGAGATTCCCTATGGTCTCTCATTCATCCAAATCCATTCAAAACACCAACATTATCTTATTAATCGACTAACACTAAGTACTCACTTACTCCAAGGTGAACACAACCACACTGAATCAAAATGCAAAAGAAATGTCGTTTGCTGGATACACACATCAGGGTCTAAACTTAACTTGTCACATTTGACTTTTGTGATGTTTCAACAGGAGAACACTAATAGGATTTGATAAAATTTTAAATGCTCTCAGTATAAACTGTCATAGCTACATGGAAGAAGATTTCTAATCTATTTCCAGTTTAGGCTAATAAAAGCCAGTTGTTTAACACTGAAATGTTTAACAAAGGAAATTATGAAATGTCTATTGTTCTCTGGAGACACTTAAAATAGAAGAACCATAAATCTGTGTACTTTATTCTGTTTGTGAGCAGAACTCTGGATTGGGTCTCTAAATGCCATTTGAGGGACCTCCCTGGTGGTTCAGTGGTTAAGAATCTGACTTCCAGTGCAGGGGACATGGGTTCAATCCCTGGTCTTGGAACTAAGATCCTACATGCCACAAGGCAACTACGCCTGAGTGCCTCAACTAGAGACACAGCTAAAAATTTAAAAATATATAAAAAATAATACTGATAAATAAATGCCATTTTTACACTGTGCAGGAAGGTCCAACTGAGGCTAGCTTCCAGAGTGCAACAGCCTTTAAATGTGCTTATTTTAAATTGTGTTATACTCCCATTTTGATGACATATTTCATAGTGTTTAACAAAACATATTTCCCATATCTTTCAAAAATATCTTCATTAGATCATCCAGATTGTTTGCCCAGAATGTCTCTCAGTTCCACGTCTTATTTATTCTCGTTCAAATCATGAATTTAAAAAGCAGCTCAGAAGCATCAGTAAATGCTAATATAAAAAATAAGCAGAAATATACTATGAAATAAAAGCAATAAATACACAATGTCACCAAAAGTACTGATTTTCAGAGATGCAGAGATTCTGAGACATCCCATTTTATTATTACTGCTACTGCTAAGTCACTTCAGTCGTGCAACCCCATAGACTGCAGCCCACCAGGCTCCCCCGTCCCTGGGATTTCCAGGCAAGAACACTGTTGTAGGTTGCCATTTCCTTCTCCAATGTATGAAAGTGAAAAGTGAAAGTGAAGTCACTTAGTCGTGTCCGACTCTTAGTGACCCCATGGACTGCAGCCTACTAGGCTCCTCCGCCCATGGGATTTTCCAGGGAAGATTGCTGGAGTGGGGTGCCAATTATTACTAGTATCAGTTAAATTCAAAGTGTCCTGCTTCTTTCAAAACAGAAGAATTACTGTGTGTTGGGGCCAGGGGTGTGGTGGTATTTAACTCCCTCTCTTCCAGTTATCTAGTTCGGGTTCCTTCTGGTCATAGAAGGGAATTGTTCCTAATGGAACATGCTATTCTAATA
The DNA here is from genome assembly GCA_006408695.1 of Aepyceros melampus. NCBI lineage: Eukaryota > Metazoa > Chordata > Mammalia > Artiodactyla > Bovidae > Aepyceros > Aepyceros melampus. The sequence goes on from SJXQ01006476.1 coordinate 269,870, forward strand.
TGTCACTGAGAATTTAACAGTACAATGAACAAGAACCCTTATTATAAAAACTTTATTTCCAGTAAAGCCTATGACAATTCAGGAGTTAAAGGTTGAAATGGAAAAACTATACTTTTATAGTATCAATTAAATTCAAAGTGTCCTGCTTTTTTCAAAACAGAAGAATTACTGTGTGTTGGGGCCAGGGGTGTGGTGGTATTTAACTCCCTCTCTTCCAGTTATCTAGTTTGGGTTCCTTCTGGTCATAGAAGGGAACTGTTCCTAATGGAACATGCTATTCTAATATGTCACTGAGAATTTAACAGTACAATGAACAAGAACCCTTATTATAAAAACTTTATTTCCAGTAAAGCCTATGACAATTCAGGAGTTAAAGGTTGAAATGGAAAAACTATACTTTTATACTTTGGCCACCTGATGTGAAGAACTGACTCATTTGGAAAGACCCTGATGCTGGAAAAGATTGAAGGTGAGGAGAAGGGGACAACAAAGGATGAGACAGTTGGATGGTATCACAGACTCAATGGACATGAGTTTGAGTAAAATGCAGGAGCTGGTGATGGACAGGAAGGCCTGGAGTGCTGCAGTCCATGGGGTCACAAAGACTCGGACAAGACTGAGCGCTGAACTGAACTGATACTTTTAAAAGAACCGAACACACAAAACCAAAATCATATATGATGGTTATAAAAACAGTCTCATTCTACAAAACTAAAAATATAACTCAGTGAAATAGTGTATCAGAAATGTCAGTATACTTGTCATAAATCACAGAATCCACAGTTATTACATACTGTCACTATTTAAAAGTTGCGAAGAAATCAATTTACATATTTATATATAAGGACAGATATGCATAAAAATCACAAAAGGATAACCTGAATACCGTTGAATCAAGCCTCAGAATATATACATCAAAACCTTTCAAAAGGTTAATTAGGAAATTTTGTTTTCCTCTCCTCATGTTTCCTTCCAGGGAGGAGAACTCAGTGTTACTCCAGTTACTCTCTGCTCCTATGCTCACTTCTCCAGGCAGGTAGAGCAATTTACAGGTTGATGGTACACTTCAGAAGAATAACTCAGCATTCTGGCTCAGTTCTGCCATCTTCTCCTGCCTACTCACATAATTCATCCTCTCTCTACTGCCCCTCCATAGCATACAAGGCAAGGGCCACCTTTGCAAGAAGAGGTCATCCCAGGTGCAATTATGGCAATAATCTGTTACTAGAGCCTAAATCTGGGATCTGTAAAGAGGCCCATTTAGCCCTCACACTGAGCTATCACTTTCAACTTGGCTCTTTGCAATAACAAAAATGATATTTTTGTTTCCAGCTATACTCTATCAGGAACCCCATGCAAATCACAATACCTGGCAATAGGTAATTCTGCTCTTCAGAAACTTACCCTAAGTTGCTAACTCCAAACAAGAAACACTCTTTAAAATGCATAGAGGGACTTCCCTGGTTGTCCAGTGGTTAAGACTCTTCCCTTCCAAGGCAGGGAGGAAAGCAGGTTTGATCCCTGGTCAGGGAACTAAGAGCCCATATGCCATGTGGCCGGGCCAGAAAAAAAATCTTGTTTAATGCAAAGAGATTTATAGCTATATTAATGATAATAATGAAATGCTGCCAACAATCTAAATATTCACCACTAGATGTAGAAGTGACTGGTAAATCCACTTGGTTGACTTTCATGCAACTGTAAAGGGAATATTTATAAAAACTATATCATTGCATGGGAAAATGCTGTTGAAGTAACATCAGAATAAAATTGAAGGTAGGATGAAGTCGAAAATTCTTACCCAGCCCCTATGCCTGACTCCTGACTTCTTCCCTGAATCATTTCCACTATTTCCCAGCTATCCCTGCTTCCATTCCATCTCTTGAAGAAGCCATGCCTCTGTACTCACTGGGTTTCATTAATTTACTAGCCTTTCTAACCCAGCAGAATATAAGCCTGGGAATAGCAAGGAGTTACCTATTTGGATTCCTCTCAAAGCCTGGCATTCAAAGCAGTGCTTGAAACACAGCAGGGGCTCCACAAATATTCATTCGAATGACAAAGACGTAAAACAACACAATGAAATGTTTAAAAACATAAAAAGTAAAGAAGGAATGCCGAAAGGCAATCTTAATGATACTGCAATAATTTTAACATGAAGAAGATCATGCCAAGCGTGTGGGCGATGAAGCCAGTGCTTCATACATAAATGGAGAGAGCTGCTTACAGACTGAGGACTCCTGCCCCCCGTCCCACTTCAACTACAGCAGTGCGATGCTTTCAGATTTCTACACTGAGCTTCTGTCCAAAATTTTGTTAAAAGAAAGGGTTTTGTGGCTCAAAATTGTTTGAAAATAGTACCATTAGTGCTTTATCAGTGTAAGCCTACTGTTTTAGATGTGGGAACCAGAACACTGCTGATACATACAACTATACCAATTAATTGGATATAAGCAATAATAAAGGAAATTAATTATAAAGGGGAAATTTGGAAGAAAACAGATTTTTTAGGCCCAATAAATATTCCTAAAATAAAAGCATAGTGGGAGCTAGAAACTACTAGAAAACAGAACAAAACAAAACCAAAAACCCCAAAAGAACCAAATCATATTCACACATGTAATCCAAATTGAAAGCATTATAATATGTATTTGCAAATAAGATGTATTACCCAAAACTCAGTTTGCCATACCTGGCCAGAATCTCCAGTACAATATTCGGTAATATCACACCCATTCACAGCTTCCCGACACTCATATCCTCGTGGCTGAAACTGCAAATCAAACCTCAATATTAGGAACCAGTATTAATATTTCAAAGAGTCAGTATTCTTGTATTCACCAGAAAGCATGACATCCTTTCATAACCACTGCCAAACTCTTTTTATGAATCAGCAAGGTAGGTTCAGAATAGAGATAATGCCTAAAAACCACTCTCTGTAGTAAATATGAATCATTAACCAAGGCATTAAATGTTCAGATTTCAAAATCTGCTATCTCAGAGTATTATGTTTGGAAAACACTGTGATAGCAATTATGTAAAGATGAAACACTGGTGTGGCTTAAGACAAAAGAACTAAACACTAAAATATAAATGTTTAAGGACTCTCTGAAGGCTGACATACACACCCAATCTGCACTAATTTATCTATTAGCTTGGATACTAGTCTTGCTTCAGCTACATATATACAATCAGATTTCAATTAATTCATATGAATTCCCTTCAGTGATGCCAGTGAATGACTGCTGAATACAAGGCATTTTGTTTGTCTAGGAGAGGGGTTGGTAAAAGATGAAGGAAAGAGTCCATCATTTTCAAGCAATTTATAATCTGCCTGGGGACATAAGCAAGAAAATCTAAGCTGGAATCTTCTGGAATACCACATGCCTAATACCCCTTTGGTATTGAATAAAGTTAAATCATATTATTTTCTGAATATTAGGAATTTTAAAGATATTAGGAACTTTATAGAATGAGAAAAACAAAGATTTTAAAAATGACTTTTTAAAAATTAACCAGAGGTTTCCAAAGATAGAAGTAACTATATTTCCACACAAACAAAAGGTGTGCATATACACATATAAACTTATATCCATATATTACTTCCTTATCTGGCTCGTTTGCCTTTCTGCTGCTGCTGCTAAGTCGCTTCAGTCATGTCCGACTCTGTGCAGCCCCCTTGACGGCAGCCCACCAGGCTCCCCCGTCCCTGGGATTCTCCAGGCAAGAACACTGGAGTGGGTTGCCATTTCCTTCTCCAACGCATGAAACTGAAAAGTGAAAGTGAAGTCGCTCAGTCGTGTCCAACTCTTCGCGACCCCATGAACTGCAGCCCACCAGGCTCCTCCGCCCATGGAATTTTCCAAGCAAGAGTACTGGAGTGGGTTGCCATTGCCTTCCTGTTTGCCTTTCTAAGGGATTTTAAAAATCAAATGTGAAAATATAGGGACTAGGTTTTATGCTCAGGCTCTAAAATAAATTAGGATGAGTTTTAAAGAAAAAGTTTGTAAGTAGGACATATTACAAAAAAGACCACAGAAATTGTCCCTCTTCTATTCAACCATTTAACTTGGTTTTCACCCATGTTAGTAGGGCAATTGCCAATGTTTATTTTGGAAGGATTATAGTATATTTTCTTAGGGAGGTACTGGGGAATAGGATTATTGGTTGTTGTTCACCCACCCAGTCGTGTGCAACTCTTTGCCACCCTATGGACTGCAGCACACCAGCCCTCTCTGCCCCTCACCATCTCCCAAAGTTTGCACAAGTTCATGTCCATTGCATCAATGATGCCATCCAGCCATCTCATCCTCTGACACCCTCTTCTCCTTCTGCCTTCAAACTTTCCCAGCACCAGGGACATTTCCAATGAGTCAGCTGTTCATATCAGATGACCAAAATACTGGAGTTTCAACTTCAGTATTAGTCCTTTCAACGAGTATTCAGTTTGATCTCCTTGCTGTCCAAGGGTTTGTTGGTAGTGAATTATAATAAAGATAATTGTATGGCAAAACCAATACAGTATTGTAAAGTAAAATAAAATTAAAAAAAAAGATAATTGTAGTAACTCACAGAATTTGGGTAGATTTATTGATTCAATAAAATTGCTGGGCTAATACACAGTGTCTATCAACAAAAATGTGACAAGCTGTACAAATACTCAAGGTACACATTGCAATAGTTGGCTAATATGTCATCGATAAGAGCGATGAAACTGTCAGAGAACTCACAAGACACGAGGTATTATTGCAGCAAGGCCCATCGCTGCAGTGGGCCCCATTGGAGAGAGAGCATTTCTTACAGCACAGTCCATAGCATTCCTAGAGAAAACACTTCATGTGAGTAAGTAAGGAAACCCACCCGCTGATCATTCTATATTTTCTCCACATGTGACATGCATTATTCACATGAGGAGATGTATATAATGGTAAGCAAATATTTTAGGAAATAATTAATCATTTTAGTGGTAGATTCCTTCCTGCTATACTTCTCAGCAAAGTATGATCTTCTAAGAAAGGACTTCTCTACCAAAGAGTAAGCTTATTTTTTAGCAGGTATCCTACCCTCAGTTAGCTCTATTATAATTTTAACACTCAATCTAGCTTTACAAAGACAAAAATATTACACAACACAGAAAGAATCTTCATGCTTGGTACAACTTGTCTGAGATGAATATGAGCTATGAATTTTTAAGAGATATGACTTTAATTAGAAGAATGTGTTAGGTTTCTTCAGACAGAGCTATAAGGACATGTTTAATTCTAACATGTCTGAGCTAGGATTAAGCATTGATGAGAGAGTTCAGAAGTAAAGGCAGTGAGGCCACAGTGAATGATGAGGTAGACTTCTCACTAATGCTATTACTGTTTGCTCTAGGTGGAAGGCATGCTGAAAGTAGAAAAGATTTCTTATACTTACCACATGGATACCACAATCACACTCCTCCCCAGCTTCTACGTATCCATTTCCACATTCTGTGGGCTCAAATAGCTGAAAGAGGTTAGAAAAGTAAAGGGAAAACATTTCAATTTATCACAGAAAATCAATTTTCCAATTAGGTTATATACACACCCTATAATCAGCTATCACATGATATTCCTCTATGACCTATTGTTATGGCATCTTACAAATATATCTGTGTGAGAAACACTGTTCATTTATTAATAACACTTCTAAAAAACATATTTTAAATGGAGGTAATATCTCTTGGAGGATTGATTCTCTGGTGGTGGGCTCCAGAGATGACCTCTACCATTAGAGTTACTTTTTATAGAAATAAGCTGTCAAGAGGAATAGATCACTTTTCATATTTACTAATGGAGTTAAAATGCATCTCTAATAAGACTCATAGGTACCTAATTTGCTAACTTATATCCAGACAGCTGAGAAGATATAAAAACTGTCAAAAATATAAAAAATGCTTCAATCACAGCTAAAGGTGATATATGTCATCAAGTAAATGCAAATAAACTTAGGGAAAAATTGTTGCTGGAAATGCATGCCCATCATTGTCACTGAAAAGAAAACTGCACCATCTGAACAATATTAGGCAAACATGTAGGCATATGCACAGATTATAGAAATTTCTCAATCATTCCTGGAGTGATGGAAGAGCCAAATTTCTAGAATAATCCACCCTCCTAATGCTATGAACTTGATTGCCAAGTAAATATATTACAGATCAGTTGTTGAGGCAGCTGATTATTTATGAGAAACATTTCCATTTCCCATTTCCAGGGGCAAGATTTTTCTGTGTATGTCCACTACACTCAGGTGAAGACTGGAACAGGGCATTCCAATCCAAATGTTCAGAGCCATGTATCTGAGAAAGGAAGGACTGCCTCCCACTGAGTCCACCCAAGGAAGATCCGATCTTCCTTCTGCTTCCAGGAGGAACGCAGCTATAAAAAGCAAGGAAGGTTTCCAGGATACTTGGGTGGGGCTTCCCCATGGGAAAATCCAATGACTAAAATCAACAGTCCTCATTTCTGTGATATTCAGCAGAGAGGAGAAAAAAGAAAAGCAGACTGGAACATGATAGCTCTTTGTATCAGGCCTTCCACATAAACCACTGCTAGATTTCATTCTAGGATTCTTCTTCCATCTGGAGACAGGTCACTGTTACAAATCAGATGGCTAACATGACAGCTGAGAAGGTTCCCAGAGAGCAGAAAAGATGTCCATAGATAATGTGAAAATAACACATAAAATGCATATATATAAATATCCATTGACTATAACACTTGGGAAAAAGTCGGTTCTTTCATGTGTCTTAGTTGCTCAGTCATGTCTGACTCTTTGCGACCCCGTGGACTATATAGCCCACCAGGCTCCTTGTCCATGGAATTCTCCAGGCAAAAATATTGGAATGGGTTGCCATTTCCTTCTCCAGGGGATCCTCATGCATATATATATATATATATATATACACGTCCGCTGACTGTAACATTTGGAAAAAAGTCTGTTCTCTCATACGTGCATATAAACCATCCCACTGTAATCCACAGGGGCTTTTAAAAAATTATTCCAATATGTCATTTAAAAAGACAGAATTCCATATTCACTAACTGCTAAAATTGAAGACGCATAGGTAATTTTTTATTTAGTTTCCGCGTTATTGGAATAATTTCCTTTCTACTCTCAGGCAATCTCTGAAATCTAATGATGGATCCTTATACACACACTAGAGCTCTAGTATTTCCAAACAACTCAGTGTTGTTTCCTCAGGCGTGATGCTTATAATTAGCTGGTGAGCTGTAAGGCAGGTAAAATTAGCCATGTACTTTGCAATTCAGAAATGCCAGCAGCTCACATTAATTCATTATTACTCACTGCACCCATTTTAAACACTCTGAAGCTTTCAAATTTCTGTTGCATTGAGATCAATGCCATGAAAAGCAGGCGACTGAGTTTAATGATGCAAGATCACTTTAAAATTCCTGTTTCTTTTTCTGCAGCCTTGCTGAGATTTTATACAGATGTCAGGCATCAGAGTATCAGCCTTAACTTGGCAGTATCACTTAATTATGTGGATGGGAATAAATTATTCTGTCAGTTATCCACATCAGTCACTGTTTTCTTTTTAAAAGCTAACATGATTTCACTGCTCTCTCAATTTGCAGAGCATTAAATATTTTGCAGAGCAATGGACTGTATTTGACTTATGATGTAGTGTCTTAAAAGGAAATATGAAATGTGCAATGTTAGAATGTCTATGCTGCCATCTGCTAATTTGCACCAGTCCTGTCTTTTTCCCTTTAAGCAACTTCGTTTGGAATGATTCTGCTATAGGTCTACAGTCTCAGATCTAAAAGCCCGGGAGCTTAAGAATTCTGGCATTGCTGAATTTTAGAAAAGTATGATGCATTTACTATGTTCTGTAAAAGAGCCCTGAAAAACCTGGTATACAGACTAGAATTGAACACATTAACATTTCTGCAGTAAGATTTATGAATATTTACAGTATGAGGGTTAAATAAAATTTTTCAGTTCAGGACAAGTTTTACTGTATTTCCTATAAATTCATATTTCCTATAAATTTCCTGTATTTCATGTAAATTCATATAAAACATTTCCAATTTTCAGAGCTTTTGAATGAAGGAATTGTGGATAAGAGATTGTTGCATTGTATACATGAATAGTAATAAAATGCCATTGACAAATGAACCTTCTTAAGTAAAGAAATACAAACACACAAATATGCATGTATGCTGGGAAGGCGATGGCACCCTACTCCGGCACTCTTGCCTGGAAAAGCCCATGGACAGAGGAGCCTGCTAGGCTATAGTCCATGGGGTCGCTAAGAATCGGACACGGCTGAGCGACTTCACTTTCACTTTTCACTTTCATGCATTGGAGAAGGAAATGGCAACCCACTCCAGTGTTCTTGCCTGGAGAATCCCAGGGATGGGGGAGCCTGGTAGGAGGCCGTCGATGGGGTTGCATAGGGTCAGACACGACTGAAGCGACTTAGCAGCACCATGCGTGTATGTATGCACAAGATCCATAAATAGTTTGGGTCTTTTTTTTTTTTTTTTTGGCTAGTTGATATTAGCAATGCTTTCTCTCTGGGAGAATGGACCATTCCTCTCCTCCCCCCCAAAAAAGAAAGAAAATCCAAGAAATTATTTATACCTCTAAAGAAAATGTCAAAGGGAAACAATTTTTGTCAGAGTAATGGTAATTACTAAAGGAATATGTCTTACTAAATTACTAAAGTTTATATCTTAATCTAACTCACTATCTCTTGGCAGCAGGATAAAGACCCTAACATGAGAACTTCAAGATATTTTATTTGAAGGATTGTCTGTGTTTTGGAGAGGAGGACTGAGAGGAGGTACAACCAGCACTGAAACACCAGAGTTTTGAAACAGTGAAGCTGTGGTCTTGTCATTCATTGGAACAAGACTTACTCTTCAACACGATAAAGCCTTTTATAACTAAACACTAATCTGATTGGAAAGAAAACTGCTTTCCAAAACAAGTATCTGACATTTGGCATATTTCCACGGTTAAAATTTAAGAAAAGAAAAGAAAAGAAAAGGAGAAATAAGCACACTTTCAAAGTTACTAACCTTTGTTGGCCTGTTGAAAAGACAGGCTCCACCCCCTCTCAGTAAAAAGTCTCTATACTCCAAAATACTGCACTTTGAGAACTTTCTGGAATGAGATACCCTGAGAAAATAAAGAATCAATTATGTAAATAATTTACCCAAAATAGTCATCAAAGAAGAAAATAAAACCTTTGAATTAGAACAAAATGATCACTCTGGATTCACGTGAAGTGAAGTAGCTCAGTTGTGTCCGACTCTGCGACCCCATGGACTGTAGCCAGGCTCCTCTGTCCATGGGATTTTCCAGGCAAGAATACTGGAGTAGGTTACCATTTCCTTCTCCAGGGGATCTTCCAGACCCAGGGATTGAACCCGGGTCTCCCACGTTGCAGGCAGACGCTTTACCGTCTAAGCCACCAGGGAAGCCACCAGGGATTCATGTGATTCTACACAAATTTCGACAAGGCACTTATGTTCAAACTGTCAAATAAGTATGTGTGTTAGAGCCTGTAAAAATAGAAATCCAAAGGAAGTCACAGATTTGGGAGGCTAGGTTACAACCTCTTTAGCAGTCAAGCCCTTTTGCGCTCAGACTTGATTTTTTGAAAAGTTCATCCCCAAACTTCATCTAGCCTGTAGAACAGTGGTCACTTTTATTTGCTCTGTCTCAATAAAGATGGAGAAGGCAATGGCAACCCACTCCAGTACTCTTGCCTGGAAAATTCCATGGACAGAGGAGCCTGGTAGGCTACAGTCCATGGGGTCGCTGAGTCAGACATGACTGAGCGACTTCATTTTCACTTTTCACTTTCATGCACTGGAGAAGGAAATGGCAAACCACTCCAGTGTTCTTGCTTGGAGAATCCCATAGACACCGGAGCCTGGTGGGCTGCCATCTATGGGGTCACACAGAGTTGGACACAACTGAAGCGACTTGGCAGCAGCAGCAGTAAGGATAAGGCTTCCTTGGTGGTGCTAGTGGTAAAAAGCCCACCTTCCAATGCAGATGTAAGAGACGCGGTTTTGATCCCTGGATAAGGAAGATCCCTGGAGGAGGGCATGGCAACCCACTCCAGTATTCTTGCCTGAAGAATCACATGGACAGAGTAGCCTGGCAGGCTATAGTCCATGGGGTCACATAGAGTCAGACATGACTGAAGCATTTAGCATGCACATAGTAAAGATAAGCACTTTCTGTTTTTTGCTCTGAACTAAATAAAAGGAGCTTAGGAACCTACAAGATTTTACTCTGGAGGAGGGAATTGTGAGAGTCAATTGATTAAAGATATTACATTGCAGACTTTAGCAACAGAACTGAGGTATACAAGGAAACCCTAAAGAGATGTGTTAGACTATGTATGTTTTTATATGTATATATACACAATCAAACCAGAATTAGGGTGAGCTCCTTCTGAATTAGAATTAGGCAACAGCTCCTTATTCTCAACTTACTACTTGGTAATATCCATGATTTTGCAGGAATATAATAACAAAAGGAATATAATATAATAACTTCTTTGTGAGTTAATTAACCAAATTTCTATCACTATGTCAGTACATGCTGTGGCTGTAGAGTGTAGTTGTTAGTGTGTCTGATTCTTTGCAACCCCATGTACTATAGCCTGCATGTTTTTCTGTCCATAGGATTTCCCAGGCAAGAATACTGGAATGAGTTGCCATTTCCTTCTCCAGGGGATCTTCCTGACCCAGGGATCAAGCCCATGTCTCCTGTTTGACAGGTGGATTCTTTACCACTGAGCCATGTGGGAAGCCCATCAGAAAATACATATTAAGTTTAAATAGTTTTATTATATCCTATGGAGAGTCAGTCTAAAAATTCATTTAGAAATTGGAAGTTCAGAAGACCTCTCTTGATAGAACCAATATTATGAATGGTGTTACCTCAAAAAACCCTGATTAAGCAATAATGTTGCGAAACTATGGTATAATAGAAAGGGAAGCATTAAAGTTAACAGTCAAGTCTGAACTAATTTCTAGAAACATGTGCTCTAGAGTAGCAGGCATAATGGCTGAGTCTTTCTTCAAGCCTTCATGCTCACACACCTCGTGTTCCCCTGAGCTGGACTCCTGGTGGGGAAATAAGGAAAGGACTCTGTAAAAGTAGATCAGGGAGGGAGCAGGACCAGAAACGGTGATGTGTTGAGTAGATGTCTGACATGGGTACAGGAAGTTGGAGAGATATGAGTGAGGAACTTCTTCTATTTATGGGAGGGGGCTCTAGCTTAGGAGGCCTTGGGCAGTGGCTGCAATGGGGCAGGGGTCCCTGGGAAAGATTATGTTTCTAGGCCTTGGTTCACAGATGTACTAGCAACCCTGAGACAGCTGCTCTAGTTTCCAAAGAGGAGTTAGGTGAGGAAATGTTCAAATGCCTATCAGTAGAAGACTACCTAATTTAGTCATGATAAATCTATCTCAATTTTTTTAAGTCTTATTGATTATGTAAGGAATACAGTACAATTTTATTATAGTAAACATGTCTATTTATGAGTTCCTTAAAATATAAATTGTTGCCTAAATGGGTTTTCACTGACAGTTAGACAACCAGCTTTTATCCTAAGTGTACTAAAAAATTAATGCAACCACTAAACTTAGAAGCACTTAATCATGTGCTTCTTTTAATGGTTAATAGAAGGAGAAGCAGTTACTTTATTTTACTTTTATTACCAACTTTAAATAAAAACCTCAAAGTACAAAGTGAACCTGCTATTTCACTTTTTTAAAATATCAGATAATGAATTATTGAATTTATTTTAAGGCTTAGCTTAACAGACCAGTATCTGAAAGACTGTAGCTGATAATAGATACCAATTTCAGTAATACATCACATGCAGGTACAATGAAAATTTACCCTGTTTCTTCCATGATGCAGCCACCCCAGGATTCTGTGCAGTCACATTCTAGTCCAGTGAAACAATATAAAGCAATGGAAGAAAAGGGAAACAATAAAAGTCACATCTTTAATTTGCATCATAGCTTTTAAATAATTCCTTATTACCAATTCCATGTCAAACGGGTACAGAACATGATGTCTCACCAAACAAAACCTATTTCTTTCTCTTTTTTTTGGTTGGAAAGGAAAGGTTGCTTTAATCAGGAAGCCAGAAACTTGGGGAGAAGGCAGACTCATGTCTCAAATCAACTCTGAAGATTCTGCTTGGCCATGGCAGTTTTTTAAGGGAAAAAGGAGAAAAAATTTCAGTGAGTTATGAGGGCAAGAGGTTGGATTCTCATTGTTTTCCATTGTGTGCAAACTGCCTGAGTCCTGATCTTTCTTCAGATGCTATCTTGCTCAGCTGATTTGCCTGCAGGATTGCTAAAAGGTTGCTGGGGGTGGAGAGCTAGTCATTCTTTAACTCCCTAATTATTCATTGCTAACTTCTTTAATCTAGCAAAAGAATCAACAGCAAAACCTATTTCATTTAAATTAATATTTCTTTTTCCTTTCCAACAAGTATAGCTTGCCTTCTAAGACAACAGCTACGAGAAATAAAATTGTGCCTCTCCTCATTTTTGTAACTCAGAGAATTCAATTCAGTTTCTAGTTTAATGTTTAATGGAAAGTACTGTGGTCCAAGGTAGGCTTTACAAACTAGTGTTCTAGTCCAAGTTCTATCTGATGAGAGTTTCATAGGCAAGTGACTTAGCATTTCTTGGGTCTCAGGATTTCCACCTCTAAAATGAGAAGGTATCTCTGTGCCCATCTCACTTGAGATGGTAGCCTATGTGTTCTCAGGGAACTACAAAGCTCTACTGCACAATTCAATGAGTCCTCGCTGAAGTCCTGCTAACAGAGGACACTGGACATTAGAGAAGAGAATTCAATCTGCTATAGTCAAAGCAAGGATCAGCCACAGGCTTGAAGAACACTAAGCTAAAACATACAGTAAAAGAGAGCAATCTAAAATAGAAATGTAAAATCATCTAAATTAAATAATAACCATAAACTTAACACAGATACCACAGATGGACATATGGATAGTGTGATGACAGGCTAGCCTTTTCATTCATTTTTTTCTATTTTCTTTGCTATGATAGACAAAGATATTTTTAAAGACTTCCAAATGGATTTTTAAAAATTCATAATTCAGAACTAATCTGAACAAACAATTCACAAAGGAATAAAGAATTTTAGAAAGGAAGGAACTACGCCTGGTATTAGTAATGAACCCTATTGCTCACCCTTCTCCATCATATGACTCAGTAAGATCTCTTAGCTGCCCCCCAGCACTGGCTTCTTCTTGGTTCCAGGTTTTCAAACAAGGTCATAAACCTGGTCCTACTCCTTCTGATTTTCGGGCATTGATGCCAGCCAGTGAAACCTGAATCACCTCCTTTAATGCGTACTCTGGGAAAGCAAACACTTTGAGCAAGAAATTAACAGATGAAAGTTTGTGGAGACTTGCTAAATGCCACCAGACTTACTGTACCCAGAAAGCGATGACCTAATAGGCCCTTAAATGGAATCAAGACACCTTGGATATAGATTTTATTTCAAGTTTCCATAACACTATCCATTAATGACAATTATTTGATAGTAGTCAAAAAGGTATAAAGCATAGGATAATGTTAAGGTAGATATTTATCCTTTTCTTCTTTGGGGAGTGGGTGGAGAAGGACACCTTTATTCCTAGCATCTGACATTTTCACAGAGGAGAGTAGATTTCCACTTAATTCCTAGGTAAGAGACTAGTTACAGTGAATACCTCAATCTTTTTTTCCACAGGATCACATTGTCGGCTTCCTAGGCACTTTGGCCTTCTGCCACAAAAGTATATTATTAATAGAAATTATATTTTACTATTGTATTGCTATAAAGAGGAATATAATCCAAGTTGGATTTTATACTAATTTTAAAGGAAATTTAAAATGTTCAAGGACCCCCCCCTCAAATTACTGTGGGCCTTTAACACCTCACCTCTAGAATCTCAGACTTGTCTTTCCATCTGCCTCTCCTCTGGTTAATAAGGAAAGTGAAATCCAGTAGTCGCTGGCTGTGTTTTCCTACAGGATGGGATTTGTGGCTGTTTCTACTCCATTGAGGCCCTGCCAGCTCAGTAGAGGAGTGTTATCCTCTATCACCTGCCCCCAGGATGGGATGCCTAAACAGGAAGCTTCTCTAATGTTAATGATGGTACTATGTTGGTAAATTTCATTAGGTTTTAAGCTTCTTTTAATTCCAAATCTTTTTTTCTGATCCAACTGAACTTGTAATGGAGCTCCACTGACATCTTGTGTCTCTATTCAACTGATTAGACCCTACAGGCTGAGTAGTACCTCTAAGTACCCCAACATTCTGCAGTGTGAGAAAGAGCTGATCATGCCCTGAGAAAGGATGATTTTACAGACTTTGAAAGGGACATTTCTCCAACCCACACAGATTGAGTTACCTTAAATTACTCATTTTATCATTTGTTTAGGGGAAGGAGATATACCACAGTTAAGCTATTACAACTTAGGAATGAAAAATATTTCTTTTTTGACCGGACATGCATTATACAGACAGAATGGCACATGAAAGTAAGAAGGTCAATGTACATACTTGGCTTTCTGCTAGAAGGTTCCCATTGGATTCCAAGGTTTTGAGCCAGACTCTGCGATAATACTTGTGCCACTGCCATTGGAAGACCATACTGTTTTTCAGAGTTGAAAGTGTGTGGGAAACATTTGAGAGAGGGCACAAAGCTAGTTATTATTTCTTAATCATTACCACATATCTTCTCAGTCCCCTAAGCAGAGCCTCACAGCATCAAAAGACGGCATATGCTCCTTCTCACTTCTTCCTTGCAACTGGGCCCAAGAAGCAGAAAGCCTCTCTCACTATGTGGCATCTCTCAGAACTTGATGTTTTCACATGGAAACATAAAATCATAAAAGGCTGTGCCCCATTGCACTTCATACCAAACCGAGAATAAATTCAACTTTTACTACAAATCTATCAAGAGAAGTCTCCACTGAGCGATGGCCACTGGGATAATCTAGTGTCATTATATACTCAGGAACTGACCAAGGTTTAGATTTAGTCGGTTCTACTTGGAGGGTGTGTTAAACCTAACATGGGCAGAAGAGCAGATAATTCTTTAAAAAGTCATAACAGAAGGATTAACAAGATTATAAAAAACTTATCCATAGAGGCCAAGAAATTTCTGGGCCAATCTTCAGTTTGCATCTGCCTGACAAATAGGAAAAATTATCATTATGATATGAAACAATAGCTCTTTTCTAACACCAAAGATCACTTTGGGTTCTATTTACTAATACAAAACACTCACACTATATTCTCAATGTCATTATCATCTAAACAGGCCTGAGAAGGGATGTAAACTAGGCCACAGGGAAGAAAGAAATCAGATGCACAGATAAAGCTCTACTTTAGGAAAATTGATAACATTTACCTCATTCACACCAACTCCCCTTGTGCGAGAACAGACACCTCCAAAGTAACTCAGGCTGCTCCTCTTATAGTGGAATGTCACACGCCTTAGGAAAAACAAGTGCTATTAGGAAACCAATGTAGTGATCATTATATTTCAATTTTATTCCATTAATATTCTAATTAATTCCATTAATTCCAACTTTATTCTATTAATATTCAATTTCAATACATCTATTCTCCTACACTGAATACTCCAAAGCAACCTTCCTTCAGGAAGCCAAAAATTACATTTTAAATTCTTCTAAATGTATGTTATCATAAATACCTTTAATGTTATGTTAAATAATCTCAGTTGAGTCAAAATCAATTAAGCAGCACATACTGGCACAGAAATTGAGGCACAAAGATAAAGAGACCACAGTCCTTGATTTTTTTTAGCAGAGACTATCTAGTAGTTATACAAAATATTGACAATTGTAAGTTGCTGATTAAACACTGAGAGAAAAGCAAAGAGTAACAGGAGAGAATGAAGAAGGAAGAAGGACTTCGGTTAGTTTGATCCTAGGACAGAGCCTTAGAGGACTGTCTGAAAACAGCTTAACCACCAGTGGGGAAGAGAACAACTCATCAGAAGTAAACAAGGTATCCCCTTTCTTTAGTGGTGGAACATCAATTTTACTCAATAGTTCATTTCAAAAGACTATCTTTCCTAGACTCTCTTATATCTCACTGTGGCCACCGTGATAAAGATCTAGTAAATGATTTGTTGATGAAATTGATACATGCACATTTTCAGGAAGTCTACTACAACGGGTTAGCTGGAGGGAGGGTCCTTTCACACTTCTCCCTGCCTGGCATTCCTATTGCCTGTGATGAAGGCTGGAGTGTCAGCAGCTGTCTTGAGTCATGAGTTGACCTTGAGGATGGAAGGTCTGAAAGGAGGAAGTGCTCTAAAAGCAGATCTCATGACTGTGGAACCACTGTTTCAACACCAGGCAGCCTACTTCTGAGCTTCTTATGTAACAGAGGAATCAACCTCAATCTTGTTCAGGATAGATTTACTAATATATAACTTAACTGATAACAATAAAGGGATAGAGATCAACATCAAGCCAAGGGCTGGGAATACATACGAAATGAGATGCACAGCATCAGCATGCTGTCTGATACGCTGTCGGTATTTGGAGAATTCGTGGAGCATCTGCACAATGTTGGTGGTGATGTCAATGTGATCCCTCTCGGTCCAGGTCTCTACAGCCACCAGGACAACCCTGGTGTTAAGCTGCTCCTTGTAAATCTGAGGGTAGACAACAGGACAGGTGCAGGAGGAAAACACTGGGTCAAACATGCACAATCAGTGATTCAGAGTCAGCGGAGGGACAGGAGGGGAGGTGAGAGGAGAACACGAGGTCAGAATTAGCTCCTCAGAGAGAATCTTCTTTTCCTTTCTCTTTTTCAAGAGCAAAAAAAAAGAAAGAAAGAACAGTCACAAACTTCAGCCTCTCGTACAAAGTTACTTCAATCCCCAATCAGCACTTTTAGTAGCCAGCATCTCTCTAGGGCATCATAGTCCTAAAGTATGAACGTAAATTCAAATCAGGGTTCAGCAAAATCACCCTTCCAAATCTCAGGGAATAACAGGTTGGAATCTGATATACTCGCTCTGAGTACGTGTGATATGATCAGTTATTCCTGCAGGATTGGAACAGATTACTAAATCCTTGGACAAGCATTAAACCAAGGTTGGCTTGTCCTTGGAATCCTTGTTATATGAAAAGTAAAATAACACCGGAAGAGAAACACCCATTTGAGGCCAAAAAGAAGGAACAGCAGACGTATATTACCGATGTACCTCTCACTATAGGGTGACATCACTCACAATATTTAAATTGTAACTTTCTGCTCTTTCTCTCCTTTTGGCCCAGTAGCTAAAGAATTCTCTCATGTAAGCAATTTCGATGAATGTTTGTCCTATTTTCAAGCTAATTAAGGAAACAACGGGTGACTTTAGAACATACTGAAGAAAGGAAACACCATCATGTCTAAATTAACCTGACGCTATAATGACTTTACAACAAGAAGTGAGTTAAATGTAACGTCTTTGAAAAAATAGTTGGTCAACTTCAGAACCTTGTATAACTCAAAATAAAAATGACACATTGCAAGGTGTGATTCTATTCAATCATGGTGAAATGACAAACACTAAGATTCCACCGAGTAAATAGCTAGAGCATGGGAAAAGTGAGGTTTAATATTCTCTTTTTCACATCCATTTATACTTATCCTCTGAGAAGACTGACAAGGGCTGAAATTAAAGAAAATTAATAAACCCAGTGATAATTGGCTTTCAGAATTTCAATCTTAACTGTATGTGACATTCTCTTACCCTCTACCCATATTATTCTGTTCAACCGTTCCTGTGCTAAGTTGCTTCAGTTTTGTCTGACTCTTTGCAACTCTATGGACTGTAGCCCACCAGACTTCTCTGTCCATGGAATTCTCCAGAAAAGAATACTGGAGTGGGTTGCCGTTTCCTACTAAGGGGATCTTCCCGACCCAGAGATTGAACCTGGGTCTCCTGCAGCTTCTGTATTGCAGGTGGATTCCTTACTGCTGAGCCACCAGGAAAGCCCAACTGTGCCTACTAGTTACTAGATGAGTGTTTAGATGATTAGAGGCTTTAGGACTGTTTAAATTTAAGGCAAAAAAGAAGGCAGTTCTTTGGAAAAAATTAGTATCATTTAGATATTAAGCAATTTATAATGTTTTTCCCAGTATATACAATAAATATTGGATATATATATATATATATTTAGCTTGCAAAACAGAACTTTACATTAGAATACACAAAATATTATGCTGTTTATCTATGACTATTCAAATTGAATTATTTATTGGAACAGAATGAATAATATTCACACTTATGGATTTCCTATCAGAATGAGAAGAGAAAAAAATGTCAATATGAACAATTTAGGGATTAGGAGCTTTTTAAAGAAGATATATATTTTACTTTTAAATTAGCTCTATTTGGGAACTGCACTTAACTTTGTCATCTAGAAATACAGTCTGAAGCATTCTCATAAGAGCACTAAGAAAATAAATTTGGGTTCTTTTAAAAAAAATTTTATACTGCCTATATTCACCAAACATAATCCACCTCAATCTATTAGTTTTTTCTGCTATATATTTAAGATGATAAGCTTAGCTGATTATTATTAACAAAGCCTTACTTGCCAAGTTTAATTTACACTCTGTTCTGTAGCTAATTTTCTCTATGTTTTTTCCTCCATAGACTCTGGTGAAAATAATATCCAGATATCACCCAGAAGCAACATCAATGCAACTTTGGGATCCCAAGAATAACTAACTCAACAATCCCCTGAAACTCTGATAACACTATTCTTTGTGATTCAGACTAGTCTATAATTTCTTAGCCAGATGAGCTTAAGGATAGTGTTTTTACTTTTGTCCCAGAATCAACTAAAGCAACAAGTAAATAATGGATATAGAAACCATTCCATCTTGGAAAAACAGGTTCAAAAAAACCAGGATACTTACAGAATCCACAAGATTGACCACAGACTTTGCAAAGTTGTTCGCATGTGCGAGAGAAGAACGACACTTCTTGTACTGGGGTCAGGAGGAGGAGGCGCGGTGTGGGGAGGGGAGACAAAGACTAGTCACTGTCAAACCATAATTTGATGACATCTTTTCAAAATTCCATAAAAAGAGAAATCTGACAGCAAGAGTAGAAATGGGAATTAAAAATACCAAATTCAGTTTGTGCTGTGTTTGGACATAGCAGCATTCTTATTTTATTTCTCTGTCAAGCAGGAAGAGTGTAACTGTCTAAAATACCCATGATGAAACCAACACAACATCGTAAAGCAGTTCTCCTCCAATTTTAAAAATTAATTAATTAATTTAAAAAATACCTATGATGTTCTGGGTAATGGGGAGAGCCAAGTGATTCTGTGTGAGAAACTTTACACTTGAGCAGTAAGCTTTAATCACTTTCGATGTCTAACAAATGCAATCCTTTTAAAATCTGTTACTTGACTTTATCAGTGTATTAATCCCTACAGGACACCCTTCTCACTTGAATTCAAGCTCATACAAAGATCAAGAAGATTTCTTAGGCAACACTTTAGATTCAGTCCACACTATGGACTGCATCCATCATACATTTTAGTATATCCTTTCAGAAGAATACCTCCTCCAAACGAAGCCTTTTGCTTTTGACAGCTCAGAAGTCAAAAAGTATACACGGAATGTGCCAACAGAATGGTTGTTTATGGTTATTTATGACCATTTAAGGAAATAAAGTAAATTAATAGAATAATTACATAACATCTGAAGGGCTACAGTGTTAGTAAGGAGTTCTTAGCTTAATATGGCTTTGAGAGGCCATTTACCACAGGGGAATTATGCCTTCTGTTGAAGAAAAAGAAAAACATTTTCAAAATTACCAAATAAGGTATGTACCATATCTTTAAAATTTGACTTCAATTATAATTATTAAAAAATGCACTTTTCATGATAGTCTTTTTTTCTCCTTTGTCCACTTTTACACTATAAATTTGTCAGAACCCCTTTATTTCATTCTCTTTAACCTTGTTACTATATTTTTAAAATGAAGAGTATGTCTTAATGCTTATATATCTGATATAAAATTTTTATAATACTGAGCATACTGACAACCCATAACAAATGTGTAATAAATTAGTTTTGTGTTATTAGGAGCATCATTAATTTATGGCTATTTATAATATTTGCTATGGTATGAATATTTGTGTGCTCCACAAATTTATGCTAAAATTCCAAACTCCAAAATGATGGTATTAGGTGGGACCTTTGACCAGTACTTAAGTTATGAGGATGAGGTCTTCATGAATGGGATTAGTGCCTTATAAAAAAATGTATCTAAAGAGATCCCTAGTCCCTTCCATCATGTGAGGATACAGTGAGATATTTTAACAGGTGTTTTTAAACTTAGCACAAAGAAGTTGCTGTAAAGAGCTCAGCATTTAAGTTGCCTAGCATGGCACCCCACTCCAGTACTCTTGCCTGGAAAATCCCATGGACGGAGGAGCCTGGTAGGCTGCAGTCCATGGGTCGTGAAGAGTCGGACATGACTGAGAGACTTTACTTTCACTTTTCACTTGCATGCATTGGAGAAGGAAATGGCAACCCGCTCCAGTGTTCTTGCCTGGAGAATCCCAGGGACGGGGTAACCTGGTGGGCTGCCATCTATGGGGTTGCACAGAGTTGGACATGACTGAAGCAACTTAGCAGCAGCAGCAAATTACACAAGCTGAAAATTTTCAAAAATATCTTTAACAGTAAAAGCAAAAGTCTCAACATTAAGTCTCCTGTGGGTGATGAAATATTTGGAAACTGAATAGAGGTAATGGATGTAAAACTAAACGCCACTGAATTGTACACTTAAAAAAAGTCCTGACATTAAGAAGCACTTATGAAAAAAGAAAGGGAAAAAAATATAAGTTGACATCTATTCTCGGGCAATGGTGTAACACACCTATTCAAATGAATTTGTTTTGCTTCTGAACATTAAT
This sequence comes from Aepyceros melampus, assembly GCA_006408695.1. Lineage (NCBI taxonomy): Eukaryota > Metazoa > Chordata > Mammalia > Artiodactyla > Bovidae > Aepyceros > Aepyceros melampus. The sequence continues at coordinate 290,896 of SJXQ01006476.1, forward strand.
TTGTCCTTTTGGGATATGTCCTTTTATAGTATAATGAACATGGAAAGTATGACTGGCAAGTTAAAAGATGAGAACTTCAAAAGTCTATCAGAATGCGATGTTTTTATTTATTTCATATTTGTAATTTCTACCTCTTTCTTTTAAGAAAGATCACTCTGCCTGCTGTGAGGGGAGTGAATTAGAGAGGGTCAAGAATGGAAGAGAGATCTGTTGGGAAAATACTGTAATAGTCCAGGTTAAAAAATAATGAAGATAGGACCCCTGTATAGGATGTGGAAGATAAGGAAAGAGACCAAAAGATGACTCCAAGGTTTTGAACTAGAATAGCTGGGGTGGAGGCGGGAGTGTGCCATTTAAAATGATGAGAAAGACTAGGGGAAAAGCAGTTTAGGACTAAAGAACCAAGAGTTCTGATTTATAAATGTTACATGTGAGATGTCTACTCAGTATTGAAGTAGGCAGTCAGATATATTATAGAACTATGGAACTCAGCAGGTTAGAGTATAAAGTTGAGAGTGATGAATTTAAGTCATGATATAATTTAAAAACTTAGGACTGGAAGTGGTCACTTGAGGGAAAGTTATAGAAAGAAAAGAGAGCCCAAACCAAGCTATGGGGCATTCTCAAAATTCTCAATAAAGGCCAAACATAAAAGACTAAGAAGAAATGGCTAATGACGTGAGACACCTATTGTGTCATAGAAGCAGGAAGATGAAGACAGTATTTCAAATAGGAAAGAATAACCAATTGCATCCAATGCTGCCGAGAAGACAAGTATGACAAGGAAAAAGAGTGACCACTGGGTTTATTCACTTGAAATTCCGTATAATTGAGTACCTAGGATTTACTAGAATCTACGATTAGTGTTTCTCCTACAACAAATATTGGCCCTCATCAGTGAGGTAAGTTTTATTATCCTCATTTATAAATGTGGAAAGTGAGGCTCAGAGAGGATAAATAATTATCCAAGATCAAACAGCTGGAATTCAATGCTTACTCTGGGTTGACGTAAGAGATAAACTCGTTAACAAGTAATATAAAATAGTTTATGTACATGCTTAACAAATCATGATCATTGATGAAAAATCATAATTTGCTGGGGTACCTAAAAAATATGTGTGTGCGTGTTAAGTCACTTCAGTTGTGTCCGACTCTTGGCAATCATATGGCCTGTAGTCCATGGTTTTCTCCAGCCAAGAATACTGGAGTGGGGGACTTCCCTGGCAGTACAGTGGTTAAGATTCCTGGCTTTCGCTATGGGGGCACAAGTTTGATCCCTGGTTGGGGAATCAAGCTCCCACATGCCACACCCTGTGGCCAAACCAAAAAAATACTGAAGTGGGTTGCCGTGCTCTCCTCCAGGGGATCTTCTTGACCCAGAGATCGAACCCACATCTCTCTGTCTCCTGCATTGACAGGTGGGTTCTTTACCACTAGTGTCACCTGGGAAGCCCTATAAAATATAGTGGTTTTTAAATAAGGAAAACCAAATGAGGTTAAATTGAAATATATGAGTTATTACATATTTTCACCTATTGACTTATACATAAAGATATAGTAACAATGTAGAAAAACATTTGTTTTTCATGCACTTTAAAATATTTCAATTAGTTTTCTAATAGAAAAAGGTGTTTAATATTTATATTAATATTTATCTTAAGCAGCTCAAAGAAATGTTTGCAGACCCCTATCAAGGCTATAATTGGCTCACAAATTAGACTCTGCCAGCCTGCTGCTAAAATGGTTTACACAAAATTGAGAGATTTTTTTCTAATTGAAAGCTACTGATAATATATGATGCTTGTTCCAAATAAGATATCTGCATTTTTTCAGGAAGGCAATATTAAGTTACTCTGATTTTAAAGAGGTATACTTGAAAGTAAATGTAAGCAAAATGTTTCTATTTCCTGCATGAATGAGAATTAATTATACACAAGAAATGTTTGCAGACCCCTATCAAGGCTATAATTGGCTCACAAATTAGACTCTGCCAGCCTGCTGCTAAAATGGTTTACACAAAATTGAGAGATTTTTTTCTAATTGAAAGCTACTGATAATATATGATGCTTGTTCCAAATAAGATATCTGCATTTTTTCAGGAAGGCAATATTAAGTTACTCTGATTTTAAAGAGGTATACTTGAAAGTAAATGTAAGCAAAATGTTTCTATTTCCTGCATGAATGAGAATTAATTATACACACAAAGAAAAATATGTAATCTCCATTTATGAACAAATTTATTTTCACATTTTTCGATCGCTGAGAATAATTTACATTTAAAGTGTCAAATTTGCTTCTCCTTTCTGAACAAGCACAATCCTTAAGATACTGATTTTTGAATGAAATAATGCTATTTTCAGCAACATGGATGGCCCTACAGAGCATCTTACTGAGTGAAATAAGTCAGAGATAGACAAACATCATATAATACCACTCATGTAGAATCTTTAAAAAAAAGGTACAAATGAACCTATTTACAAAACAGACAGAGTTAAATATGTAGAAAACAAGCTTATGGTTATTTAGTGTTAGTCGTTCAGTCATGTCCAATTCTTTGTGACCCTATGGACTGTAGCCCACCAGGCTCCTCTCTCCCTGGGGTTTCTCAGACAAGAATACTGGAGTGGGTAACCATTCCCCTCCCCAGGAGTTCTTCCCGACCCAGGGATCGAACCTGGGTCTCCCGAATTGCAGGCAGATTCTTTACCAACTGAGCCACCAGGGAAGCCCCAAACTTATGGTTACCAGGAAGGAAAGGCGGGTAGGGATAAACGGGAAGATTGGGACTGACATACACACACTACTATGTATAAAATAGATAAAGGATAAAGACCTACAATACAGCACAAGGAACTCTACTGAAGACTCTGCTAAGTCACTTCAGTCGTGACCGACTCTGTGCGACTCCATAGACAGCAGCCCACCAGGCTCTGCCGTCCCTGGGATTCTCCAGGCAAGAACACTGGAGTGGGCTGCCATTTCCTTCTCCAATGCATGAAAGGGAAAAGGGAAAGTGAAGTCGCTCAGTTGTATCTGACTCTTCGTGATCCCATGGACTGCAGCCCACCAGGCTCCTCTGTCCATGGGATTCTCCAGGCAAGAGTACTGGAGAGGGGTGCCATTGCCTTCTCCGGGACTGAAGACTCTATAATGGTCTATATAGGAAAAGAATCTAAAAATGAGTGGATGTCTTGTATGTATAGGAATAACTGATTCACTTTGTGGTACATCTGCAACTAACACAATGTTGTAAATCATCTATATTCCAATAAAAATTATTTCAAAGATATTTGCTTTTTGAAAAAAAGTAAAATTAGAGCTTGATTTTCAACCTGAGGGTCATAGTTATGAACATAAATGTGTTGTCTCACAATCTAAAAATGAGTGGATGTCTTGTATGTATAGGAATAACTGATTCACTTTATGGTACATCTGCAACTAACACAATGTTGTAAATCATCTATATTCCAATAAAAATTATTTCAAAGATATTTGCTTTTTGAAAAAAAGTAAAATTAGAGCTTGATTTTCAACCTGAGGGTCATAGTTATGAACATAAATGTGTTGTCTCACATAGCACAAAGATTATAAGATGAGCACTCTCAGAGGGAAGACATTCTAAAACCCAATAGTAAACATCCAGATATTAAAAAACAGATATCAGACTTTCCTGGTGGTCTAGTACTTAAGACTCCATGCTTCTACTGCAGGGTGTACAGGTTCAGTCCCTGGTCAGAGAGGTTCCCACCTGTTGTGCAATGCAGCCTAAAACATTTTTTTAAATAGATGACAATTATTCTAGTTTAATTTTACTTTGACACACAAATTTAAGAACCTGATCCCTATTCTGATTTATCCCTTATTAAGTATTCAAATTCAAAAACTATCTTCATCTCATATAAAGCACATCTTTAAAAAATAACTTTTCTCAACTCTCATTTCATGAATTTCTGTGTGGATCATAACAAACTGTGGAAAATTCTTAAAGAGATGGGAATACCAGGCCACCTTACCTGTCTCCTGTGAAACCTATATGCAGGTCAAGAAGCAACAGTTAGAACCAGACATGAACAACAGACTGGTTCAAAACTGGGAAAGGAGTACATCAAGGGTGGATATTGTCACCCTGCTTATTTAACTTACATGCAGAGAACATCATGAGAAATGCTGGGCTGGATGAATCACAAATGGAATCAAGACTGCCAGGAGAAATATCAACAACCTCATATATGCAGATGATGCCACCTTAATAGCAGAAAGTGAAGAGGAACTAAAGAGCCTCTTGATAAAGGTAAAAGAGGAGAGTGAAAAAGCTGGCTTAAAACTCAACATTCAAAAAATTAAGATCATGGCAACCAGTCCTATCACTTCATGGCAAACAGATGTGGAAAAGGTGGAAACAGTGACAAATTTTATTTTCTTCGGCTCCAAAATCACTACTGATGATGACTGCAGCCATGAAATTAAAAGAAGATTGCTCCTTGGAAGAAAATCTATGACAAACCTAGACAGCATATTAAAAAGCTGAGACATCACTTTGCTGACAAGGGTATGTATAGTCAAAGTGAAAGTGAAAGTTGCTCAGTCGTGTCCAACTCTTTGCGACCCCATGGACTATACAGCTCATGGAATTCTCCAGGCCAGAATACTGGAGTGGGTAGCCTTTCCCTCCCCCAGGGGATCTTCCCAACCCAAGGATCAAACCCAGGTCTCCCACATAGCAGGTGGATTCTTTACCAGCCAAGCCACAAGCAAAGCCCAAGAATAATAGAATTGGTAGCCTATCCCTTCTCCAGCAGATCTTCCCAACCCAGGAACAGAACTGGGGTTTCCTGCACTGCAGGCAAATTCTTCACTAAGTGAGCTATCAGGGTGTTTCCAGTAGTCATGTGTGGATGTGAGAGTTGGACTATAAAGAAGGCTGAGCACTGAAACTTTCAAGTTGTGGTGCTGGAGAAGACTTTTGAGAGTCCCTTGGATGGCAAAGAGATCAAACCACTCAATCCTAAAGGAAATCAACCCTGAATATTCACTGGAAGGACTGATGCTGAAGCTGAAGTGCCAATACTTTGGCCTCCTGATATGGAAAGCAGACTCATCGGAAAAAACCCTGATGCTGGGAAAGACTGAGGGCAGGAGAAGAAAGGGGTGACATAAGATGAGATGGCTGGATGGCATCACCGACTCAAAGGACATGAGTTTAAGCAAAAGGGTGGATATTGTCACCCTGCTTATTTAACTTACATGCAGAGAACATCATGAGAAATGCTGGGCTGGATGAATCACAAGATGGAATCAAGACTGCCAGGAGAAATATCAACAACCTCATATATGCAGATGATGCCACCTTAATAGCAGAAAGTGAAGAGGAACTAAAGAGCCTCTTGATAAAGGTAAAAGAGGAGAGTGAAAAAGCTGGCTTAAAACTCAACATTCAAAAAATTAAGATCATGGCAACCAGTCCTATCACTTCATGGCAAACAGATGTGGAAAAGGTGGAAACAGTGACAAATTTTATTTTCTTCGGCTCCAAAATCACTACTGATGATGACTGCAGCCATGAAATTAAAAGAAGATTGCTCCTTGGAAGAAAGTCTATGACAAACCTAGACAGCATATTAAAAAGCTGAGACATCACTTTGCTGACAAGGGTATGTATAGTCAAAGTGAAAGTGAAAGTTGCTCAGTCGTGTCCAACTCTTTGCGACCCCATGGACTATACAGCTCATGGAATTCTCCAGGCCAGAATACTGGAGTGGGTAGCCTTTCCCTCCCCCAGGGGATCTTCCCAACCCAAGGATCAAACCCAGGTCTCCCACATAGCAGGTGGATTCTTTACCAGCCAAGCCACAAGCAAAGCCCAAGAATAATAGAATTGGTAGCCTATCCCTTCTCCAGCAGATCTTCCCAACCCAGGAACAGAACTGGGGTTTCCTGCACTGCAGGCAAATTCTTCACTAAGTGAGCTATCAGGGTGTTTCCAGTAGTCATGTGTGGATGTGAGAGTTGGACTATAAAGAAGGCTGAGCACTGAAACTTTCAAGTTGTGGTGCTGGAGAAGACTTTTGAGAGTCCCCTGGATGGCAAAGAGATCAAACCACTCAATCCTAAAGGAAATCAACCCTGAATATTCACTGGAAGGACTGATGCTGAAGCTGAAGTGCCAATACTTTGGCCTCCTGATATGGAAAGCAGACTCATCGGAAAAAACCCTGATGCTGGGAAAGACTGAGGGCAGGAGAAGAAAGGGGTGACATAAGATGAGATGGCTGGATGGCATCACCGACTCAAAGGACATGAGTTTAAGCAAACTCTGGGAGATAGTGAAGGACACGGGAGCCTAGGGTGCTGCAATCCATGAGGTTGCAAAGAGCTGGACACCACTTAACGACTGAACAACAATCACTTCCAAAAGAAAAAAAATTCTTATAAAATGACCCACCTATTTGGAACTATGATGAGCTAGAATCCAAGTTGGTCTAAGAAAAGGAATCTATTTAGCTCTACTGCACCAAAGCAGCATTTATGTAACGAGTAGGAATCTAGTAAGAACCTACTATATAGCACTACTGCTGCTGTTAGGTTGTTCAGTCATGCGCAACTCTTTGCAGCTCCATGGACTGTAGCCTGCCAGGTTCCTCTGTCCATGGGATTTCCCAGGCACAAATACTGGAATGGGCTGACATTTCCTTCTCCAGAGGACCTTCCTGACCCAGGGATGAAACCCGCATCTCCTGCTTGTCAGACATCTCCTGTGTGGCAGGCAAATTCTTTACCACTGAGTCACCTGGGAAGCACACTGTATAGCATAAGGAACTATATTTAATATCATGTAATAACGTGCAATGGAAGAGAATCTGTATAACTGAATCACTTTGCCATACACCTGAAACACTGTAAATCAACTACTCAGTTCAGTTCAGTCGCTCAGTCGTGTCCGACTCCTTGTGACCCCATGAACCGCAGCACGCCAGGCCTCCCTGTCCATCACCAACTTCCAGAGTTTACCCAAACTCATGTCCTTAGAAGACCCTGATGCTGGGAAAGATTGAAGGCAGGAGGAGAAGGGGACAACAGAGGACGAGCTGGTTGAATGGCATCACCGGCTCAATGGACATGAGTTTGAGCAAGCTCAGGAGTTGGTGATGGACAGGGAAGCCTGGAATTTTGCAGTCCATGGGGTCACAAAGAGTCGGAGACAACAGCAAGAAGTTATATTATATGTACATTATATAAAATCTAATCTAATAGGTTTACTAACCTAACTTTGATTTCCCTAAAGAAAAACAAGGACTTAAAGATATTTCCAAAAAATCTGAATTTTGCAATATTTTACAAGTTTTTCATCTATACCTGACTTGTAAGTGTGTCTTAACAGTCCCATCTTTATAAGTCTCTCCAAAAATGTAACTTAGCTTTCATAAAGCAAATTATTCTTTGCCTTAGTTTATACAGCTTAAAAAAAGGAATTATGTAATTACAACAAAAATTACAAGTGCCCTAAACAATTTGAAAAATGGGGCAGTAGGGTACTGGAGCCAGCTCCCACCAATTCACATGAGCTAACTGAATACATCTTTCCTAGATCCTCATTTAATGATGTCACTTTGGTAGCTTGAAATCAGCCACGGAGGAGCATTTACACCATGGATATCAGCAAACATTTTTTAACATTTTTTATTGGAGTATAGTTGATTTACAAAGCTGCATTATTTTCAGGTGTACACCAAAGTGAATCAGTTATACATACACATATATGCACTTTTCCCCATATATGCCATTATAGAGTATTGAGTAGAGTTCCCTGTGCTATACAATAGATCCTTATTAGTTAACCTATTATATATATATATATATATATAATAGTGTCAGCAAACATTTTAAATCAAAGCTGTTTTTTCAGAGAACCAAGTGTTAGGCATTTACCAGCACACCACAAATATTGGGTATAAAGTGGTCCTGCAGTATCCAAGGGTGGTTGGTTTTAGGAGCCCTAAAGATGCCAGCTGCCGTCTATGGGGTCACACAGAATCAGACACAACTGAAGCGACACAGCAGCAGCAGCAGCAAAGATGCCAAAATCCTGATACTCAAGGACTTTAAATAAAATTGTGTAGTACACTACAGCAGATTCAGTCGGCCGTCTGTATCTGTGGATTCAACTGTACTAGCAAACAGCCTACTGACCAAGACCCTTCAGAATGCTCTGGGCTTCAGCCAAGATATTTTACAAGGAAAGTGGTTCAGCAGAGTATGGTTAAGAAAATTCCTACTTTATCCTCAAGAGGGGCCAATGGAGGATAATGATTATTCTACACATGTCTTTTAAGTATTTTACTTTGACAGAAGTTAAGAGAAGATTATTGTTGTTTCTTAAGAATCCTGATACTCAAGGACTTTAAATAAAATTGTGTAGTACATTATAGCAGATTCAGTCGGCCGTCTGTATCTGTGGATTCAACTGTACTAGCAAACAGCCTACTGACCAAGACCCTTCAGAATGCTCTGGGCTTCAGCCAAGATATTTTATAAGGAAAGTGGTTCAGCAGAGTATGGTTAAGAAAATTCCTACTTTATCCTCAAGAGGGGCCAATGGAGGATAATGATTATTCTACACATGTCTTTTAAGTATTTTACTTTGACAGAAGTTAAGAGAAGATTATTGTTGTTTCTTAAGTAAACTGTCCAGTCTAACACCCATTGATTCTGTATTCTTACCGTTTTGTGATCATTAACAATCATTAGTTCCAAATATTTCATTTCTTCAAACACACCACGGGATGGCTGTAGAAAATAAAAATATGTGATCAGAATAGTGGTTAAAGAAAATATCTCTAATGCTGTTAAATGGAAGACTGACTTAGAATTTCAGAAGAACTCTTTGCTGCTCACTTTATGAACATCCTCAAAGAAACTTGGTCAGGGAAATGGAAGGAAAAACTGACTATAAAGTGTGAGTAAACACACAGTTGGGCTTCCCTGGTGGCTCAGTTGTAAAGATCTGCCTGCCAATGCAAGAGACATGCGTTTGATCCCTGGTCCAAGAAGATCCTTTGGAGAAGGAAATGGCAACCCCCTCTAGTATTCTTGCCAAAAGAACCCAGATAGTCTGTAGGGTCACAAAGAGTCAGACCCAACTTAGCAACTGAACAAAAAAGACAAAACATACAACTGGGCTTCCCCAGTGGCTTAGTGATAAAATATCTGCCTGCAATGCGGGAGACTTGCAGAAGACATGGGTCTGATCCTTGGGTGAGGAAGATCCCCTAGAAGAGGAACTGGATGCCCACTCCAACATTCCTGCCTGAAAACCCCCACAGACGAGGAGCCTGTTGGGCTATACAGTCCCTGGGGCTGCAAAGAGTTGGACACGACTGAGTAACTAAACAATAACAAGTGTACAGCTGTTCAGAAAAGAACTATTTTTAATTATCATTAGGTACTCATCCAGACAGAGAGCAGCTCAGGTGGTTTTTATACAATTTTTACATGTAAAAATATTCTAGAGAAAAATGCATAATTATTAATATGTTAAAATAAATAAATCTCAATAAGAATAGCATAGTACATCTGGAATAGGTACCAATTCATATAGAAACCTGAATTCAGGGGAATGAAATTCTCACAATACTGTACTAATTCCTAACCACACAACTTCTCAAAGGAACAAATGTTGACAATTATCATATTCTAAAGTTTGATTACTAGATAATCCTTTAAAGAGTAAGGGCTAAGTATTTTAGCTGTCATTTGGACTATCATTTGTTTTTCATAGTTAGAAGAGCACATGGTCATTGATCAGTTTATATTTGATAAGACTAGACTGCAGGCAAACATCAACAGTCTATATAAAATGTATTATTACCAACTGCAATTTCAAGAGTAACCAAAAACAGATCTTTAAGTTAAAGAAAATTGTATCCATAATCATCACAATACAAAGAGAAGCTCATAAAAGAGAGGCTGATTTGACCTATCACTAAGTTGTCGATGGCTGGTGGTCTAATTTTCCACAAAAATTACATTTACCAAAACACTATCTTAAATGTGCAATTTTGAGGAATTCACTGGCAGTCCAATGGTTAAGACTGCACATTCTATTGCAGGGGCATGGGTTCAATCCCTGGTCAGCAAACTAAAATCCCACAGGCTGTGCAACACAGTCAAAAAAATAAAAAGTGCAATTTTCAGTATAATTACTCATTAAGTTATCAAGTAAATTACCATGTAATCCATATGCTGTGGAATTAATTTTTGGTTACATACCATTCACCATGTAATTACTAACAGTCCCCATCATTACAGCTTTCTAACCTATTATGAAATACACTAGGAACATAATTTAATCCAAAGCCCCTATACATTTATCAATACATGGGAGCTCTATGAAAGTTGTTGATTATATAATTACAGGATTCTTATTTAGTAACTCAGTGCCACACTCACACTTACTGCTCTCTTCCGTCTCCTTCTCAACCACTGTAATTCAGATAGAAAGGGCCACTGGTCACTGCTTTCCATACCTGTGCAAAAGAGAAAGAATACCAAAATTTATGTTTGACTGCATTTCAATGGGAGAATGTTTTAAAAATATTATGTGAGGGAATAGCAGCATTGATAGCATTTGTCTTCTCAAAATCAAAATAAACTAAGGTGGAAAAAGCACACCAATTATTAAACAGTTCACATTTCCACAGTCACAGATGTAATCCAAAAGCATCGTTTTCTTCCAAACCTCATGAAAAACATAATGAGCTATTCAAGACTCCTGGGAATATGCATATTTGATCTACAAGCACCTGACCCTCGATATCTGAAATTTTAGAATTCTACTATGCTTAATTCACTTTATTTTTTTAATGCTTTCCTTTTCTTAAAGGGTTTTTATTACTTGGCTTCACCAAATCTTCAGTCTCCATTGTGGCATGTGGGATCTAGTTCCCTGACCAGGGATCAAACTCAGGTCCCCTGCACTGGGATCGGGGAGTCTTAGCCACAGGACTACCAGGGAAGTCCCCTTAATTTATTTTAGAATTAAAAAGAATGCATGGCATAACCTTTTGCATAAATTACTAAAAACTTTTGGTACTGATACACAGAAATAACATTGCATACCCCAATAATCCAAAACCGGCTTTTGCCAAATCTTAAGCATGCTTGAGATGCCCCAGAACCAGACCATGAGAGAGAGAGTACCAGCTGGTCAAAGAGCAGCAAACTTCCACAAAAATCTAAGGAGGAACCTCCCTGAAATAACTCTGTTAAATATGGCCACAGTCTACAGTTTCTAACACAGCTTTATATCTGAGTTTCATATTTCAGTCTTTCTACTGGAAATGACTGTTCGTGCTTCATTGCATGAAAGCACATGAACTGCCCACCAACACTGCTCACTCCAGATCTCAAACCAATTCCACTTTGCAACAAGCCTGCATATCTACCAAGCTTCAATTCAAAGCTTCTAGTACATAAAACAGAATGGCTACTTTAATTAAAACTTACTGAGATTCTTCATTTGCTTAGAATATTGTCCTGCCAAGATTTTCTGGATTATATGCGGCCGACCTGTGCTTTTCTGAAACAAAAACAGTCGATTAAAAAGCAAGATATGATTACATCTGCATGGAACAGTGCTAGCACTTTCTCTAACGTCCTTTTTAAAATGGGAACATTTATATGCTGATGGTTTAGTTACGAAAAATGAAAAGTATATGTCTTGTTAAAAGTTGAACTTCAAATAAAATAGAGCATCATCCAATTCCCCCAGTTTAGATAAAAAGCAGTTTCATTAGTACTCTTAAACCTTAACTTTCTTCAAACACGTGCATAAGAAATTCACAAGAAAGAGACACAAATGGGCAATGACTGCACAATGTAAGATGAATACTTTAACACTTCTTCAAAATGCAACTAAAAAGATATGCCAACTTTTGCCAGCACGTTGGCAAAAGTTTAAAAATTATGACAACCATAGTAAATTACAGTTGCAAGGAAAAAAAAAACAACAAACTCTTACACACTGCTGGTAGCACAGGTCAGAGAGAAATTTAATAAGTCTATCAACAATCTTGAAAATATCCATATCCTTAGCCCAAGATATTACACTTTTATTAAAGTCTTATTTCTATCACTATAAGCTTCCATTACTGAGTGCAAAGGATGCGCTACCAATTTACCAATGTAATGCTCACAAGCACTCTATATGTTGCATATTTCATTACCACTTTACAAAAATATTGAGGTTCAGAGGATACATTAATGAGTTAAAATTATATTACAAAATAATGGTCCATTTATTTTTTTTAAATATGGGAATGTATCACTGAAAAACTGGAGGAATGTGCACTGAAAGGTAAAGAGAAGTTATCCCTAGGGGATGGGATAATGGTAAATACTATTCAGTTAAATATTTGCTTATTGCACTTTTCCAAATTCCCCACAATGTTTTAAAATCAGAAAAAAATACCTTATTTTTAAAAGTGCTCTTATTAAATTACATAAAAGGCATAATAATTAAAAGTTTTGCCATTCATTTATTATTTGAGAAATAACATGAGTTCTCACAGAAAATACCCTATCCATATTACTGGACTTATAAAGCATACTAAAATTAGTAGTAAATTAAATATTAAAAATCTAAATTCAAGTACTCTTAATTCTGATATCAGGTAAAAAGATACATGGAGTGATGAAACCCACAACTTGCAACATAATTTTAAAAACCAACTAAAGTTTCAAGCATTGTTTCTTTCCCTCTCCCATGGTAAAGATGAGGATAAATCGCTGCATGAATGAAAGGCAGGCAGTAAAAAGAAAGGCAAAAGAGAAAAGGCATTACGTATATAACAATCAGCTCCTGAAGAATAGGATTATGGGTTTAACAATGCAAAACCAATGCTATAAACATTATGATAATAACACCTTATACATCTCTTCAACAGTTTAATAGACATAGTCATGTATATTTATTAATTCATCAAATGTGTAAAATTGCCCTATGAGGGATGCAATGAAAAATTATTTTATTTTACCTACTTAATAACTCAAGGCTTAGAAAGTTGCTATTTGGGTGGGGATGTTGCTCTTTGGCTTTGTTTTTGTTTTATTTTAGGGTCATAGGATCCTTAATCAATGCCAGAAATCAACGTCAATTTTTTACTGTATGAGTCAAATAATTGTGCTGTACATAGTTTATCTACCTACAAGTAGAGTAAGGGAAAAATATTTTATTTAATCATAATGTCTTTATCTATCTAGGTGGGGTGATCTTCATTATCTGATAATTTTTTAATTGTCAGTTAAAAATAATACTCCTTTACTCAAACATAAAGACTTTTCTGCCTCAAATTTGAAATTACCCCATATTCATACACATGTTGCCATATAAAGAAAATAAATACTTATCTGTTCACTATTATTATCAATAGCCTGAATGACTATTTCCTGTCTCTAAATTTATCTTACTACATTTGAAATCTCTAAAGATTTAAAAAACACCTTTTTCTGCTCGCCATCAATGACTGCAATATCCTGATGCTATCACTTTCAAACTGCTATTTTCCCATCAGCAGTACTTTTCACTGTTATGACTTCCCAACTGATACCTCTCAGCACCTTCACCTCCTACGGTCTGTTCCTCTCCAAGCCAGCAGAGCTCCTTGCAGTTCCTATAACGCACTGAGAATGCTCCTACTTCGGGGCCTTTGCACTTGTTCTTCTCCTGCGATACACATCCAGTCCCCTAATTTCCTGAAGGTCTTCATCCAAAAATCACCACCTCATGTGCCCTGCCCTAGACAGTTAATATAAATTTTAACTCTCCTCCCTACCATTCCAAGTGGCACTAGTGGTAAAGAATCCTCCTGCCAGTGTAGGAGATGTAAGAGATACAGGTTCGATCCTTGGGTCGGGAAGATCCCCTGGAGGAGAGGATGGCAACCCACTCCAGTATTCTTGCCTGGAGAATCCCATGGACAGTGGATCCTGGCAGGCTACAGTCTATAGGGTTCCAAAGAGTCTGATTCAACTGAAATGAGTTGGCATGCACCACCTTCCCAGCTTCATTTTTCTCTCCTTAGTATGCACTATCTAACATACCATATGAAATTACTTATTCACCTATTTATTCCTTTCTCTGCCCCTGAAGACTACACACTCTATTAGGCTCAAGTTCTATGTCTACTCTGTTTACCACTTTATCCCCAGCACCTAAAATAATATCCAGTATGTAGAAAGCCCTTATTACAATACTGATGTATATATGTGTGCTTAGTTGCTCAGTTGTGTATGACTCTACAATCCCATGGACTGTAGCCCGCCAGGCTCCTCTGTCTATGGAGGTTCTCCACGCGAGAATATTGGAATGGGTTGCCATGCCCTCTCCCACAGGATCTTCCCAACCCAAGGACTGAACCCAGGCCTCCTGCATTGCAGCAAATTTCTTTACCGTCTGAGCCACCAGGGAAGCATGAATACATAAATATACCAAATTTTAAACTTAGTTGCATTCTATTAGCAACATGATCAGAGTACATGATTTCTTTTTTCCAGTTTTATTGAGATATCATTGACATATAGCACTGGAAAAGTTTAAAGTACACAACATAATAATTTGATAGATGTATATTATACAATGAACACCACAATAAGTGTAGTTAATATCCATCACTTCACTTAGTTATGCATTTTTTTCCTTGTGTTGAGAACTTTTAAAATCTATTCTCAGCTGCTTTGAAATATACAATACTATATTGTTAATGACAGTCACATGCTGTACACTGTATCCCCGGAATTTACTTAACTTATAGTTGGAAGTGTGTTCTTCTGACCACTTTCACTCATTTCTCCCACCAGTCTCTGGTTATCACAAATCAGTTGTGTTCATGTGAGTTCAGTTATATAGATTCCACATACAAATGAGATTACATAATGTTTGCCTTGTTCCAGCTGACTTAACTCACTTAACATAATGCCTTCATGATTTCTTACCTAGGTTGCTGGCCTATGCATGACTCTAAACATTATTTTCTTCATATCTCAAAAGAAAAATAAATACTATTTAATGTAATCATAATTGAACCCATAAATCTCCCCACTGAAGATTCTTAGACTCATAAAAGTTATATATATACTTGCTTACTGTCATACAACTATCTAAAGACCATGAGAATAAAAGCTTGCTTAAAGGAAAACAAATTGGTCAGTATAAAATAAAGCATCTTATCTGTTTTCTCTTCTGACTGGGAAGAACTGATCTTAGCTTCAGAAAATATTTGAGGCCTCTTACCATCCCTTATGACGTGCCACCTCTGACATGTAACCTAAGCTTCAAAACTCATGGTACCAGACTAAATGTGAAATAAAGTGCTCTGCTGCTGCTAAGTCACTTCAGTCGTGTCCGACTCTGTGTGACCCCATAGACGGCAGCCCACCAGGCTCCCCCGTCCCTGGGATTTCCAGGCAAGAACACTGGAGTGGGTTGCCATTTCTTTCTCCAATGCATGAAAGTGAAAAGTGAATGTGAAGTCGCTCAGTCATGTCAGACTCTTAGCGATCCCATGTACTGCTCTGCTCTAGATAAATGTATTTTGAAATCTATGTGATCATCTCTTGATTGCTCAAAAACAAAATGCCAGAAAAATAAAGCACCATAAAAAAAACTGATGTCACAGTCACACTCACCTCATTGTGAACCAGGTCCAGTGGTTGTATCATATACACAAAGGTATGATCTTCAAACATACCACTACAACACAAGGAACCACAGAAAGAGAGTTAACACATACAGCAAACACACTGTCTTTAAAAATGAGTGCATCTGAATAAATACCTTTATTCTGCCTCAAATCAAATTTACATATCTGCATGGAATCACCCTGTGGTCCTAGCACTGTACTAGACAATGTCTGGGCTGTGGAAAGTGCAAAAAGTGTATAAGAGAAGCATACACAGTACACCTGGTATGATTCGTTTTTGGAATTAAATGAACAGATAAGAAGGTCAAATTGGGATAGGACTATTGATGCTGTTCTAATATCTTGAGTTATTACCGAACCATGTACAACTAGTACAAATTTGATTTGCAAATCCAGTTATCATCTGTAAGAAAACAGGTTCTTAGTGTATAAGAATAATCTAAAAACATTTGATTCTAAAGAGGCAAACAGAATTATCTTTATGCTTGCAAATTGTGAATTTCTAAGACTGTGTTGGGAACCACATTTAATTTTGAGAGACACAGGATTTTTTTGTACAGTGTGTAAATAAGATTTTCAAGATCCTTTTCATCACATGGCCGTAACAGATTTTTCCACAAAGTGCTACTGTGTTTGAATCTAAAAGGCACCTACAAATGTTTTTTAAGAGCCTGCCTGAAGACCGAAGCATGGGCTCCTCTTCTTTCAAACCACCCTTGCCTGGCCACCTTCGCCTTATCCTTAGGTTAAGCTGACTGATAGTTCTTCTGGGAAATACCTCGGGAAACCTTTCTGGGCTAGGTTCGGCCATCTCCAAAGTCCCTGTCCTTCTCCTCCACAGTACTCACCAAAATGGCAGTTAAATAACAATCTGTATAGTCATTCATTTAATCTCTAAATCACCTGTGAACTCTAAGTGTTAAGCGAGCAGAGACTATGCCCTCCTTGTTCACCACATCCAGTCTCTATCCCAGGACTGGTACAGAAGAGTCACTAAAATAAATATCTATGAAAGACAAGATGGAAAGGGTGAAAGGAACAGATGAAAGCAAGGTGATTCTCTCTATGAGAGTCCCACATACTGGAGTCCATTGCAGGTTGACAGAGCCACCCTTGAGTCCTTGACACCTCTGATGTTTCCATGGTAGTAACAGTGCTCTCCACCCTGTAATACAGAAGAAGATTTTATCGATAAATTATGCTGTCTTCAGCATGATTCTCTCTTTGGGATGCATCTGTAAAGCCAAAAGAAAGGCAGGGATGATCCTAGAAACACCTCCAGGTTGTTATGAAATCTCAATGTTTCAACTTTTCTATAAGAAGCAGGTGTATAGTCGATGTAATGAAGAAAAGGCTTTAACAGGAATAAGACATTAATGCATCTAGAACAACTTTTATACCTTTCCTAAGCATGTGAGGGAGTAGACACTTAGCAGATATTGTTAGGGAATAAAATCTTCTACATAACTGAGGTGATTCCCCCAAAGATGGTGTTTATCATCATTTTTTATGGAAAACTACATAAGACTTGGTGATTTGCTTTCCTACCTTTTAAAATCAGTTGATAAATTTTTTAGAAATAATGTATGAACTTACTTTCCAAAGGCAAATAGTAACTGCAAGACCTATTTAAACACACACACACACACACAGCAGTTTCCTGGCACTTTCTCTCACCTCCTCCATAACAACTATTTTTAACACTTTCAGCTGTTTCTTCTGCTGTTTACCTATATATTTCTGAATGGAATATTTATACTGTTATATCCTAATTTATTTCACTTTAGAAATTACCTTCCTAATTAGAATCTCAAAAACTCTTCTTGCCCACAGTACATTCTGACACACATCAGAAGCTTTTGGTTAAATTATATTTAGTGTTTGTATTATGACTACACAAATACTGTTCATAGCTGTGCCACTCTGAAGACATTGTCTTTCATGCTCTGTTTTAAACTTTTTTGAGAACTTTTCTTTCTTCTTTGCTTTTCCATGTATTCAGCATGTGTACAGACCTTATTATCTAAAATATTATCTACAACTCTTCTCCTATGATCAGTTATAGCAGGTAAGTTATCAAATCCCTTTTGTTCCTAGAGACACCCTGCTTGTTTCAGCCTCGTGCTGGGTCTGATGCATGGCTGCATCCCAGGACTGGTCTATAGCATGATTCTGGGAACTCCTCTGGCCTCTTTCTGTACTGAATCCTATATCCTATGTCTTCTGCTTTCATGATCCCCTTTCCTGGCGGTACACATCCTCTGGTAATTTGTTGAAAAGGTATTTATGAAAGATAAATTTGAAAGTTGAAAACCCTGTTTCCATCTTCACACTAGATCATGTGGGTGGGGAGAGAATTGTAGATTGATAATTGCTTTCAGTATTTCAAAGGCATTGTGCACACTCTTAAATCTTCTAATGTTGAGAATTGGAAGTTATTCTAATGTTAAACACTGTCCATACAATCTATGTTTCCCTTTTCAAGAAGATTGCAGAAAATTCTATTCATACCCATTTTCACAAAATTTCATGATGTACCTCAGAGCAGGCAGGACTTTGCTTATTGATTGTGCTGGGCACTTTCGAATCAAGAAAATGCATTCTACCCAATATTCTGTAATAACTTATATGGGAAAAAGAATCTTAAAAGAATGAATATCTGTATAACTGAATCACTTTGCTGCATACCCTGAAACTAATACAACATGGGATTTTTTTCATTTTTTTAAAATTTAAATTTATTTATTTTAATTGTAGGTTAATTACTTTACAATATTGTATTGGTTTTGCCATACATCAACATGAATCTGCCACGGGTGTACACGGTTCCCCATCCTGAACCCCCCTCCTTCCTCCCTCCCCATACCATCCCTCTGGGTCATTCCAGTGCACCAGCCCCAAGCATCCTGTATCCTGCATTGAACCTGGACTGGTGATTCATTTCTTATATGATATTTTCATATTTCAATGCCATTCTCCCAAATCATCCCACCCTCTCCCTCTCCCACAGAGTCCAAAAGACTGTTCTATACATCTGTGTCTCTTTTGCTGTCTCACATACAGGATTATCGTTACCATCTTTCTAAATTCCATATATATGCCTTAATATACTGTATTGGTTTTTTTCTTTCCGGCTTACTTCACTCTGTATAATAGGCTCCAGTTTCATCCACCTCATTAGAACTGACTCAAATGTATTCTTTGAAATGGCTGAGTAATACTCCATTGTATATATGTACCACAGCTTTCTTATCCATTCATCTGCTGATGGACATCTAGGTTGTTTCCATGTCCTGGCTATTGTAAACAGTGCTGCGATGAACGTTGGGGTACATGTGTCTCTTTCAATTCTGGTTTCCTTGGTGTGTATGCCCAGCAGTGGGATTTCTGGGTCATAAGGCAGTTCTATTTCCAGTTTTTTAAGGAATCTTCACACTGTTCTCCATGGTGGCTGTACTAGTTTGAAACTAATACAACATTGTTTATCAACCATGCTCCAATATAAAATAATTTTTTTTAATACCCTACAGCTCCACATGAAACATATTTGAGCATGTGTCAGTGTAGGTAATAATAATATATATTAAATGCATGCATTACAGTTCTGGAAAACTTCTATTGTTTCTCTGATAAGCTCCTTCCTTTCCATTTTTCTCTACAAATTGAGTTTTTCTACTAAAGCAGAGGAATGGCTGCCTGGCTCTCTAGGGTAAGGAATAGATCAGGGATTTAGTACCTTCTCCAAGACTTTCAACCAATCTTTCTGTTTTCTGGTACTTTCAATTCCTGGGGCTTTATGGGTGAAGAAACACAAGTTGGCTTGGTTCTGCTTGGTTTTGTCCCAATGAACTTAGAAGAGCAAGAAAAACTGAAACCTAGGACAATTAGTCTTCATCCATCTGCTTTCCAGCTCCTACAATCTTATGGACACCTCTTATTAGCTGTCTTCTCTTCTCTTAATCCTTGTGGGTTTAAACCCTTTTTTAAATTCCTTAACTGTTATTTGAGTATGTCACCATAAGGAACTAGAGATAAATATAAGCACAGAATCCACACTGTCTAACCAGAAGTTTCCTATTTTTTTAATTTAATATTGAAATGTAATTTCTCTGGTGGCTCAAATGATAAAAAATCTGCCTGCAATTCAGGAGATCTGAGTTCAATCCCTGGGTTGGGAAGATCCCCTGGAGAAGCGAATGGCTACCCACTCCAGTATTCTTGCCTGGGAAATCCCATGGATAGAGGAGCCTGGCAAGCTACAGTCAATGGAGTCATAAAGAGTCAGACATAACTGAGAAACTAACACACACACATATAGTTGATTTACAATGTTGTACTAGTTTCACATGCATAGCAAAAGGATTCAGTTATATATACATATATGAGTAGAAGGGACTTCCCTATAGCTCAGATGGTAAAAAATCCGCTCGCAATGCAGGAGACCTGGGTTGGATCCCTGGGTCAGGAAGATCCTCTGGAGAAGGGAATGGCAATCCACTCCAGTATTCTTTTTTTTAATACAAATTTATTTATTTTAATTGGAGGTTAATTACTTTACAATACTGTATTGGTTTTACCATACCACTCCAGTATTCTTGCCTGGAGAATCCCATGGACAGAGGAACCTGGTGGACTACAGTCCATGGGGTCACAAAGAGTCAGACATGACTAAGTGAATAACACACATGCATATTGAGTAGAGTTCCCTGTATACAGCAAGTCCTTGTTGATTATTTTATATATAAGTGGGTATATATTAATCCCAAATTTCTTAAATAAAATATTGACTTTGACTTTTTATTGATGATCTACAGTCATCTAGATCACTGCTTATTAAGCTGTATTACAATAAGCTTCAGATGATATTTAGTGCATAAAAGGGTAAACCCACATATCAAATGACTACTCCCCAATCAACTTAGTTTCCTTTTAGTAAAGTTTCAATGTTGGTTTCTAAAACTGGTATTACAATCTTGTTACTATTTTGTAAAGTGTTGCTTTTGCTTCTCAAAAATCTACTCCCATGCACAAATATTGGCTTCTATATACTATGTCAAATTCTATTTTTATATTCAACTCTGGAACTTGTTGGGGCAAATGGTACCACACATTTCAGTAGCTAGAGAATCTAGATTAATACTCTGTAATTAAATATCAGACTGTTCCCATGATTCCAAAAACAACCATAGGAAACTGTAAATTCCATCAAAGTTATAGAGCACTTTGTGTCACACCAAAAAGCTATCTTGAGTCAAGCGACTGTTAGAAGTGCACAGCAAACACTGTCATATTTAATTGACCTTTCTTTAAAAAAAAAAAAGCTCTTTTTTTTTATATTTTCCTGCAAATAATCTTTTTTCCCAGAAAATATTTCCAAGTCTTTTTTTACACTTGGGTTTCATTCACTTGCACTGAAAGCTGATGCTCTTTGGTACCTGTTTTAATTAAGGCAGAATATCATCTCAAGGGAATTGTTTAGTTCACAGTATATGTGGATATGGATCACCATACTTCCAGGACTTTGAAACTTGCAGTAATATCTAATCCCTGATGTTTATCATCATAAGAAAGCTTCAATATCTAACTTGTGTAATTATATTAAACACAACACGCAATTTGGCAAGTCCTAATTTAATGTTAATATTAGTAGTATTAGAAGACTTTCTGACTTCCTTATTGCTTAATTTACACCAAGTTTTTGAGAAAGCATTACCAGAAAAATACTATTTGGCAACCGTCCAGATTATGTAGCACTTTGTTAATGTCACCACAAAGTAAGATCTTTGGGTATTTCATATTAAATAAATCCCTGTTGAGAAGTATTCTCTCTTGGGTATCAGGATGTCAGGAACAGGTCAGGTCAGAGGGGCCTCTTCCAGGAGGAGGGCCTTTTAATGAAGACACTGGATACTCAATTCCCAGATTGCCTCCATCCAAGGTACTAGCCACCCAAAACCCTTGCTGCCTAACAGTCACTGTTAAACCCTTGCTAAACCCAGCAAGGGTTTAGCACCTAGAGTCACAAAGTACTAAAAGGCTCTGCCGCAAACAGTGGAAAGCTGAATCCCACATCTGCAGCCTCCAGTGTTTCCTTCTGCAATCAGGAAGGCCTCAGACAGTTCAAGAGCACTGGTCAGAGACTTTGAGATCACCACCTATGAGGGGGTCACAGACCTTGTAACTAGGCAAACGGCAGGCAGGAGAATCAAAAAGTGCTCATTTGATGCACGACACAAGTCTATATGTGTCTCCATGGGCATCAGCATTTTCAGATTAAAAACTGTCGGGTAATTATATTCAACAAAAATGGAGAATCTAATAAATGGAGATTATTGCATCAGTATTTTCAGACTAAAAACTGTCGGGTACTTATATTCAACAAAAATGGAGAATCTAATAAACAGAGATTATTGCATCGTCAAAGGGACTTAAAATAGGATGTACATACCTGAATTTGAATACTGCAAAATAAGGATACAAAAAAACATTTCAGAGAATTGGACAACTTGAGAACCCAACACCAGTTTAATTATTTATCTTTACCAAACTCAAGGGGAAAAAATGTCCAGGTATCAGAACATTTACATGTCCTAATTTATATATTTATAGAAACAGTGTCAGACTTTATTTTTTGGGCTCCAAAATCACTGCAGATGGTGACTGCAGCCATGAAATTAAAAGACACTTACTCCTTGGAAGAAAAGTTATGACCAACCTGGATAGCATATGCAAAAGCAGAGACATTACTTTGCCGACTAAGGCCCATCTAGTCAAGGCTATGGTTTTTCCTGTGGTCATGTATGGATGTGAGAGTTGGACTGTGAAGAAGCTGAGCGCCGAAGAATTGATGCTTTTGAACTGTGGTGTTGGAGAAGACTCTTGAGAGTCCCTTGGACTGCAAGGAGATCCAACCGTCAATTCTGAAGGAGATCAACCCTGGGATTTCTTTGGAGGGAATGATGCTAAGGCTGAAACTCCAGTACTTTGGCCACCTCATGTGAAGAGTTGACTCATTGGAAAAGACTCTGATGCTGGGAGGGATTGGGGGCAGGAGGAGAAGGGGATGACCGAGGATGAGATGGCTGGATGGCATCACGGACTCAATGGACGTGAGTCTGAGTGAACTCCGGGAGTTGGTGATGGACAGGGAGGCCTGGCGTACTGCGATTCATGGGGTCGCAAAGAGTCAGACACGACTGAGCGACTGAAATGAACTGAACTGATACATTTTTAATAGTTCACACAAGCTATACTATTCAGATTTAAAATAACTCTGTAGGGAGCCAGTGTGGGATGCTCTCTTGATTTCCTGGGGAGTGTTTTTTTTCAACCTCCCAGCCAAGAGCCTTGCCCACAGGAGTCCATTGCCTCTGACAATACGCCCTGCCAAGAAGCATTCATGGAAGAAGTGAGTTTGAGCTTGACCATGGTGATGATAAGGAAAGCACACACACACACAAAAAAAAAATTCTAGGAGGGAAACATGATTAAAATGACAAAGAAAAGAACTAAGGTGAGAATAGAATATAGAACCTACAAGGGCAGGGATTTTTATCTGCTAGGTTCACCATTGCATATCATGAATAAAAAAAGGTCTTGTCACTTACGCTCATGAAGAAGCCAGTCTTAAAGGACCAAAGGATTCAGGTTTGTTGAAAGAGTGGATAAATAAACTCCCATTACTTATCTGAGTTGGTTTTTTTTTTTTTTTTGAGACACTCTTGTGATTCAGTGAGTTTTAATATATTAAAATAGAATTGTGGGACTTCCCTGGCAGTCCAGTGGTTAGGATTCTGCACTTCCACCGCAGGGGGCACAAGTTCTATCCCTGGTCAGAGAACTAAGATCCCACATGCCAAGTGGGGTGGTCAAAAAAAATAGAGGCTGCCACTGAACAACTTAGGATATGGGAAAGTAGAGAAAATGTGTTCTTCCGTAGGGAGGTGAATCTCACCCCCCAAAAAAGAGGAAGGGACTATGTAGACATGCTCATCTTCTTCCCATCTGTTAAAGTGTTCTTGCTTCCCTGGGCAAAAGTGAGCAAAGAAATAGGAAGAAGCCAGGGTGAGCAAATACAGTTAGGAAAGGACAATATCCCCATCAATAAAAATGAAGAGTAACAAGGGAGGTGGGGACAGAACCACTGTTATCTATCCATTCAGTCTTACACTGCTGGTAGTTCTTCTACTAAGAAGAGAAACCAAAGTATTAGCAAGCATTTAAAGTGAATGGTTCACCTAAAAGGGATTTAATAGAAATATACTAAATTGAAAAAGAACTATTATACCATTATATTGATGCCTAACTCCTTTAGAAGTGATACACTAAAAAATAACTTATGTTAATAGGTTCATCAATAAAGTTGACCAACAAATCAACAAAGTTTTTTTTTTTGTATATTGTGTTTAAAGCATCATGCTAGTTGGTGCAGAAGCAAAGTTCTTTCATATGCATTTACTAATACCTGGCACCTCTGAGTGACTGAACTGAACTGAATTCTATCCTGCCTACTTAATCTGTTGACCTCTCAGTTCCTATATTCACTTCACAAGGAAAGAATCCCCTTTAATTCACTTTCATTCAACAAAAATAAAAGCATAGGACATTATCCTCTTCTTAGTTAAAAGTGGGAACTAGGTGGGGGCTTGGTAGTCAAGAAATGGGAACACCTAGACATGTAGTAGCTCTGAAGTGTGACTCATCATTTTGTTGGAAACTAATTCCCAGAATATTTTAAACGTCCACATTTATATTTCACTTTAAAGCCAAGTAAGCTATTAGTGATTCTGTTCCTCCCTAGTCATATGAATAATAGAGTGTGTGTGTGTGTGTGTGTGTATGCATGCACGTGTGTACTTTTGTCTAAATAATTTGAGATGCTTGGAAGAAAGTTTGCAAAGTATAAAAACAGGCTTATTTAACTTGCCATTCTTACATACTAATTTTCTTCTCTGGCATTCAGTATGAAGACTTTCTTAACATGGAACA
Organism: Aepyceros melampus; assembly: GCA_006408695.1. Taxonomy (NCBI): domain Eukaryota; kingdom Metazoa; phylum Chordata; class Mammalia; order Artiodactyla; family Bovidae; genus Aepyceros; species Aepyceros melampus. The sequence continues at coordinate 315,579 of SJXQ01006476.1, forward strand.
CAATGTGAACTTTAAAGACACACTTTTAAAAATAGATATGCAGTGATAGTAGGAGTATGAATTTATACAAAATTTTAGAAAGAAAAACTGTGAATATGTGGCAAAAGCCTTAAAAATGTACCACTCTTTAACCCAGAAAACTCCATTCTTGAAAGTAATCCTTAAGCAATTATTAAAGAAGTACACAAAATATATTTAGAAGGGTTTTACTTAAAGTTATGGCAACCCACTCCAGTTTTCTTGCCTGGAGAATCCCCGTGGACAGTGGAGCTGGTGGGCCACAGTCCATGGGGTCACAAAGAGTCGGACTCGACTGAGTGACTAAGCACCAGCACTTAAAGTTATTTGTACAGTGAAATATTAGAAGCAATTTTAAATGTCTATCATTGTGGGATTAAACAAATTATAGCAAATGAATTGGATACAACACTATACATCTTTTAAAAACAAAAGTGTAGCAGAAATTTTAATGCCTGTTAAAATATTTATAATATTGTTAGGCTAAACACAATTTTATTTTCTCTGTTCTACTGTAAATTACCAAAACTTTGCACGTAAATATACGGGTATAAGTTCTGATTATTACCTAGGACTTGATTCTCAGAAGGAAAATGAACAGCTCAAAAGGGGTTATATAAATGATCTGGTTGTAGTTTTCATCGCCTAAGTTATTTCCAGTATTCTGCTGGTCTGAGGAGCTGGGTATTTCTTTATTCCTTCATCAATCCTAATGTCATTTTCCTGGAAGTTGAAAGAACAACCGTTCTTCCATCAGGGATATATAAATAATTGTAATTCCCTTCCTGGAACCTCTAAACAAGTTCTCAAGATCCATTTGTTTGATTTGAACTTTTTTTTAAGATTCCTGATAACTGTAATCAAGTTGTTTCTAGACATGTTCCTCAAATTTATACTCCCACCAATATTATTGTGACTTTTATTGAATATTATGATTTTTTAAAGAAATTTGATAATTTAACATTTTAAAAGATGCCATTTGTATTCTCATTTTAACTTGCACTTGCTTATAAAAATTTTACCAGCCATTTGTATTTTTCTTTTGTGAAATATACATTTATGTCACTTATCCATTTATGCTTAAATTGTTTACCTTTTATCAATATGTAATTTAGATTAATTCAAACGTGTACAAATTGGCACAGAACATTGCCATGTTTGTTTACAATGTTCTAATCTGAAATATTTTATTAAAAATTTGCTTTATATTAATGAAATAAAATATGTATATATATTTTAAAATTTCTCCCACAGGATAGTGTATACCATATCAACTCAGGTTTGGGAGTATGAGAGGCATACGTGTAAGCTAAGTCACTTCAGTCGTGTCCAACTCTTTGCAACCCTATGGACTGTAGCACACCAGGCTCCTCTGTCCATGGGATTCTCCAGGGAAGAATATTGGAGTGGGTTGCTGTGCCCTTCTCCAGGGGATCTTCCTGACCCAGGGATCAAACCCTCATCTCTTATGTCTCCTGGCATTGGCAGGTGGGTTCTTTACCACTAGTGGCACCTGGCAAGCCCATATATATAGATACATACAAATAAAAAACAGACTGTTACCACTTATTCATTAGATATGAAGCAAGTAAGTTTGAGTATATAAGCTGTTTGGAGAAAATGGGTCATAAATAAGAAAAAAGAAATAAACATGAAACAAACTCCAATGACCATTTCTTTTGTCAGTGCTAAAATACTCTTTGTTTTACATTTCAGTTACAATTGATACAAGATTTGACATGTCTGATCCAGGACAGGACCTGCATTTGGGACCTCAAATGACCTCTGGAGGCCAATTAGCTATTCCATTTCCTTAAAAAAAAAAAAAAAAAAAATTCTTAGTGAGAAGTTTGGATCAGGTTACAGAGGCCTGCAAAGGTGGCTCATTTGCTGAGTCTGTAAAGGTCTCTTGCAATCTTCTCTTCTCCAGACTCATGATTCAGCATCTGCAGTGCTCACGGCACTGGCACAGCTGACAGAAGCTTTGGTTTGCACAAATGCCAGGCAGCCCTGTTCCCGAGCTTGATTTAGCATTTCTGTTCACTTTCCACAACAGTAACTTTTAGGGAGATTCGACAATCCACCCCCCGCAAGATGCAGCCTAAGGTGAGAAGTGACAGACTAGTTAGAGTAATACGTGGAAGTTCTAATCTGAGGCATAAAATTCAAAGGTTTGGAACATACATCAGATTACAGATGTGCCCACTGTTAGGTGGGCAATTATAAATCCTAAGAAATGCCATGACCCTTGGGTAGTAGTTAGTTCAGGCTACCTAGAAATATCTTTGGAGAGGCTACAAGGTAGACCAGCCCAGTTCCCCACACTGTACAACCCAGCAAGCCCACACTTTTGTGCCAGTGCTCATTAGCAATCAAGAAACAAAATCCAGTAACGTTTGCCCACCTTGTTTTGTTTCTCCGCTTGCATCCCATGCCTGAGGCATCCATGGACACACCTTATGCTCAGAGGTGCTCTGTAACCTTCCTATAACTCAGTCTCTCTCTGGATGCAGACATTCCAGGAATTTTCACCCTGACCGGGGGAGATCAACTGTGTTCCTTACATACAAGTAATCCCTCTCTCTTGTTTAATCTAAATCTACTTTTCCTTATTGATTCTCTATGAAAAGAACAGTTAATCTCCAATGAAGGAAATCAAGCACCCAACTGCAGTGATATTACAATGCTTGGTGGCCATGAAGTTTATTTGTACTTTTTCTGCTTCCATTTCTTCCTTTGCACAACAGGAATAATAATACCCACGTCACAGAACTATTGTGAAGATTGAGAGGGAGAATATTCCTTACATCTTCCTTTCCCCATCTATCCTCCGTCCTTGAACACCAAAGTCCCTTGGACTAAACAGTCACTCTAACAGCCCCTCCAGTCTGATCATTCAGTTTCTCTGACCATGAGCCTCGTGCTGCCATGGAATGGAGAAGTCTTGATACCATCCACTTACATAAGATACCGTATGTATAGCCAAGACAATGAACATTTCTTTACTGACTGGAGCATTTAATGTTATCTCAAACATTTGTAAATTTTAATAAGTTTCTCCTAAATGTATATTAAATTTAAAAATAATAACTTTTATAAGAGGCCACAGTATTTTAGTGAGACAGACAGCAAAACAAATGCAGTGTGCAATGAACAGCATTCTATGAATAGAATACTTATACTAATAGGATCCATATGCTGCTGACCGTACCTTAGAGTACTGTGGTTTCCCATTTTCATAGTGAATCTCCACATAATCAGAAGACAGCAAACCACTACAAAGGAAAGAAAATACAGTGATTTCCACATCTAAGATACTTGGAGGTTTTAAAAATAACCGGTTCAATAAATGGATGTGAGAGCTATGTAAACCACAAAGCTCTCCTGTCCACAGTAAGGGCAGAACAAATGTCATCAACAGTGCCAAATGTTATCCAGCAACAAATCACTCCTCCATCTGTTAAAAAGGGTAAAATACAGATAATTTAAAGATGAACTCTTTTTATACACACATTCATCATTTGATTGATATGTCAATATGGAACAAACAAAGAGGCAGGTAACAGGGGAAGATGAGCGCTATAAAAATTCACAATTACACTCTAACTAATTGGAAACTCAAAACAATCATTGAGGAAGAGTACAGAGAAAAGGACAGATAGTAAATATTTTAGGCTTTCCAAGTCACAGGGTCTGTATAACCACTATTGAACTCTGCTGTTTTATCATGTAAGTCGCTACAGGCTATATAGTTGTGTTCTCATAACACCTCATGGACACTGAAATCTGAATTTCACATAATTTTCACCCATCAGGAAATATTTTTCTTCTTTAATTCTTTGCAACCATTTGGAAGTTTAATAAGCATTCTTCACTCGAGGATTACAAAAGCAGAAATGCCAGATATGGCCTGCAGTCCACAGTTTGCTGACTCCTGGAATAAAATGATAGTTAAGAACATAGATTTTGAAGTCAGAGTGAGGTTTAAAACCTAGCCCAGCTCCTTATTAGTAGTGTGACCATGGGCAAGGTACCCAACTCAGCCTTTACGTGAGTCACAGGAAGACAACAAAGAGTGTGAATCGCACAGACACTAACAGGATTAAATGAAACCACCCATACGAGAACTCAGTGCTGAGTACGTGCCCAGTAACGGGCACTGCAGCTACTATTTTTAACTCAGCTTCCTCCACACATTTCCCTTTATACAAGGTAGGAAATACAAGATATGTGCCTCCAAACGAGCACAGAACTGCTAGGGCATCTGGGTTCCTGTTTCAGCTGTACCACTAGAAATAATGGTAACAAGAGATCACTCACGTTGACCGAGTACTCACTACATCCCAGCCACTGTTCCAGGGACTCTCAGGGAAGAACTCACTTAGTCCTAATGGTAACTGAGGACAACAGTAGGTTCAACAATGAACCAAGGGTGTGCCCTATATTTAGGTCTCCATTTCTTCTGTAAGAAAAAAGGCTGGAGCAGACGATGTCTCAGGAAGGCCTGCTCTGACATTCTGTCTTCCATAACTCTGCCTACCAGTAGGCTTTCTTGTTGGGAAATCTCAACACTGCTTCTTTAACAAAAGGATGGGAGGACTCAAGGATTTTGCATCATTTTGAGAGCTGCACCTGATGTGGTTCTACTATGACCCAGTGTGGAGGGTCTGGAGGAGGCTTGGAGGCAATCAACAGAGTAACTGGGAGTCACATGAGCATCTAGTCCAGCCTGGTTTCTGGTGTGAGCTGAAGGACAACCTTTACAACACAGAAATAAGGCAGATGCTTGTATCTTGGAAAGGTTTTTCTGTTGAAATTACTAATCAAATGTGTGTCTATTGAAAACTCTACATTTCAAACTAACTTCCCTGGTGGCTCAGATGGTAAAGCGTCTGTCTACAATGTGGGAGACCTGGGTTCGATCCCTGGGTCAGGAAGATTCCCTGGAGAAGGAAATGGCAGCCCACTCTAGTACTCTTGCCTAGAAAATCCCATGGATGGAGGAGCTTAGTGCAGGCTACTGTCCATGGGGTCACAAAGAGTCGGGCATGACTAAGCGACTTCACTTCACTTCACTTCACTTCACTTACGGTACCATCTACTCATTCCCTTCTCAAAATCTCAGTAATAGCAGAAGTAATGACAGGGACTTCCCTTGTGGCTCAGCTGGTAAAGAATCCACCTGCAGTGCAGGAGAGCCCTGTTCGATTCCTGGTCAGGAAGATCCGCTGGAGAAGGGATAGGCTACCCACTCCAGTATTCTTGGGCTTCCCTTGTGGCTCAGCTGGTAACAAATCCATCTGCTATGTGGGAAACCTGGGTTTGATCCCTGGGTTGGAAAGAAAGGCTACCCACTCCAGTATTCTGGCCTGGAGAATTAAGTCACAAAGAGTCAGACACTACTGAGCGACTTTCACTTTCACTTTCCTCAATGACAGTTCTCAGCTCTCTATACTTGGGAGAACCTGACATGGTGCAGAAACTTCTTTCAGTTCTAGTTAATGAAGTCAGCACTGTGAATGTGCATAAGCAGGGTTGTGGATGACAACATTTCTCTCAGGAATATTTCCACAACACCGAGAGGCAGAGAGACTGCACTAACTGCATTTTAATTACCTCTCTCTACAGGTAATTCATTATTTTCAAAATTCTTAACCACACCATCCCTGGAGGATGTCTAACAGTTGAAAACAAGGCTATTTTAGATCCCCTACGTTTGCTTGTAATTATAAAAGCAGATAATAACATTCTAACCACTAACCACCAAATATGATAAAGGTCACTTTATCATATTTCTCTTTTTTCAAGGTCTTTTGCCCACCAAGGACATACCTATTTCTCTATCTCCCGCATGTGAGAATCTTAAAGAAGAGAAATAGTCACTTTTCCAGGAGCCTATGACAGATAGAGATAGACCTAAGACCACATGCTCCCTGTGACAGAGGCGCTCCTCTCTCCCACCTCCTGTAAACAGCATCACATCCTCACTTGCACCATCCTTTCCTCCTGTCTGACCAGAGCCACCCCTGCCTTAAAACTGTTTTTTTCACTTATCACAGTGTCTCCAGCACCTGGCATGATGCCTGGTGCATAGCAGGTGCTTAACCAACATTTGCTGAGTGAGCGAACATCTACGAACATCCACTCCATGCCAGGGCCACACCGTGTGCTGGGAAGGTGGGATGAAGAATGCCACTCTCCGAAACTGACACTAAGCAAATCAGCACAAACGTATGGATTCGCCATCTCATCCTAAAATGGCATTTGTAATCTTCCTGAAGGCGAATTAATGCCAACTGAAATGTAATCTCATTATTAAAGTCTTAATGTGATTTCAAAACAAGACTTTTCAGTGAGGGACAAGTAACACTGGAGAAAAGAACTGAACAGCTAGTGATGTGGTGGCCAGTCTCCAGCCACACCCTGCAAAGAAAGAGCAGGTCATCTGTACCTCTGTATGCCTGAAGATAAGCTGTCTGGCAATCTCTGCCTGCAGATGCTCTCCAAGGCCTTTCTTCCACCTCTGCCCTCTGCAGTTTCCCTAGCAGAATTTCCTGTCGGGAACAGACTGTTCTAACAGTCCAATACTGATCTACTTAACAATTACAGTTCCAAGTATAAACTGTCATTTTACTTTGATGATCAGCCAACTGGGCGTTTGGTTCTGAGTTATCTGATAATGTGAGGGAACTGATGAAAAGGAATTTCTGAACATTTTAAATTCTGAAATATACATCCTTTTTCTAGGCATTTAAGTTACAGAAAAGCTATATACCCCAGCTACCATAGTGCTTCTCATGCAGGTTATCTGGTGAAAGAGAGGTGGCCTTTGGAAGTAAAGAGATAAATGTAGGATGGAAGTTCAAAGCAAGATGTTAAGAGAGTGGAAGAACTGGAATAAGGAAATTCTCTTTTGATATTGTTATGGAATCCTCTCACTCAGCACCTTCATGGTGAATCTGCACAAAGATAGTGAAGAGAACCCGTATTCTAAAGTCAGACATTATGATTTTATTCAACATACGAAGAACAGATGTAAACACCTCGAAGATGCTGAACTCCAAGAGCAAGAGAATAGAAAGACTATTTAAACATAGCGATGAACCAAGAGTCATAGCAATGATGGAGGAGACTGTGGCAGAAATAATGCTGAGTATCCACCCAGGTGCATTTTGTCTTTCTTCCTGGCATGGTAAGACTACATTTCATAGCTTTCCCAGCATTTAGGATGGGATCAACAGATTGAATTTAGACTCAAAGATATGGGTGGAAGTGATGTCCAGTCTTCCAGTTTGAACATTAAAATCCAGGCATGACTATCAGAGCTCTCTCTTCCCTGGAATCCTGGAAGTCATATGTCCCAGATGGCATAGCTACAAGGTGGATGCAGTCTAGGGTTCCTACATCGTGATTTGGAGAACAGCTTCTTAGGAAAGTCACTCAATTTGTATTAGACTGTACCATGGGTAAAAGACAAAATATTACACTGTTAATTCTCAGATTTCCTCTTTATTATTGAAACATGCTCAAAATGATCCTAATTCCAGCATATGTCGGGAAAAGACAATGGCACCCCACTCCAGTACTCTTGCCTGGAAAATCCCATGGGCAGAGAAGCCTGGTAGGCTGCAGTCCATGGGGTCGCAAAGAGTTGGACACGACTGAGCGACTCCACTTTCACTTTTCACTTTCATGCATTGGAGAAGGAAATGGCAACCCACTCCAGTGTTCTTGCCTGAAGAATCCCAGGGATGGGGGAGCCTGGTAGGCTGCTGTCTATGGGGTTGCACAGAGTCGGACACAACTGAAGCAACTTAGCAGCAGCAGCCAGCATGTGTCACAAAAAAAAGTTTTAGAAATTTATGTTGAAAGAATTTCAGAATCATCAACAAATATACAAAGAGAACTACTATTAAGATCTAGACATTGAAAATTCATACAAAAAGAAGTTTTGCCTATATAAATATTTGTTGGTGTCCTTGAGTTTGAGATGGTGTGTCTAATGAAAGAAGATATATGAACAGTCAGGTGGTCAAAACTCCAAAAGTTTATATCTTACATTTCTCCAGGGAGGTTCATTATGGAAAAGCCAAGGAAGGATCTGAGTAACTGGAAAAGTTACTTACCAAGAATCCCTAGAGCCTGGTAAAGTCATTAATGAAGAAGAGTGAATGACTTCTTTGGAAAATAACTTGAATCCCTTACTTTAAAGAAAGAACTAACTATAAAACTCCTAGAGGAGAACATAGGCAAAACACTCTCTGACATAAATCACAGCAGATCCTCTATGACCTACCTCCCAGAATTCTGGAAATAAAAGCAAAAATAAACAAATGGGATCTAATTAAAATTAAAAGCTTCTGCACAACAAAGGAAACTATAAGCAAGGTGAAAAGACAGCCTTCTGAATGGGAGAAAATAATAGCAAATGAAGCAACTGACAAACAACTAATCTCAAAAATATACAAGCAACTTATGCAGCTCAATTCCAGAAAAATAAATGACCCGATCAAAAAATGGGCCAAAGAACTAAATAGACATTTCTCCAAAGAAGACATACGAATGGCTAACAAACACATGAAAAGATGCTCAACATCACTCATTATCAGAGAAATGCAAATCAAAACCACAATGAGGTACCATTTCACACCAGTCAGAATGGCTGCGATCCAAAAGTCAACAAGCAATAAATGCTGGAGAGGGTGTGGAGAAAAGGGAACCCTCTTACACTGTTGGTGGGAATGCAAATTAGTACAGCCACTATGGAGAACAGTGTGGAGATTCCTTAAAAAATTGCAAATAGAACTGCCTTATGATCCAGCGATCCCACTGCTGGGCATACACACCGAGGAAACCAGAATTGAAAGAGACACGTGTACCCCAATGTTCATTGCGGCACTGTTTATAATAGCCAGGACATGGAAGCAACCTAGATGTCCATCAGCAGATGAATGGATAAGAAAGCTGTGGTACATATACACAATGGAGTATTACTCAGCTATTAAAAAGAATACATTTGAATCAGTTCTAATGAGGTGGATGACGCTGGAGCCGATTATACAGAGTGAAGTAAGCCAGAAAGAAAAACACCAATACAGTATACTTACACATATATATGGAATTTAGAAAGATGGTAATGATAAACCTGTACACGAGACAGCAAAAGAGACACAGATGTATAGAACAGCCTTTTGGACTCTGTGGGAGAGGGAGAGGGTGGGATGAGTTGGCAGAGTGGCAGTGTAACATGTATGATATCATAAGTGAAAAGAATCGCCAGTCTAGGTTCGATGCAGGATGCAGATGCTTGGGACTGATTCACAGGGATAATCCAGAGAGATGGAGTCGGGATTGGGAGTTCATGTACACTCGTGGCTGATTCATGTCAATATATAGCAAAACGAATACAGTATTATAAAGCAAGACAAACTAAAAAATAAAAATTAATTTTAAAAAATTAAAAAAAATAAAGAAAGAACTATATGCTTTCTTTTGGACAGTCCTGGTCATGACAGGCTATGAGTGGGTTCATCAAGCAAACTAATTTGTTTAGAAAGAGATGACATAGAGAACAAGACCCTTGTGCTCTAAGGAAGACTACTAGGAAAGACAAACATGGGACCACAAGAAAGTCATTTGTTCTAGATCATTTACTTCCTTTAAAAAGTAGTCAAACTACCAGTCTCTAAAGTCTCTCCCAGGCTTCCCTGGTGGCTCAGAGGTTAAAGCGTCTGCCTCCAATGCGGGAGACCCGGGTTCGATCCCTGGGTTGGGAAGATCCCCTGGAGAAGGAAATGGCAATCCACTCCAGTATTCTTGCCTGGAGAATCCCATGGACTGAGAAGCCTAGTAGGTTACAGTCCACGGGGTCGCAAAGAGTCGGACACGACTGAGCAACTTCACCACCACCACCACCACCACCAAAGTCTCTCCCAGTTCTGAAATCTGCACTCACTGCAATTAATGAGATGAACCCTCAGTCTATACTTCTGATTAGGAAATTGAGAACAATCTCTTTTGGAGGGACCTGAGGCCAATAGGGCATTCCCTCAACAGCAGAGCTAGGGGAAAAGTCTAGAAGAACAGTAGCAAGTACCAAGGCTGAAGCACTGGCTGGCCATATGATGTATCATCCAAATCAGGATACAGAAAGAGGCATATTAATAATTATTCCAGGACAACAGACATAAACTAGGAAGGACTGTCCTGGAAAAATGGGGACATACAGTTACTCTACCTAAGGGTCAAATTTAAGGTACACACATTAAGTTCTACAGAGAAGGTTAGGCTAGTCTATGAGGTGAAAAATACCCCAAAGCTGAGAGTTACTAAGCCAGTAGATTGTGAATATGTCACCTTCTCCAGCTGCTTCTGGGTTTTACATGGCCACTGTTTTTGGACAGACTTAGGATCTCTCTCTCTCTCTCTCTCTCAGCACTTGATGTCAGGAAATACGTGAGAGGGGAATGAGCAGTTTGAGATACAGAAACCAGAAAGTTGTGAATCTACATTCACCGCAATACACTGGACTTGTCAGGTCCTGACCAGCCATGCTCCTTGTCACTCAATGTCTTTGATCTTAAAGAAACAGTATCACTAATACCCTAATTTCATTTTCAGTGGTAAAATATGTAAATTACTTCCATATGTTTTCAAACTGAGACTGGAACAGAGGTCAATATTTGCATGAACAGTGAAAGATTATGTCTAGAAAAGAAAGGAGTGTCACTGATGCCCATTTTCATAATGGAAATTCACTCATCTGATTATCTTCTGCTTGACAATGTTTAACTCCTCAGTATTAGGATCCCTGAGAATCCTACACGGCTCCTAACAGATTCACCCTGGAGGTCTGCCCTTCACCCCACCAGGTCCTACACTTGAAGTAGGCTGGGACCTGGGACCCTTTTCCAGGGTGCTTGCAATTTGCACCTGCACAACAAAACACAAGAAACCGTAAGAGACTAAACATAACCACATACCTGCTGCAGTGGGAGCGATTATGAGCAATAACATACAAGAAGGCCACAAACCAACTACCATTATGGAGGTGCCGCGAGCAAAAGCAAGGTACTGCACGTGATCCCTGCACTCAGCATCAGCAAGGGGGTGGGCAGACCTCCTAAGCTACCCCTCCAGCTCCACCTACTCACTGGTGCACCCTCCCCTCACCCTATTTGAGAAATCAGCCTGCCTTCCTTGGAGAGCAAGCAAGAGTACCTGTTGTTTTCGCTCTCTCATGCTACAGCACAAGTTTCAGTAGAGCCTTGCCTGGAATTCTCATCTGCCCTCTTATCAATTTCTACTGATGAAAAAGTCCAAGGACCCAGGTTGGTAACACATTCATTATTTGGTAACAATAAATGCTGAGCACTATGGAGCGTCTCAGCTTCATGGGGCATCAAGGAGAACAGTATTGGACAATGAAGCACCATGCCTGCTCCCTCTTTCCATCAGTTTTACTTTTTTCCTTTTATATACCTAACTTTTAACTCATTAAATCATCACTCTAAGTTGTAATGAGGAGAGATACAGACTTTAACCTTAGTACATTCATAGTACATTCATACAAGTGGAAGCTTGTAAATTTACTATTATCCTCATGGTGCTTTCCTTTTTGAAAACAACAAAGACTGTAAGAAGATTCTTCAACCACCACTTTTCTTAAGTTTTAAGAAAAAGTTAGACTCAACCCAACTGAAACAATTTTTAATACCAAAAGTTATTTCAGCTAGAAACTATCTACTCCTTTGAGTGTAAACAATACAGTGAGAATTTTAAAGCTGTGTTCAAAGATTGTAGACATGGAGAGGTTTGGATTTAAGAGTATAGAAATGATATGTTAAGTGGGTGAAATTAATTACAGGTTGAATTGAGGGTTGCTGTTAAGTCAAACAGTGTTGGCATGCTAGGCCAGGGTTGGAGAATGTGGGCATATTTCATAGGATTGGAGCTGGAGGCGGAGACCACTCCTAGTACAAGCAAGCTGTAGAGATGTAAGCTTCTCTGAGAGTCACCACAGGAATTCAACGAGTTTCTGAACCACAGGAGAGGCTGCAGTACTTTAATGTGTAGGCAATCATAAGCGATGGCCCGTGCACCACAATACAGTTAGGAACACCATATAAAATATTAGGTTGTCCAAAAAGTTTGTTTGAGTTTTTCTGTAACTAACTTTTTGGTCAACACAATAAGAGTAGGAAACTTAAAACCTTTAAGTTAATAGATAAGGCAGTAGAGAGAAGAGGAGTTAGCAGAGAAGTAAGAGATAAACCTGAGATGATGTAAAAGCTGAGAACCCCCATGCAAGCTGGCCTGATCAGCTGATAAAAGGAGTCAATTAAGAGTTCTCCTCTGAGGAGCCATAAAAGGAATGCATTTACATCAAGGCTGTATATTGTCACCCTGCTTATTTAACTTATATGCAGAGTACATCAAGAGAAACACTAGACTGGAAGAAACACAAGCTGAAATCAAGATTGTCAGGAGAAATATCAATAACCTCAGATATGCAGATGACACCACCCTTATGGCAGAAAGTGAAGAGGAACTAAAAAGCCTCTTGATGAAAGTGAAAGAGGAGAGTGAAAAAGTTGGCTTAAAGCTCAACATTCAGGAAACGAAGATCATGGCATCCGGTCCCATCACTTCATGGGAAATAGATGGGGAAACAGTGGAAACAGTGTCAGACTTTGTTTTTCTGGGCTTCAAAATCACTGCCAATGGTGACTGCAGCTGTGAAATTAAAAGATGCTTACTCCTTGGAAGAAAAGTTATGAGCAACCTAGATAGCACATTCAAAAGCAGAGATATTATTTTGCCGACTAAGGTCCATCTAGTCAAGGCTATGGTTTTTCCAGTAGTCATGTATGGATGTGAGAGTTGGACTGTGAAGAAGGTTGAACGCCGAAGAATTGATGCTTTTGAACTATGGTGTTTGCGAAGACTCTTGAGAGTCCCTTGGACTGCAAGAAGATCCAACCAGTCCATTCTGAAGGAGATCAGCCCTGGGATTTCTTTGGAAGGAAAGATGCTAAAGCTGAAACTCCAGTACTCTGGCCACCTCATGTGAAGAGCTGACTCATTGGAAAAGACTTTGATGCTGGGAGGGATTGGGGGCAGGAGAAGAAGGGGATGACCGAGGATGAGATGGCTGGATGGCATCACCCACTCAATGGACGCGAGTCTGGGTGAACTCCGGGAGTTGATGATGGACAGGGAGGCCTGGCGTACTGCGATTCATGGGGTTGCAAAGAGTCAGACACGACTGAGTAACTGAACTGAGTCAGTTCTAATGAGGTGGATGAACCTAAGCCTATTACACAGAGTGAAGTAAGTCAAAAAGAGAAAAACAAATATCACATACTAAAGCATATATGTGGAATCTAGAAGACAGTACTGATGAACCTATGTGCAGGGCAGCAATGGAGACGCAGACATAGAGAACAGACTTGTGTAAACAGTGAGGGAAGCAGAAGGTTGGACAAATGGAGAGCGTAGCATGGAAATGTAAACACTAGCATACATAAAATTGATAACCAGGGGGAATTTACTGTATGACTCAAGGAGCTCAAACTGGTGCTCTAACAACCTGGAGGAGTGGGATGGGGTGGAGATGACAGGGAGGTTCAAGACAGAGGGGATATATATATATATATATATGGCTTGTTCATGTTGATATATGGCAAAAATCAACACAATATTATCAAGCAATTATCCTTCAATTAAAAACAAATAATTTTTTTAAAAAGAGTTCTCAAAGGAGTAGCATCAATCAACAGACATTTTTAATTACCCAAGAATGAAAGTGAAAGTGAAAGTTGCTCAGTCATGCCTGACTCTTTGAGACCCCAAGGACTATACAGTCCATGGAATTCTCCAGGCCAAAATACTGGAGTGGGTAGCTCTTCCTTTCTCCATGGGATTTTCCCAACCCAGGGATCGAACCCAGGTCTCCCACATTGCAGGCGGATTCTTTACCAGCTGGGCCACAAGGAAAGACCACATATAAGAATGAAAGATGCTTAATTTCTCCTTCCTAACTTTTAAGCCACATCATTTGAGGGCGTTAACACATTCTTAGTGTGGCTGCCCCTATCTCTGTAAGTACATCAGTAATTCTGAGATTCCTCTATGAAAGAACTGCAGTTACTTTCACACAAGTGGTTTTACCCCAATATGTGATGAAACAAGAACAATTTTAAACATAGGGAAAACTGAATCCAAGTTAAGACAGCATATCTTTTGAACACAGTTATACATAACTGAAATGCTTTGGTGTACCATTTTCAAAATTGATAATGAATATCACAGTTTGCTGAATATTGCTAATTCAGGTTCTTTTCTGACCTGCCCAATATTTCTTTATAAAACCATCAAACCAGGCTTCACATGAAGGGAAACTTTACAGAATAGACATAGATCAATTATCAGTCTTGCCTTCTTGGAACTTTGTCTAGAAGAAAAAACTACCTTCCAATTCCAGTTTTTGTCATCTCCCAAGACAAGATCTCCCTACTTCTTTTATTTTTCAGTCTATAGGGATAAACTTTCCATTTGTTCATACAGTGGCCAGTATTCCCAGGTATGCGTGAAATAGTCAAAAATATAAAAATGAAAAGAATGGAAAAACTACCAGAAATAGTAAGAGCTAACTAAGATAGCCAGTTATAATATATACATGCAAAAACAAAATACAATTCTATGTGTACAAGCAAAAATAACCTAGAAATAATCCAAGGGAAAAGTTTTTACTAACAATGATAACAGTGGCAACAAATGTTATATGTGTATTATGGATGTGAATATTTACTGCTGCTGCTGCTGCTAAGTCGCTTCAGTCGTGTCCGACTCTGTGCGACCCCAGAGACGGCAGCCCACCAGGCTCCCCCGTCCCTGGGATTCTCCAGGCAAGAACACTGGAGTGGGTTGCCATTTCCTTCTCCAATGCATGAGAGTAAAAAGTGAAAGTGAAGTCGCTCAGTCGTGTCCGACTCCCAGCGACTCCATGGACTGCAGCCTACCAGGCTCCTCCATCCATGGGACCCTCCAGGCAAGAGTACTGGAGTGGGGTGCCATTGCCTTCTCCGGTGAATATTTACACGCGTATGTATAGATGAACATACACTCTATACCTTTAATGTAATTCCAAACAAAATCTCAGAAAGTTTGTTTAACTTGACAAAAGTATTTTAAAGTTTATTTTAAAGAATAAATGTTTATGACAACCCATTTGTTTTCAAAAGAGGGATAACAATAAGACCTTACATTACTACAAGAGTAAATGAAATACAGAGCACTGGCCGGATTAGACGGACACTCCAAAGGACAAAAAGAAAGTACAGTTCATATAAAAGGTGTAATACATGAAAATAATGACATTGTAAATTGGTAAAGAAGAAAATCAATAAAGAATAAATAGGTTTGGAACAACTACTAAACTTTTGGGGAAAATTAGATCCCTACAGTAGAGCTTACACCAAATAATAATATATACATTAAAGATATATATGTTTTCAAATCAATTTACCATAAAAAATATAATTGAATGCTAGGAAGAAGAGATCATTTTGTGCATGATCTTAAACTCAGAAATAACTTTAATAACAGATAACACTATACATTTTTTTTTAATTTCCACAAGTTAAATTTTAAAATAACATAAACAATGTCAAGGCAAACTGAGAAAAACTAAGTACATGAAAAACAAAGAGTTGCTATTTTTTAAGGAGCCAAAACAAAAACAAACAACGCAACAAAAAGAAGGCAAATGACATGGGCAGATGATATACAAAATATTATGTACAAAATGCAATCCACAGAAGAAAAGAAAGCAAATGCTAATGGTGATGAATTATATACAAATCTAACATTGTATTAGTAATAAAACACCTGTAAATCAAAATAGCTGTAAGAGACCATTTTCTCCCATCAGTTTAGAAAATAAAAAATGAGTAATAGGAGCTAGATTTGGAGCTAAATTGGCACTTCAGTACTGTTGGGAATATGAATTAATATGCTTTTCTAGGGGGCAACTTGAACTTGCCAGGTGACTCTCCTGCAAATGTAGGAGACGTGGGTTTGATCCCTGGGTCAGGAAGATGCCCTGGAGAAGGAAACAGCAACCCACTCTAGTATTCTTGCCTGGGAAATCCCGTGAACGGAGAAGCCTGGTGGGCTGCAGTCCAGAAGGCCACAAAGTATTGGACACACAACTGAGCACACAGGGGGCAACTTATCAATAGCCATTAAAAGACTGAAAGCACTTTCACCTTAAATCCATACGTTCTTATAATCTTTTAAGTGCTACTCACAAAGGCTTCCTGAGGAAACAACTAGACAAAAACAAACACAGATACACATGGAGCTCTTCTCTGCAGATGACGTAAATGCAAATAGGTTTAAAAGTGTTTTTACAGGGGTCTTTGCTGGTGGTCCAGTGGTTAAGAATCTGCCTCCAATGCAGGGGACTCAGGTTCAATTCCTTGGTCAGGGAACTAAGATCCCACACGTGGCAGGGCAACTAAGCCCACACGCTGTAGAGCCTGTGCTCCACAACTATAGAAGCCCCCAAGTGTGGCTAAAACTAGGAAAAGGCTGAATGCCACAATGAAGACCCAGAGCAGCCAAAAAAAAAATTTAATAAAAACTAAATTTTAAGAAATATGTTTTTACAGATGCTTGAAAACATGGGAAAGATGCTCACAATACCACAACAAATAAAGCTAATGAGAAAATACTATGATATTATGTTCAGTAACTTTTTAAAAGTATGTCTATATGTGTATATTCACATACATAAAAAAAATCTGCAAAGATACACAAATATAATTGTAGGCTTGCTTCCTATAGAATTTTCAAAGGTTTTTATTTTCTTTCTTTCCTTACCCATAATTCCTAAAGTTTTACAATGAATATACATTTTCTTTGAGAAACCACAAGCTATATCTTCTTAAAGGAAGGGAAACAAAGCTCTTCAGGAAGAGGATTAATTAATAATTAACTAATTAATTAGTGACCAATTTCAAGCACAGGTAAAGAAAAGAGTTATAGGCGATGACAACTACCACCAACCACGCTGGGGGCAGCAGCTAGCCTGGCTACTTCTGTCCCCTCAACTCAGTGCAATCAACAATCCCTGAACACAAGGAGGTTGACCCTCAAGGTGACTATAATCTCACAGCTAAAATAAGACTGGGTAGCATATACCCTAATATCATAAACAGTGAACCATCAAGCTGCCCCTAAAGGGCAAATTAATTTCACCTAAGATGATCGGGTGGGCTTCCCTTGTGGCTCAGCTGATAGAGAATCTACCTGAAATGTGGGAGACCTGGGTTTGATCCCTGGGTTGGGAAGATCCCCT
The DNA here is from genome assembly GCA_006408695.1 of Aepyceros melampus. Taxonomy (NCBI): domain Eukaryota; kingdom Metazoa; phylum Chordata; class Mammalia; order Artiodactyla; family Bovidae; genus Aepyceros; species Aepyceros melampus. The sequence continues at coordinate 332,962 of SJXQ01006476.1, forward strand.
GGAGAAGGGAAAGGCTACCCACTCCAGTACTCTGGCCTGGAGAATTTTATGGACTATATAGCCCATGGGGTTGCAGAGTTGGACACGACTGAGTGACTTTCACTTTCAAGATGTTGGGAGCTTTTCAATGAGAAAACAGGGCCAGGGCTTCCCTGGTGGTCTAGTGGTTAAGAATCCACCTGCAAATGCAGGGGACACAGGTTCAACCCCTGGTCCAGGCTTCCTGGGAAGCAACTAAGCCCACACACCTAAAGATCATGCTCTGCAACAAGAGATGCCACTGCAGTGAGAGACAGCTGGAGAGCAGCCTCCACCTGCCACAACTACAGAAAATGCATGTGCAGCAATGAAGACCCAGGACAGCCAAAAAGAAATCAACATGAAAAAGAAAAAAGAAAAGAAAACAGGGCCAGGGTAGATTCAGGACAAAATACAGATAGGCAAATAGGCAGGAAAGAGCAGGTAACATAGACAGGGATCAAAGTGTGCAGCCAGAGAGGATATTCTGGGAGTGGCTAGTAGTCCACTGGCTAGGGCATCAGGCATGGGGTGACGGTGTTTAAAAGGTAGGATCGGGACCAGACATGACACAGGTTTAAGCAGAGAAGTTTGAACCTCCGAAGGAAAGGGAACTCTAGAGCCAAGTACTCAGACTAGGAAGAGCTGAGCGCAAGCACTGCATTCTCTGTTTTCAGAAACTGCAGAGTCTTTAAAGCCTGGGAAGGACTGAACACAGATAAGGTTCTTTTACTGGGTCAATTAGAGCCATCTGCAAAGTAATTAATGTGAGCAGCAGGAGAGAACGGCATGAGATCAACAAAGACATTAAGAAAAGGCCTTTCCACATATGAAAACCCGTAGCTTTAACTTTCTTTCAATCATTCAATTAATGGCTGAAGACTGAGAAGCAAAAAGGAAAAAAGAAAGCAGGTGAAGTTAGATAAAGAAATGATTACTAAAATTTAAAGATTAATTCATTTTTACTTAAATTTTCCATATCCTTTTTATTTGTATTAATGCAGTTTTTTATTTTTATAGTTTTAAAGGTTATTTTCCATTACAGTTATCACAAAATATTGGCTATATTCTCCTGTGTTGTGCTATACATCCTTGAGCCTACCTTACGCCTAACAGTTTGTACCTTCCACTCCCCTACCCCTATGTTGACCCACCCTCCCCTCCCAGCCAGTACCCA
>SJXQ01006476.1:334351-350631 GCA_006408695.1 Aepyceros melampus
CACTAGTTTGTTTTCTGTATCTGTGAGTCTCCTTTCTTTTTTGTTACATTAACTAGTTTGTTTACATTCCACATATAAGTGATACCATGCAGTATTTGTCTTTCTCTGTCTGACTTCATCAACATAAAGCCCTCCAAGTCTATCCATGTTGCTGTGCTGTGCTGCGCTTAGTCACTTCAGTCATGTCCAACTTTTTGCGACCCCATGGACTATAGCCCACCAGGCTCCTCTGTCCATGGGGATTCTCCAGGTAAGAAAGCTGGAGTGGGTTGCCATGCCCTCCTCCAGGGATTTTCCCAACCCAGGGATCGAATGCAGGTCTCCCGCATTGCAGGCAGATTCTTTACTGTCTGAGCCACCAGGGAAACCTAAGAATACTGCAATGGGTAGCCCATCCCTTCTCCAGGGGATCTTCCCCACCCAGGGATTGAATCCGGGTCTCCTGCATTGCAGGTGGATTCTGTACCAGCTGAGCAGTTACCAGGGAAGCCCATGTTGCTGTAAATGGCAGAATTTCTTTAAATGTTTTTACTGTGAATTACAGATATCTGTCCTAAAATTTGTTGTGCAAATTTTAGCATAAAATGCAATTCTATGCTGTTTTAGTAAAATCTCTGTAGAACAATCACAATTGTCCTTTGTGTGCTCTCTTCCTCTCTTCTTACCCTACCAAGGAGGAACCTAACCCTTTACTTCTCTTGAGCTACTAAAGTCTGAGCATGCATGGTATCTGCTGGCTGATCTGAAAACCAAGGCCTGCAAGGCCCTATAAAGGAAGAGACATTGGATGCTGTCACGTTAGATTTCTCTTACTGTCAGAAAACAGCATTCCGTGCAATCCTGAGATCCTTCATACAGAGAACACAGGACCCTTTAGAGATGATAACCATGGTCCTTCCTAAATATCAGATATGTTCATTAAATTGTCAGAATATAGCAATCTGTTCTGTGTTAATATCAAACCAGTACAGAAGACAAGAATACCGCACAGCAAGAAGAGGTGGGAAGAGAAGGGGGAAGGAAAAGGAGAACTTTTTTGTGGTTTCTTCAAGAAACTCAAAATTACTCTCAAACAAAGTGGCACTCATTCTTTAAATTACCACTTGGGGGGCGGGCAGAGGTGGGTGGGATGAACTAGGAGAACAGCATTGATATATACACACTGTGCTGTGCTGTCTTAGTTGCTTAGACTCTTCGCGATCCCACGGACTGTAGCCCCCCAGGCTCCTCTGTCCATGGGGATTCTCCAGGCAAGAATACTGGAGTGGGTTGCCACGCCCTCCTCCAGGGGATCTCCCCAACCCGGGGACTGAACACAGGTCTCCCCCAGGGCAGACCGATTCTTTACCATCTGAGCCACCAGGGAAGCCCAAGAATACTGGAGAGGGTAGCCTATCCTTTCTCCAGGGGATCTTTCCGACCCAGGAATTGAACTGGGGTCTCCTGCATCGCAGGAAGATTCTTTACCAGCTGAGCTACCAAGGAAGCCCCATGCACACGCTACTATGTGTAAAACAGACAGCTAGTGGGAAGCTGCTGTATAACGTAGCGAGCTCAACTCGGAGCTCTATGAAAACTTAGAGGGGTGGAATGTGGGGTAGAATGAGGCTCAAGGAGGAGATATATGTATACATAGAGCTGACTAACTTTGTTTTGTACAGCAGAAACTAACACAACATTGTAAAGCAGCTATACTCCAATTTTTTTTAAGTGCCAATAAATAAATAAATTACCACTCGGGATAATGATCTTCAGTGTTCTAAGCACATTTCATGGCATTAAGAAATTATTCACTGGGCTTTTGATTGTTTAAAAAATCATGATTTTCCTAGTTTCTCTAACCAAAGAGATTTTTTCATTCTTCCAAATTATGTACCATTTCAAAATAATGACAACAGACCTCTAAAAATGATAGGATGTATTGGAAAAACTACCATTACTTGGTAACTTCTTTGGAAAGGGAATTTCTTCCAACTACTACAGACTTTCTGATTCCATTTAGTTCATCTGAGTGCTAACTGGGCCTTTTTTCACTCTGCTGTTGCTGCTGCTAAGTTGCTTCAGTCGTGTCCGACTCTGGTGACCCCATAGATGGCAGCCCACCATGCTCCGCCATCCCTAGGCTTCTCCAGGCAAGAACACTGGAGTGGGTTGCCATTTCCTTCTGCTCGCTGTTAAACCCTCAGTCAGCGATGAATACCCAAACTATATAGGCACCCAGAAGCCATCTGTTCTTTGAACTAATGAACAAACAGGTGAATAAGAATTAGGAGATCCAACTCCTAACCTGACTCTTACTGTCTCTGGGTCTTGGGAGAAGTCCCTAACATTGTGGAACAAGTTTTCTCCCTTACAAAAACCAAAAATGTTGGATTACAGGACCTCTAAAAAAAACTTCCACATCCAAAACAGTGACTGCATGACTGCCATCATCTCCTACCCTAAAAGCACAGCTGTGCTAAGCTGGGTCTTGGGATTGTTAACACAATATCACATCTATTTGGTACCTGCTTTGTCAAGTAATCAACTTTCTATATACTAGGATGACTTCAGGCCAACTTTTCCAGAATGCTACTAAAAGAATAGTTCCATTCATGTTCCATATATACTACAAAGTGCTGCTTTATAATTTTTATCTAATTCTACATATTTCTATGTACATCCACCAAAAAAGAACACCTCAATTTCCAAGAAGGAAAGTGATAAACTCTTTCTAAAGATTAGATTAATAAAGAACAAAAAATTTTTACATAGAAATTCAGCTATGAGCTGATGAGTAAGATCTGCCAATGATATAGTATATTAATACCGATCTATTTAAGGCGTATAGGGCTTCCTAGATGGCCCAGTGGTAAAGAATACACCTGCCAATGCAGAAGACACAGAAGATGAGAGTTCGATCCCTAGGATGGGAAAATTCCCCAGAGTAGGAAATGGCAATACATTCCAGTATTCCTATCTGGAAAGTTCCATGGACAGAGGAACCTGATGGGGTACAAAGAGTTGGACACAACTGAGCGACTGAGCACATTCACATGCACACATTTAAGGGGTACATTGAAAACCAGACAACACAATTATAAACCTGTTACTTGATTACACTAAAAATAAGTTAAAAACTTAAGTCAACTATCATTCTTTATCATAAAGATACTAAAAACCAAAGATAACAGGAAAAAATAAGAATTTGTTTGCATAAGTAACTTATGATAAGCAAATCTGATGATATCTGATATCATTTTGAAAGACATGTATAAAACAGTGATTACAGCTGAGGAATTTCATCTATTTCAGTCTTATTATAACATCCAGACATACTGCATAATATCTGAATTTATATCTTTCAAAAGCTACTCAGATCATTAGCTATTTGTACTTCTCTGAATGTGTGTCTTAAAATTCATTTTAAATATTGTATAATCAGATACTTTTCATCAATTTTAAGAAATGTAAAGTGCCAGTAATAAAATAAAATCAGTGGTAGTAGAAAAAAGCAAAACAATAAATCTATAAATCAGAGTTTTAAGACAATTGCTGCAAATGGGTTTTTTCTCAAGCCAGGCAACTTTCATTAAATTGTCTTAAAATTTTAAGTCCAAGAAGACATTCTTACCCACATTCACAATTAAAGTGCCTCTCAATGTCTGGAGGAAAGTGAAATCTTTATAAGATTCTAGAAGCAGCCAAATCCCAGAGAGACTGACACAGAAAAAAGGAGAAACTATTCTATTTAGGTTCTTTCAGAGAAGCTATTTCTAGTTTAATCCTAAAAACAGACATTTTTAGAACACTGAAGGAAATTCTAACAATTAACAATGTGATCCATAGTGGCAAATTTACTAAGTATCAATAGCAAATTCCAGGATCATGAGTACTTAGTGTTAGAGATGATGGGGAAGAATAAAGATCCTTAGTGAACTGACTGACATCAGAGAAAGTCATGTTGTTGCTCAGTTGCTGAATCATGTCAGACACTTTGAGACCTCATGGACTGCAGCACACTAGGTCTCCCTGTGCCCCTCTATGTCCTAGAGTCTGCCCAAGTTCATGTCCACTGAATCAGTGATGTCATTCAAGCATCTCATCTTGAGAGTCCCTTGGACAGCAAGATCGAACAAGTCAACCTAAAGAAAGCCATACCATGATAGGTAATTCACTACAATGACAGAAAATGGAGTGGACTACATTCAGAGAAAAATCCAGTAGAGTTAAAACTCCAGGCTCAGAGAGTATTCAGGAGTTGAAATGCATATGAGTCTAGAGATCACACCAGCATATAAATAACACAGAAGCAAATGAGATTCTCCACACTACTATTCCATAGAAATGGCAGGTTCCATGTTGTATCCATAGCTCTTTGTATTGTCACCTACACAGAGGAAACATCTAATAAAGTCCTGTGGCTGATGAGTCCACAAGCAGGAAGCTCGAAGAAACAAAAGACAAGATGGTACATCACACTTTAGCCTAAGGAATCCACAGAACTCCAGGGTCCTATAAGCAGAGCTCAGCACCCCCAGGTGAGCAAGGTGGGGCCAGAGACAGTACCATGGCAAAAGCAACAGAAAAAGTAAGACTCAGGCTACTTTTAATCTCTTTCTTATAGATAGATAAGTATCCATGAAGTCAAAAGCCAATCCCAGGCAGTCAGCCCATGAAGACTGGGACTACAAAGCTGAGAAAAAAAATGAAGGATGAGAGCAAACGTGATTGTGAAATTACTCTTAGAGCAGTGCTCTTGACTATTCCAACAACTACCTCTAGGCAGGTAGTGACAAGACTGTGTGTGCATGTGTGTGTGTGTGTGTGTGTGTGTGTAATTTCTTAATGGGCTATCCACAACAAGCAGTAAGACATGGAAATGTGGCAAGGATCTCAAGCACCGAGAGTCAACAAGATAAAGAGAAGTTGTGTGCTTTCAAAATGATAGACGAAGATAGGAAATTTCTAATTCGTCTTTATAACATCAGACAAGGCTACGCTGCATAGCAGTCCACTGAATATTTTCATGACATATGTTTGAACCTGTTAACTCTAATTTCAGTAAGACACCATGAATGGCTGAATCCTTTCACGAGGGTTAATTTTCCTTACAGTCCTTAACTAATTTTTCTTTTACAGAATGCAGGGAATAAACACGCATCCCATTTATTTTCTTCTGAAAACTCTATTGTGATTATTAATTAATATTATGACTATCTTGCTTTCTGGACTTCCCTGGTGGCTCAGATAGTAAAGCGTCTGTCTACAATGCAGGAGACCTGGGTGCAATCCCTGGGTCGGGAAGATCTCCTGGAGAAGGAAATGGCAATCCACTCCAGTACTATTGCCTGGAAAATCCCATGGACAGAGGAGCCTGGTAGGCTGTAGTCCATGGGGTCGCAAAGAGTCTGACAGATTTCACTTTCACCTTGCTTTCTGTCTGTGTTAAAAAATCCAAATTTCCTACACAAGTTTTAGGATGAGCAGTTACCTGGGTGGGGGATGGGAAGGAGGAAATACTTTGGTGGAGCTTCTGAGATATTGTTGTTGTTTCGTCACTCAGTTGTGTCCCAACTCTTTTGCGACCCCACGGACTACAGCCCACAAGGCTCCTCTGTCCATGGAATTTCCCAGGCAAGGATACTGGAGTGAGTTGCCATCTCCTTCTCCAGGGGATCTTTCCAACACAGGGATCAAACCCCCGTTTCCTGCACTGGCAGGAGAATTCTTTACAATCGAGTCACTAGGGAAGCCCCTCTGAGCTACTAGCTATATTCTATTTCAACCCAAAGGGTGAACAGCCATCTTATCATTCTTCTTTAAATTGCAAAAATATATTTCTACTTCTCTGTGTATATATTTTATCATTTTAGTAAATTAAAGAAAAAGGAATCCAAAATATCTGTAAGCAATAGAAACAGATGCTGTTGCTGCTGCTGCTAAGTCGCTTCAGTCGTGTGAGATTCTGTGCGACCCCAGAGACGGCAGCCCACCAGGCTCCCCTGTCCCTGGGATTTTCCAGGCAAGAGTACTGGAGCGGGGTGCCATTGCCTTCTCCAAGAAACAGATGAGCCCAGTTCAATTCTGACATTGAAAAATTTGAGCATGAGACAAAGTGAACCAAAAATGGACCAAGGAAAAGGCATCTGGAATTAGAAAGCCATCACTACTCACCAGAGGGGAAAAAACTTTAAAGAACATGTGGGAGATGAAAAGCACAGAGAGAACAAAAGGCAACTTTCTCCTTCTCTAAAAATAGCAGGCTTATTAGGCCACTTTTAGATACCAGTGTTCATGTAGGAGTCCATTTCTATTAAAAGAATAAAACTTAGAAAGGGAAAAGAAGTTCTTGCTGGATATCAAAGTATAGGAAAGTTCAAAACTGTAATAAAATGTAATAGACCAGACAGAAGTCATCTGAACTACAGATGACTTTATTATCAAAATACTTAACTCTCAGACTAGAGAGCTAACAGAACAGAAGATTAAGGCGTGAGGCAAATGAAACCCTATGCACCTCTATGCACCAATTTTCTGTGGAACCACATTCAAAAAGTGAAGAATGTGTGTGATACAAAGTTAAGTAAACCTCCCAGAGAGCACTGCCACGGCAAATGACTGCTTTCCAAATAAAATGGCAAAAGATCCCATCCCATATCCATCACTGAAATACTTAAATTTAACTTCTTTAAAAAAGTTCCTCATTTTCAGTCATCAAGACTGTCATGGCTGGAAAAGATGAATCTCAGTTGTTTTAGTAGCCATTTATAATAATTTATGAATTCATAATGTCAACAAGTATCTTCCCTTTCTTGCCTCCTCATCCTCCTATCATTTAAGAGACTAATCTGTTCATGCTAAGTCGCTTCAGTCGTGTCCGACTCTGTGAGACCCCACAGACGGCAGCCCACCAGGCTCCTCCGTCCCTGGGATTCTCCAGGCAAGAACACTGGAGTGGGTTGCCATTTCCTTCTCCAATGCATGAAAGTGAAAAGTGAAAGTGAAGTCGCTCAGCCGTGTCTGACTTCGCGACCCCATGGACTGCAGCCTACCAGCCTCCGCCCATGGGATTTTCCAGGCAAGAGTACTGGAGTGGGGTCCCACTGCCTTCTCCAATCTGTTCATAGGAAGGTGGAATTTGTGGATGAGAAAACCAACACTGGGTCCAAGGACAAGCAAGACCCATGTCACAGCTATACAAAGGCATCTCATGTGACACAATACAAGCCACATTTTATGCTCAACAAGACAAAGTCTTTTCCAGAGTTCCTTGTTTTCGTCAAAGACAGTGTATTGGATATTTAGAACATCCCATAATTCTGAAAGAGGTCACTCTAGGATTGTATTCACATGCATGCTCTGAAGGTCAAATTTTTTAAATCATAGAGCCATGTAATGGCACTTAGCCTTTTTGGATGCCTAAGAATATCTAAAACCAGAGAATATTTTTGAGATGACTAATAACTTAAATACCCACAATAAACTGTAACTCAATATCAGAAAGCATGAGTGAAGCAATATCATAATGAGACTTTTTTCCTTTTTCTGTGTCTCAAGCACAATCATTCTTAAAATTCTTAACTAGAAAAGAATTTTAGTTTGCTTATCCCTTAAGAGGATATTAAACAGCATATATTAAAAATTAAAGATAAAACTCATTTTTATCCCATAAGCTCAGATAACAAGCACATGGATATTAGTTCTCTACAGCATATTAAAAAGCGGAGACATTACTTTACCAACAAAGGCCCGTCTAGTCAAAGCTATGGTTTTTCCAGTAGTCATGTATGGATGTGAGAGTTGGACTATAAAGAAAGCTGTGTCAAAGAATTGATGCTTTTGAACTGTGGTGTTGGAGAAGACTCCTGAGAGTCCCCTGGACTGCAAGGAGATCCAACCAGCCAATCCTAAAGGAAATCAGTCCTAAATATTTATTGGAATGACTGATGCTGAAACTGAAACTCCAATACTTTGGCCACCTGATGTGAAGAACCGACTAACTGGAAAAGACTCTGATGCTGGGAAAGACTGAAGGCGGGAGAAGGGGACAACAGAGGATGAAATGGTTGGATGGCATCACAGACTTGATGGACATGAGTTTGAGTAAGCTCTGGGAGTTGGTGGTGGACAGGGAAGCCTGGTATGCTGCAGTCCATGGGGTCGCAAAGAGGTGGACACGACTGAGCGACTGAACTGAGCTGAGCTCTTTTATCTGGATTCGAGGCACAGATCATTTTCTAAAGTTGCCTAAATTTTACCACAGGTGTCATAGAAACAATGATCTAAAATACCCTATGTCCCAGTCATCTCCATCTCAGTGAAAGTTTCCAGTTAATAACAGACTTGTTACCAAGTCATCCATTCTACAAATTCAAGGCTACTCTGGCAGTGTAAACACCTAAGAGAAATACATGATGGTCAGAATTCTTCCAAAGACTGAAAATGTTTCCCTCCCTCCCATTTTCTGTCTTAGACTATCATTGATTTTTTTTTCATGTTTCTTACACAGATTATAAACTCCACATAGATCACAACAGAAGAATAAATCATAGAGGAACAAAAATTTACTACATTTCCCTCAAGGAGAAATGGTTCTAATTTCAAGGCTACTAAAAACTATGAAGCTGAATACTTGGAAATCTGAGCCAACATACTTCTCCCCAGAACTTGAACAGGTCAGAGCACATTTCAGAGGTGAAGTGAAGGAGATGGAGGGAGGACGGTGAAAGTGCAAACACCCACTCACAACACAGAGCTCCAAGGAGGCTGTGCAATGCGTTCCCCTGACTCTTTCACGGCCCTGCTGAGAAGTGTGACTCTCCAAAGGAGGGTCACAGACTGCTGAAGAGTGATCAAGGCAACAAACCCCAAAGAAGCTGGGGGCCTTCGGGGCCATTCCTCCCTTCCTGTTACCACTGCCCCTCCTCTCCACCCAATGCTCAGCAAACAGCTAGCCCCATGCAGGGAGTCATCTTAACTAAAAAGGACAAAAAACTTGGTCAGAGGTACTGAGGAAGAAAAGAGAGAAGTACTAAAGCCAGGGGAGATGAAGAATATACATCACAAGGAGACTGAAAATGTTAAAGCAAATACCTCTCTATGACCTCAAAGAAGTAACAGAAATGACCTCTTTTTGCAAAAAAAGAACTGGATAAAAGAATAGAATCAATGAAAAGTAGCTGGCAAGGATCAGAAGAAAAGGACTAAATAGAAAATAAATATTACAAGGATGCAAATCAAGTTGGAAACAAAACAACAAAAAACAATGAAAACACATTCAAGAATCAATGATAAAATGACACAGCAATAACAGACACAGAAGATAGCATAAGTACATTGTTGATATTTCCAAAGAAAAGAATAAAACACATTGAAGAAAAAAAAGGCAAAAATAGAACATACGTTTCCTAAAATCATAGAAAGACTTGAATTTGCAGCTCAAAGAGCCAAGTCACGTTGCTGGAAAATTTTATAGAACACTATTGACACTAAAGAGTCATATTAATTCTGGGAAAGTTCAATTAATTCCAGCCAAGCAAAATACAAATATCTAGGAAGAATGGAGAAACCATTGTAAAGGACACATGGTGGATGCCGAATCCTTTAAGAACAAATGCTAACTGTGAAAACGGTGGCTACGGAACAAAATGCAAACCTGATCAACCTTGACGACATACAAAGAGTATTATAACCAACAAAAGACAAAGTGTGTGTGAATTTTAACTTCATTCAAACATACAACCTAGTTGAAACAAGTTTTTTTCTCATGACTCAGAACAATGTTCTTCACGTTAGCAGAACTTTTTTTAAAAGTAACATCTCTTGCTGTGAAGAACGTTTTTATTTTTATTGGGGTATAGTCAGTTAACAAACAGTGTTGTGATAGTTTCAGGTGAACAGTGAAGGGACTCAGCCATACATACACATGTATCAATTCTCCCCCAAATCCCCACCCCCATCCAGACTGCCACATAACACTGAGCAGAGTTCCATGTACTATACAGCAGCTCCTTGTTGGTGGTCTATTTTAAATACAGCAGTGGAACAGGTCCATCCCAAACTCCCTATCCCTTCCCCTCATCCTTTCCCCTTGTTTTCTTTTCTTTTGTTAAATGTAATATTCATTAAATTTGCATTTCATTAAATCTAATCATTTATATTTACAATATTACTATAAAATAACTCTATTTTTGAAAATTATCTACCACACCTATCTGTATGCATAGAGAGTTCACTAAAAATCTATACAAATAAGAATGGTTATTTCTGAATGTAATTTTTAACTTTTCCTCTGTGCTTATTTTGTGAGGTGGTGAGGTGAGGTGAGGTGAAGTCGCTCAGTCGTGTCCGACTCTTTGCGACCCCGTGGACTATAACCTACTAGGCTTCTCAGTCCATGGGATTCTCCAGGCAAGAATACTGGAGTGGATTGCCATTTCCTTATAAAGAGACATATCAGTTTATGAAAACAATAAAATATTTCCATCAGAAAATTGCTTTTGATTTAGCAGCCAGTCATCTATATATTCATCAGAAGGACTGATGCTGAAGCTGAAACTCCAATACTTTGACCACTTGATGCAAAGACCCTGATGGTGGGAAAGATTGAAGGCAGGAGGAGAAGGGGACAACAGAGGGTGAGATGGCTGGATGGCATCACTGACTCAATGGACATCAGTTTGAGCAAACCCCGGGAGATGATGAAGGACAGGGAAGCCTAGTGTGCTGCAGTCCATGGGGTTGGTTGCAGAGTCAGACACAACTGAACAACAACAACAACTTCTATGTCTCCAGCTTCCCTGATGGCTTAGTGGTAAAGAACCTGCCTGCTAATGCAGAAGATGTGGGTTTGATCCTGGGTTGGGAAGATCCCCTGGAGAAGGAAATGGCAACCCACTCCAGTATTCTTGCCTGGGAAATCCCATCAACAAAGGCACCTGGCAAGCTACAGTCCATGAGGTCCTTTGTCCAGAGAGTTGCAAAAGAGTTGAACACAACTTAGTGAATAAAACAACTTCTATGTCTCAAAATTACAAAGATTTATGACAATGAAATGGAAACTAATTAAAACATTCACCATTAGCTGCTTCTTATAAGGTTACTCACCTAGAGCTAGATATCCTGGAGTCTGAAGTCAAGTGAGCCTTAGTAAGCATTACTACGAACAAAGCTAGTGGAGGTGATGGAACTCCAGCTGAGCTATTTACAATCCTAAACGATGACACTTTTAAACTGCTGCACTCAGTATGCCAGCAAATTTGGAAAACAGCAGTGGCCACAAGACTAGAAAAGGTGGTTTTCATTCCAATCCCAAAGAAGGTCGATGCCAAAGAGTGTTCCAACTACCAGACAATTATGCTCATTTCAGAGGCTAGCAAGGTTATACTCAAAATTCTTCAAGCTAGGCTTCAGCAGTATGTGAACCAAGAACTACCAGATGTATAAGCTGTGTTTCAAAGAGGCAGAGGAACCAGAGATCAAATTGCCAGCATTCATTGGATCATGGAGAAAGCAAGGGAATTTCAGAAGAACATTTACTTCTATTTCATTGACTACACTAAAGTCTTTGATTGTATGGATCACAACAATCTGTGGAAAATTCTTAAAAAGATGAGAGTACCAGATCACCTTACCAGTCTCCTGAGAAACCTGTATGCAGATCAAGAAACAACAGTTAGACCCTTATATGGAACAATTGACTTGGTTCCAAATTAGGAAAGGAATATGACAAGGCTGTATATTGTCACCTTGCTTATTTAAGTTATATGCAGAGTACATCAGGAAAAATGTAGGGCTGCATGAATCACAAGCTGGAATCAAGATTGCCGGGAGAAATATCAACAACCTCACATATGCAAATGGCACCACTCTAATGGCAGAAATGAAGAGGAACTAAAGAGCTTCCTAATGAAGGTAAAAGAGGAGACTAAAAAAGCTGGCTTGAAACTCAACATACAAAAAACTAAGATCACGGCATCCAGTCCATCACTTTGTGGCAAACAGAAGGAGAAAAAGTGGAATCAGTGTCAGATTTTATCTTCTTGGGCTCCAAAATACTGTGGACAGTGACCATAGCCATGAAATTATAAGACACTTGCTCCCTGGAAGGAAAGCTCTGACAAATCTAGAAAGCATATTAAAAAAGCAGAAACATCACTTTTCCAACAAAGGTCTGTATAGTCAAAGGTATGGTTTTTCCCATACTCATATACTGATATGAGAGTCGGGCCATAAGGAAAATTGAGCACTGAAGAATTGATGCATTTGAACTGTGAAGCTCGAGAGGACTCTTGACAGTACCTTGGACTGCAAGGAGACAAAACAGTTAATCCTAAAGGAAATCAACCCTGTATATTTACTGGAATATTTATTCAGCTGATGCTAAAGCTGAAGCTCCAATACTTTGGTCACCTGATTCAAACAGCCAGTTCATTAGAAGACTGTGTTGCTGGGAAGGATTAAGTGGAGGAGAAGGCGATGACAGAGGGTGAGATGGTTAGACGGCATCACCAACTCAATAGACATGAATTTGAGCAAACTCTGGGAGACAGTGAAGGACATGGAAGCCTGGTGTGCTGCAGTCCATGAGGTCGCAAAGAGTTGGACACGATTCAGCAACTGAACAACAACAAAGACGATTTAAAAGAAAAAGTGCTATCATTTTATGTCTTCCTCCCCATTCCCTCCATACCCTGACCATTGGAAAAGAGATCTAGCAATGAAGGAAGCCCAAGCAGGCCACACCATGATCTGCAGATCTATAATCCTCATCTGTTTCCAGCTTATAAAAATAAACACTTTATAGGGATAAAGTCTACCAGGAAAAAACAGTACTCTTGCAAAGTTTAAAGACACCTATGAACATAAAAGCAGTTTGTATTTTTTTTAATCAGTGAGACTGACACATGTATAAGACTATGACATGAAAATACACAGCATCAAATATGCAGACAAAATATTAAGAAAAATGCATTTTCCAATGAAGCCCTTGGGAAAACTTTATATAGTAAATCCTATCAGGTAAGCATCGACTGCAAATTGTCATCCAGAATGCCATGACTTTGTCAACTGTCAAAACTTTAAATACACTTTCTTCTTGTTAAAAAAAAAATAACCCTGTAAGAAATCCTTAAATAAAGGCTAATCTCCTTCTATTGCAAGCTAATATATAACCTCACAATGTTTTTCAGATCCCCTAACATCTTCTTACATTTTTTTACAGCCACCCTACCCTCTTTCATTTATACTTCCAGTTGTAGACAATCAGTAGTTTTGAGAAACATCTACCATTCAAGTCAAAATACAAGTATGATTGACTAGAAAACAAACTTTTTCTCATCTTTTTAGACGAAACTAAGGGACATAATTTGGAGAAGAGAATGGCAACCCACTCCAGTATTCTTGCCTGGAGAATCTCATAGACAGAGGAGTCTGGCAGGCTACATTCCACAGGATCGCAAAGAGCTGGACATGACTGAAGCCACTTAGCATGCATGCACGCAAGGGACGTAACTATACATCTGTTAAAGACAAAACAGTTGCTTTGTTAGTAACAGGGAGGATAAAAATTTTTTTCCAGTTGATGATAAAACACAGGAAGCTTTTATCCTTTCAACAGCAGACATCTATAAAAATAAAAAGATTGGATATCAACAGTAAGAAGGCAAAATTCAAATGCAGGTAGCCTGTTTATCTGGAACTGCAAATATAGGTTCAAGCTTTAACTGAGGTAAGTTTGAAAGGGCAAAGGCTGAACAGTGGAAACCCAGGAGTATTAAATTGTACCACAGCTTGTATAGTGAGTAGGTAGAGTAGCCCAGGAGAGGGTCCTAACTGAGGTTTTCTTTCACCTGGCAAAAACACCAATCTCTTGGTGAATCTCGGGAACAGGGGCTTAATTTAAAATCATTACATTTCACTTTTCATCTGAAGTTACTATTGTTTGCATCCTCCAACTCCCTCTCCCTCTTTACTGCCCCCCACCATCTTGCCTGCCCTAGGCTCAGAATACCATAACAAATCTCTTCCCACAAGCCTTTCCTCTGTAAGACTCGCTCAAATGTAACAAAGAATCACCATTAGCTAAAGACTGCTTTTTGTCTGCAGAGACTGTAGAGGTGAAAAATAATGCATGACTTGTCTAGAGTCCTTGTAAGAAATTAAAAAAAAAAAATCTGGTGACAATGGAACAAGACAGAAAGCCCAGAGATAAACCCAGGCACCTATGGGTACCGTATCTTTCACAAAAGAGGCAAGAGTATGCAATAGGGCAGAGATAGTCTCTTCAATAAATGGTGCTAGGAAAACTGGACAGCTATATGTTAAAGAATGAAATTAGAACACTTCCTAACACCATATACAAGATAAAGTCAAAATGGATTAAAGGCCTAAATGTAAGACCAGAAATCATAAAACTCAGAGGAAAACATAGGGAGGACACTATGACATTAATCACAGCAAGATCTTCTATGACCCATCACCTGGAGTAATGGAAATAAAAACAACAAACAAGTGAGACCTAATTAAACTTAAAAGTCTTTGCACAGCAAAGGAAACTATTAACAAGGAGAAAAAACAATCCTTAGAATGGGAGAAAATAATAGGACATGAAAAAACTGACAAGGGTTAATCTCCAAAACACACAAGCAGCTCATGCAACTCAATAGCAGAAAAATAAAGAACCCAATCAGAAAGTGGGCAAAAGACCTAAACAGACATTCCTCCGAAAAAGATATACAGAGGACTAATAAACACATGAAAAGATGCTCAACATTGCTCAGTATTAGAGAAATGCAAATCAAAACTACAATGAGATATCACCTCACACCAGTCAGAATGGTCAGCATCAAAAAATCTGCAAACAATAAGTGCTGGAGAGGATGTGGACAAAAGAGAACCCTCTTGTACTATTGGTGGGAATGTTAATTGATACAGCCACTATGGAAGACAGTATGGAGATTTCTTAAAAAACTAGGAATAAAACTACCATATGACCCAACAATCCCACTACTGGGCATATGCCCTGAGAAAACTGTAATTGAATAAGACATGTGTACTCCAATGTTCATTGCAGCACTTTTTACAGTAGCTAGGACATGGAAGCAACCTAGATGTCCATCGACAGATAAATGGATAAACAAGTTTTGGTAGCTATTATGGTTGATTGATGTTGATGTTTGGCAGAAACCAACAAAATTCTGTAAAGCAATTATTCTTCAACTAAAAAATAAATATAAATATAAAAATAAGTTGTGGTACATATATAAAATGGAATATTAGCCATAAAAAGGAACACATTTGAGCCAGTGCCATTGAGGTGGGTAAACCTAGAGCCTATTATACAGGGAGAAGTAAATCAGAAAGAGAAAAACAATTATTATATATAACACATATATGTACAATGTAAAAAGATGATACCGATGGACCTATTTGCAAGGCAGCAATAGAGACACAGAGAGAACAGACTTATGGATGGAGAGGGTGGGACAAATGGAGAAAGTAGCAGGGAAACATGTACACCACCATAGTAAAATAGCCAGTGGGAATTTGCTGTGTATCTCAGGAAACTCAAACCATATCTCTGTGACAACCTAGAGGGGTGGGAAGGGGTGGGAGGTGGGAGAGAGGTTCAAGAGGGAGGAGATGTATATATCTATGGCTGATCCATGTTGATGTATGGCAGAAAGCAACACAATACTGTAAACCAATTATCCTTCAACTAAAAATAAATAAATTTCAAAAAATAAAAATTAAACAAAAACCAAACAAACAAGAAAATAAAAAGCTGGTGACCCCTCTGAAAGTCAGAGGTTAACTTAAGGGAAAGAAATTATGCTCTCTTGTAAGATAAGAGTAAACTTTAAATTGAACCCTTCTAAATGTGAAGATCCATTTTATAAAATGTCAACACACAACTAAATTGAGGCCAGACCTTCCCAGCCTTCAATGCACATCTGAGTTGCCCCAGAAGGTACCCAAACTCTCTCTCAAGCAAAGGAAAAAGCTGGGTGAAAATCTAAATTTCCTTACAACTAGATGGGGTTACCTTTTTAGAGGGGAATGGAGCTCTGGAGCTAAAACGGAGATTAAATCCCAGGGCTATCACTAACTAACTAACTAACTGTGTGAACTGACATGCAACCCCTATCTAAAACAGGATACAAATGAATATATCTATGAAACAGACAGAGACTCACTGATATAGAGAACAACTTGTGGTTGCCAAGAGGGGAAGGGGAGGGAAGGAATGGGAGTTTGGAATTAGCAGAAGCAAATTATTATACGTAGAATGGAAAAAC
>SJXQ01006476.1:351433-372026 GCA_006408695.1 Aepyceros melampus
ATATGATGGATAAACAATGTCCTACTGTACAGCACAGGGAATTATATTCAATATCCTGTGATAAACCATAATAGAAAAGACTATGAAAAAGAATATATGTATGTATAAATAAGTCACTTTGCTGTTGAAAAAATACATTGTATCAATAAATCAACTATACTTTAATCAACTTAAAAAAAAAGTGCAACACCTAACTTCTCTGTGCCTCAGTCTCACCATCTGTAAAGGAGGGGGAGGTAATAATGTACTCATCACTTGGGTTATGGTGAAGATTAAATGTGTCATTTCACATACAGTCCTCTGAACTGTAGCACACCCTGGAAGTGGTCAATAAGGAATTTATTTTCATTTATACCTGAATTCCAAGTCCTGCTAACTTTGTCTGCCTGGGTTAAAAATTTTATCCCTTTGCAGACAATTCTGGAGAAAATCAGATCTAAACCATTGTTGTCAAAAGCCTTAGTTTGCAAATATATTGCTGTTGTTGTTTAGTAGCTGAGTCATGTCCGACTCTTGAGGCTCCATGGACTGTAGCCTGCCAGGCTCCTCTGTCCATGGGATTTTCCAGACAAGAATGCTGGAGTTGGTTGCCATTTCCTACTCCATGGAATCTTCCTGACCCAGGTATCGAACCTGCGTCTCCTGTATAAACAGACAAATTCTCTACCACAGAGCCACCAGGGAAGCCCTTGCAATACATACCCACTTGCAAATTCAATCATTGAAAGGTGTGGCGGTCGCTTCTTTGCTCTGCAAACCACCTGGCTCTATCAAAGCCAAGGGAGAAAACTTTGTGGGAATGAAGTCTGGTATTTAATGCCTCAAAAACCTACCTTATCAACCCCAGAATCCTCACCAAATTTCTGATACATTCATTCTTTCTTCTCTACCTTTACCATTTTATCTTTTCTACTTTCTCTTTACTATTTAAATAATTTGAAATATCTGGGTACAGAATGTACAGTTGAATAATTTCATGTGTATAATCCATAGTTGTATATATGAGCCCTAAGGCAATGCCCCCATACTGGAAAAAGAGAATGACAAGAACCTGGGTCCTGGGACTCAACGCACCCCAGGGTCACCTTGGGCAAAAGAGTCTGTTTTTGAATTTCAGGGTCCTCATCTGTAAATGGTGAAATTGGGTGAAAACTCTGTGAATCTATAAATTACAAACTATGTATCAAATTGATAGCTATGTTTCTACAGTTATTTTGCTATAAAGTAAAATAATACCCCTTATTTTCCTTAGATGCATGATACTTTTAATCACCTGGAATGTGACCAGCATGCAGGATACAAAGCAAAAAAGATTTACCGAGTCTCTGAAATCACTATTTTAAAGGCAGAGTATCTCTTACACTTGGCTAGAGGAGACCTCAAGTCTTTATTCAACTTTATCATCTCTTACATAAAATGCTAATCATTTTGGTTATTTCTTATTCTGGCTGTAACATATCAAAAAAAAAAATTAGTAAGACCTAGGCTAAAAGGACAGGTTCACTGAGAGCAAAAGGTATAGATTGAACAAGAAATCAGATGGAATACCTATTATATTGCTGGTCAGGCAAACAAAAGAATTACCTTTCACATTTTTGAAAAGTTAAATTACATCTAAAATATATTCTATCAAAGAAACAGAAAAATATTTTTCCTATTTTAGAAGAATTCTTTCAAAAATAACTCAGTTTTAAAGCTTAGCATGTCAAGGAACAAACTTTAATTATCCAGAAAACCCACTTAATGTAGAACAATCCATTTTCTAGCAATTTTGTGTAAATGAAGTTTCACAATTTAAGAACTTTAAAAATCGTCCTTGATGGGTTTAGGGTGATGAGGAAAAGATACCACCTCACACCAGTCAGAATGGCCCTCATCAAAAAGTCTACAAACTATAAATGCTGGAAAGGGTGTGCAGAAAAGGGAACACTCTTGCACTGTTGGTGGGAATGTAAATTGATACAGCCACTACACAAGACGGAATGGAGATTTCTTAAAAAAACTAGGAATAAAACCACCATATGACCCAGCAATCCCATTCCTGCCATATACCCTGAAGAAACCAAATTGAAAGAGACACGTGTATCCCATTGTTCATCGCAGCACTGTTTACAATAGCTAGAACATGGAAGCAACCTAGATGTCCATCGACAGAAAAATGGATAAAGAAGTTGTGGTATATATACACAATGGAATATTACTCAGCCATAAAAAGGAATGCATTTGAGTCAATTCCAATGAGTTCATCCAATGAGGTGGATGAACCTAGAACCTATTATACAGAGTGAAGTGAGTCAGAAAGATAAATGCCATATTTTAACACATATATACAGAATCTAGAAATATTGTACTGAAAAATTTACTTACAGGGCAACAATGGAGAAACAGACATAGAGAACAGACCTATGGACATGGGGAGAGGGGAGGAGAGGGTGAGATGTATGGATTAACATGGAAACTTACATTACCATATGTAAAATAGATAGCCAATGGTAATTTGCTGTATGGCTCAGAAAACTCAAAGAGGGGCTCTGTATCAACCTAGAGGGGTGGGATGGGGAGGCATATGGGAGGGAGCTTCAGAAGGGAGGGGATATATGTATACCTATGGCTGATTCATGTTGAGGTTTGACAGAAAACAGCAAACTTCTGTAAAGCAATGATCCTTCAACAAAAAATAAACTAATTAAAAATTTTACATAGTTTCAGTATACACAATTGTGTAAGTGTAGTGGTAATCACTTTGAGTGGTTTTTAAATAGAATCTTACTATAGTTTTCAATCAAGTACTTCCATGAATAGCAAAGTAGAAAATAAGGGACTGTTCAGAAACCTTTACACCAGCCATCAGAAAGGCCAAGACTAAAGTCAACTTCAGTTCAGTTTAGTTCAGTCACTCAGTTGTGTCTGACTCTGTGACCCCATGGACTGCAGCACACCAGGCCTCCCGGTCCATCACCAACTCTCAGAGTTTACCCAAACCCATGTCCATTGAGTCGGTGATGCCATCCAATCATCTCATCCTCTGTCGTCCCCTTCTCCTCCTGCCTTCAATCTTTCCCAGCACAGGGTCTTTTCAAATGAGTCAGCTCTTTGCCATCAGGTGGCCAAAGTATTGGAGTTTCAGCTTAACATCAGTCCTTCCAATGAACACCCAGGACTGATCTCCTTTAGGATGGACTGGTTGGATCTCCTTGTAGTCCAAGGAACACTCAAAAGTCTTCTCCAATACCACACTTCAAAAGCATCAATTCTTTGGTGCTCAGTTTTCTTTATAGTCCAACTCTCACTGGAAAAACCATAGCCTTGACTAGACGGACCTTTGTTGGCAAAGTAATGGCTCTGCTTTTTAATGTGCTGTCTAGGTTGGTCATAGCTTTTCTTCCAAGGAGCAAGCGTCTTTTAATTTCATGGCTGCAGTCACCACCTGTAGTGATTTTGGAGCCCTCAGAAATAAAGTCAGCCACTGTTTCCACTGTTTCCACTGTTTCCCCATGTATTTGCCATGAAGTGATGAGACCAGATACCAGGATCTCAGTTTTCTGAATGTTGAGCTTTAAGCCAACTTTTTCACTCTCTTCTTTCACTTTCATTAAAAGACTCTTTAGTTCTTCTTCACATTCTGTCACAAGAGTGGTGTCATCTGCATATCTGAGGTTATTGATATTTCTCTCAGAAATCTTGATTCCAGCTTGTGCTTCTTCCAGCCCAGCATTTCTCATGGTGTACTCTGCATAGAAGTTAAATAAGCAAGGTGACAATATACAGCCTTGATGTACTCCTTTTCCTATTTGGAACCAGCCCATTGTTCCATATCCAGTTCTAACTATTTCTTCCTGACCTGCATACAGATTTCTCAAGAGGCAGGTCAGATAGTCTGGTATTCCCATCTCTTGAAGAATTCTCCACAGTTTGTTGTGATCCACATAGTCAAAGGCTTTGGCATAGTCAATAAAGCAGAAGTAGATGTTTTTCTGGAACTTTCTTGCTTTTTCAATGATCCAGCAGATGTTGGCAATTTGATCTCCAGCTCCTCTCCCTTTTCTAAATCCAGCTTGAACATCTGGAATTTCACAGTTCAAGTGTTGTGAATCAACTTATGATAAAATATTTGCAAAAGACTGCTAATGGTAAGGAAATAGAAAGTTTACTTTACTCAAGGAACTGAACACTTGTTATGCGTCTATTATATACACTGATCTCTTTCACAGACAGCAACTTGGTGAGTCCTCTCTTCAAGTTCAGTTCACAGTTTAATAAACTGAGGCTTGGAACAGTTCCATGAGTTCCCCAAGTTGCAGAATCAGTATGCAAATCAAAACATTTAGCCAGAGACTTCCCTGGTGGTAACAATGGATAAGAATCCACCTGCCAATGTAGGGGACACAGGTTCAAAGCCTGGTCCAAGAAGATCTCACATGCTTCAGGGCAATGAAGACCACAGACTGAAACTATTGACTCCACATGCAGCTACTACTGAAGCCCACATGCCCTATAGCCTGTGCTCCACAAGAAAAGCCACTGCAATGAGATGCCCGAGCACTGCAACTTTATAGTAGCCCCGCTCTCTGCAACTAGAGAAAGCCCATATGCAGCAACAAAGACCAAGCGCAGCTGATAATAAAATAAGTAAAAATAACCTGAAAAAAAACTTAGCTATAAATCTAAAGCATACTTTCCACCATACCACACTATGAATTCACTCATCACACAAATATCAATTGCTTCTCCACCACATGCCAGGCAAGGTTCTAGGTGCTAACAGACCAGGTATCCCTTTGTCCCTCTTCCTTTTCTCACCTCTTATCTCCTCTCATCCAACTTTCAAACTGGTGTCTTTGTATCTCATTTACTGTAAGAAGTCATACACATCAACTTTTCTTCTTATGCTGCAGGTACTGGTATTCTCTTGCCATATGACTTTAAGAATGACACACGACTTTAAGTAAATACAAATCCAATTCTACAAAGTGAGTATGCTTCTCCTTTTTCATTATTGTAGCTTTTCAAATCAACACCATGACAAACATCAGACAACACCTCGCATCAGAAGAGTAAAAGTCCATTTCCCAAAGGATCACAGTGGCCTGACCAAATTCATGCGACCCCATGGAACTAATTTTACTGAAGGAGATGCTGCTTTGCCTCATAAGGTTTAATCTTACACTTCTGAAATCATTAACCAATAAAAATAAGCAATTAGCTTCCCAACATACAGAAAACAACTATGCCTGGAGGAAAAAGATCACTTGATCCATCCCACAAATGAATGGAATTTGGACACTATTGAGCATCAGGTCTTGTTCAAGAATAGAATAGGCTAGCCTTTCTGCAGGGTACCTTTACAGTACTTCATCAGATTATGAATAAACCTGTCTACAATGCCTGATCCAGCATGCTGCCCCAGGGAACGTGCACCAGAGAAATTCTTATACAGGTCCATGGACAATGGGTCCACAGGTCCATTATAACATGGCTTGTGGCTGTAGAGAGTTGAAGTGAATCTAGATTTCTGCCGTGGGAGAGCAGAAGAGTATTGGACATACTCCATAGGGTACTTTCCAACAGTTAGGTATAATGGACTAGACTTACAAAGTCACACATAAATCCTTATGTGAGTTGAGTAGCACAATACTATTTATATGAAATAAAATCACACACCCACAAAACTGAAATATACATATTAGTAAGAACATATACAGAAAAAAGATCATGTAAGACACCTTAAAATGGTTGCCTCGTTTGGATAGGGGTGAGAGAATAAGAAGGGGGCTGGAGATAGACAAGAATAAAAACATCAAAAAATGTTGAGGCTTTGCCCAGATCAGTGACACAGTGTATTACGTCATTGTCATATGTATATCTAATACATGAATGAGACAGATGATTAATGGTTTGGTATTTTACCATAACAACCCTCTGTGCCTGCAGTTCATGTGGAAATTAACAAGATATCGGTCATAATCACCAAAATATGCTATTGATAGGTGTTTGACTTCTTTTCTACTATTCTGCAAAGTCAATTGAAAATACTGATTTTTACAACTTACATTTGTTTTATGTGGTAAAGATTCAATTAACTACATGCTATTGAAAAAAAAAATGCTTTAAAAAAAAAAAACATTTAAATCCTTAACCCAGAGCACCTGACCTGCCTCTTGAGAAACTTATATGCAGGTCAGGAAGCAACAGTTAGAACTGGACATGGAACAATAGACTGGTTCCAAATAGAAAAAGGTGTACATCAAGGCTGTATATTGTCACCCTGCTTATTTAACTTATATGCACAGTACATCATGAGAAACACTGGGCTGGAAGAAGCACAAGCTAGAATCAAGATTTCCAGGAGAATTATCAATAACCTCAGATATGCAGATGACACCACCCTTATGGCAGAAAGTGAAGAGGAACTAAAGAGCCTCTTGATGAAAGTGAAAGAGGAGAGTGAAAAAGTTGGCTTAAAGCTCAACATTCAGACAACGAAGATCATGGCATCTGGTGCCATCACTTCATGGGAAATAGATGGGGAAACAGTGGAAACAGTGTCAGACTTTATTTTGGGCTCCAAAATCACTGCAGATGGTGAGTGCAGCCATGAAATTAAAAGACGCTTACTCCTTGGAAGGAAAGTTATGACCAACCTAGATAGCATATTCAAAAGCAGAGACATTACTTTGCCAACAAAGGTCCGTTTAGTCAAGGTTGTGGTTTTTCCATGAAAAACTGGATTCTGCCTATTTATAATGAACTTAGAAGATGCTGGAGAGGGTGTGGAGAAAAGGGAACCCTCTTACACTGTTGGTGGAAATGCAAACCAGTACAGCCACTATGGAGAACAGTGTGGAGATTCCTTAAAAAATTGCAAATAGAACTACCATATGACCCAGTAATCCCACTGCTGGGCATACACACCAAGGAAACCAGAATAGAAAGAGACATGTGTACCCCAATGTTCATCACAGGACTGTTTCTAATAGCCAGGACATGGAAGCAACCTAGATGTCCATCAGCAGACAAATGGATAAGAAAGCTGTGGTATATATACACAATAGAGTATTACTCAGCCATTAAAAAGAATACATTTGAATCAGTTCCAATGAGGTAGATGAAACTGGAGCCTATTATACAGAGTGAAGTAAGCCAGAAAGAAAAACCCAATACGGTATACTAATGCATATATATGGAATTTAGAAAGAAGGTAACAATAACCCTGTATCAGTTCAGTTCAGTTCAGTCTCTCAGTTGTGTCTGACTCTTTGCGACCCCGTGAATCCCAGCACGCCAGGCCTCCCTGTCCATCACCAGCTCTGGCAGTTCACTCAGACTTACATCCATCAAGTCGGTGATGCCATCCAGCCATCTCGTCCTCTGTCATCCCCTTCTCCTCCTGCCCCCAATCCCTTCCAGCATCGGAGTCTTTTCCAATGAGTCAGCTCTTCGCATGGGGTGGCCAAAGTACTGGAGTTTCCACTTTAGCACCATTCCTTCCAAAGAAATCCCAAGGCTGATCTTCTTCAGGATGGACTGGTTGGATCTCCTTGCAGTCCGGGGGACTCGCGGGAGTCTTCTCCAACACCATGGTTCAGAAACGTCAATTCTTTGGCGCTCCGCTTTCTTCACGGTCCAACTCTCATATCCATAGATGACTGCTGGAGGGACCATGGCCTTGACTGGACGGACCTTTGTTGGCAGGGTGGTGTCTCTGCTTTTCGGTACGCTGTCTAGGTTGGTCGTGACTTTTCTTCCAAGGAGTAAGCGTCTTTTGATTTCATGGCTGTGGTCACCATCTGCAGTGATCTTGGAGCCCCAAAAATAAAGTCTGACACTGTTTCCCCATCTATTTCCCACGAAGTGATGGGACTGGATGACATGATACGAGATAGCAAAAGAGACACAGATGTATAGAACAGTCTTTTGGACTCTGGGAGAGGGCGAGGGTAGGATAATTTGGGAGAATGGCATTGAAACATGTAAATTATTGTATGTGAAACGAATCACCAGTCCAGGTTCGATGGATGATACAGGGTGCTCAGGGCTGGTGCACTGGGATGACCCAGAGGGATGGGATGTGGAGGGAGGTGGGAGGGGGGTTCAGGATGGGGAACATGTGTACACCCATGGTGGATTCAAGTCAATGTATGGAAAAACCAATACAATATTGTAAAGTAAAATTAATAATTAATTAATTTTTTTTAAAAAAGGTTGTTTTTCCAGTAATCATGTATGGATGTGAGAGTTGGACTATAAAGAGAGCTGAGCACCGAAGAATTGATGCTTTTGAACTGTGGTGTTAGAGAAGACTCTTGAGCATCTCTTGGACTGCAAGGAGATCCAACCAGTCCATCCTAAAGGAGATCAGTCCTGAGTGTTCATTGGAAGGACTGATGTTGAAGCTGAAACTCCAATACTTTGGCCACCTGATTTGAAGAGCTGACTCATTTGAAAAGACCCTGATGCTGGGAAAGATTGAGGGCAGGAGGAGTAGGGGATGACAGAGGATGAGAGGGTTGGATGGCATCACTGACACAATGGACATGAGTTTGGGTAAACTCCGGGAGTTGGTGATGGCCCGGGAGGCCTAGTGTGCTGCAGTTCACGGGGTCGCAAAAAGTCAGACACGACTGAGCGACTGAACTGAACTGAACCCAGAGCAAACACTTTCGCTGGTTCACAGATAACACGGGAGAAAATAACTCCAGTTATTTATAAAATCTTTTAACAGAAACTCATCAGAAAGTGATCTGTTTTGAAAAGAAGATGGCCAAATACTTAGCCAATTTAAAGGGTACACCCTTATATACAGGTGCTTGCTATGTGTGTATAAAAAGAGGAATTTCAATCAGATTTGAATGATTAAGTATAATAAATATAATAATAAATTTAAAGTATGGTATTTCATACAGATGGCTTTTAGATTATTTTTCTATGCATGACCCTCACTCTCCAAACTAGGGCAAAGGAAGTTAGTATATTTTTCATACTATCCTTCCCAGTACAGTCAGATCACATACAGATTAAATTTGAACATCAAATTTGATTTTGAAATAGACTAAAATTTTCTTCAAAGGAGACACTAAAAACATATTTAAGCCACTGCATTTCAGTTCTAATCTGAATGTTTATCATATTTCAATGCAATTTTAGAAACAAAACTAAATTATATTTAATATATTGGACTGTATATCAATTAATGGACATTGATTATTAACTGTTTTCTTAATATACTGTATTAAGTCCAACTCATCTGTAAAACATACTGAAATAACAAAACTCTGGCAGAATTCAACCTGGACTGCTTTCGCCTTGAAAAAGTTCTTAAAGACTTCAAAATACCATTTTTTAGACAGCAAAAAGCTCCTGCTGTTTAATAGTACTGAACACTGGCAGGAAGAAATTATAAATAACTTCTTACATGCTTAAAAAAATAGCACTTTTCAAGTTTTAAAAAAATTCTTTTTATAACTTTCCAATCTTTTCTTTTTGGAAATGATCTGCATTCTTATTTTATAATCCAAGTGGACACTTTATGAACAGAATCTTGGCTACTGGGTAGGGGACAATAGCCTCAGGAACTAATTTCTAGAAAGTGCTGATAACTGAATGAAGTAAACTAATATTTAGTCTCCACAAACAAGTATAAAGTCTGAGACTGGGAGTTAAAATTTTTCAGAAAGATATTTTAAAAGGACTTGATAAATTAACACAGCCTAAGAATCAGCTACCTGAGGCCTGGTGATGTTCTAGAATACACCCCACTACTCAAGGGGATAAGAAAGGATTTGATCATCAGTTTGGGAGCTGGACTGCTTGACTTTTAAGAATTTCAGTTCAATTCAGTTCAGTTGCTCAGTTGTGTCCGACTCTTTGCAACCCCATGGATTGTAGCACACCAGGCTTCCCTGGCTAACCTCAATCTCTCCTGATTCAAAGGAAGCTCATAAAAGAAGCTGTAAGTTATTCTTAGAAACAGGAATCAAATACACAAATATACCTGCAAGAGCTTTCATTCGGGGATCACAATTAAACATTTCATAATTGACAAAAGTGTAAGTTATTTAAAGTAGAGAATGTGATGATTTGACAGGTGGCACTAGTGGTAAAGAACCCACTTACCAATGGAGGAGACGTAAGAGACCCAGGTTCGACTCATGGGTCGGCAAGATCCCCTGGAGGAGGGCATGACAGCCCACTCCAGTGTTCTTGCCTGGAGAATCCCATGGCAGAGGAGCCTGGTGGGCTGCAGTCCATAGGGTCGCACAGACTCAGATACCACTTAGCATAAACATACATTGTGAAAACCCTTTTAATTAATTCAGCAGTCTTTGAAAATCCCTTCAGTTTCAAAGTGGAGATTCAAAAATCATACACTTTAGCGAAGTCAAAAGAGGAAGCAAACTCATCTCTTAGCCTCCTTTAATACAAGAAACAAGACCTTTATAAAGGACATTTTTATAGGGACTTCGTTGATGGTCCAATGGTTTCAATTCATGCTTCCAGTGCAGGGGATACAGATTTGATCCCTGGTCGAGAAACTAAGATCCCAAAAGATTTAAAAAAAAAACAAAAACAAAAACAGAGTTATACAGCTTTAAAAAAATTTTTAAGACATTTATATGTTGACTTTTAACTCTTAAAAACACCAGCGTAGGAAATAATGTGATTAAGTCTAACTCTCAAAAGATAATTTGGACCATGCTTTCTTTAAATATCAAGAAAATGTCTTCTATTTTAAAAATTATCGAAATAAATACGGGGCTACATTCAAAGCCCTAAATCAGAAGTGGAAGATGACAGAGGGAACAGTATTGTCAAGAAAGTATCCCCCAGCTAACCACCAACTTCCCTTCCGAGTTAAGGCAGATGATAGCAGACCTAAGTACATCTGTTCAGAGACACGCATTCTCATATTCTTGGACTTTCCTTGATGCCAAGAGCAAAGCAGAGATGGGCTGACCCTCTGGATTTTGCACAAAGGAAGGAGAGAGGCACCTAAGCTGTACACACCTGCTGAGTAAGTCCTAGGGATCTGTAGAGCTTGTACTTTGAGGGCCCTGTAATTTAACTATTACTTACCAGGAAGTGGCCTTCAAAGAGCCAGAATTATTGGTTTTCTGTTGGCTTTTATGTAGTTTTACTATAGGACAATGGGGACGATGCTATGAAATACTCTACATGGACATTAGTATCTGATCAACACAACCAGATGATAAGCAAGCCTTCTCTACTGGGCCTTGCAGGAGGAAGAAAAATATCCTGCCTATAAAACAGAAAAAAAATTCAAATAAATCATGCCATACCTGAATTATAAAAAGTGCTTCCAAACAGCATATCTTAAGGAGAGCTATACAGCCAAAACAAGGAGCAGGCAATAAGGGCGTCTTGCTGATGGTGCAGGCAGTAGGAACAGTATGTCGCCTTTAATCCTCAGACCTGGAAACCTTGCCTCAAACTGCTCTTATGAAAAAGAATTATTAATAGTGTCTTACAGTTTCTCATTTTTTTATAGTTCACAAAATCAAAAGCACACAAAGAACCCAGGTATTCAAAGCTGGATGAGAAGGTAGATATATTATTTACTTCTGAAAGCATTGCTGTCACTGAATCTTTGCATTCTATCACGAGTACATGAATAATTTCATAGGAACATAGTTAACTAAACCTCCCCAAAAGAAAAGGACACAGATGCATTTTTAACCTCAGTAAAATAATAGTACTTCATTTTTACAGCCCATAAAACTACTCCTGACTATTAAAACTGTATGAGGTAAAGATACTGGTGGGGGTGAGGAAGGAATGCAAAATAACTGCCCTGTGTCAACACCCACCACGTGTATATGTCCAGTGAACACACCACATCAAACCCTGCTGCCGCTGCTAAGTCGCTTCAGTTGTGTCTGACTCTGTGCGACCCCACAGACGGCAGCCCACCAGGCTCCCTCGTCCCTGGGATTCTCCAGGCAAGAACACTGGAGTGGGTTGCCATTTCCTCCTCCAATGAAGTGAAAGTGAAGTCGCTCAGTCGTGTTTGACACTGACTCACCCGCAAAAATAAATAAGCACCCAGGGCTTCCCTGGTGGCTCAGTGGTAAAGAATCCGCCTGCCCATGCAGGAGACACAAGTTCAGTCCCTGGTCCAGGAAGATCCCACACGCTGCGGAGCAACTAAGCTCGTGAGCGACGGCTATTGAGTCTGTGCTCTGGAGCCCAGGCCGTAACTACTGCGCCCACGTGCCGCTACTACTGAAGCCCACGCGCCCTTGAGCCCTGCTCCACAACAAGAGAAGCCACCACCAGAAGAAGCCCACGCACCACAACTAGAGAGCAGCCCCTGCTCTGCACAACTAGAGAAAAATCTGCACGGCAACCAAGATCCAGCACGCCCAAGAGAGATAAATAAATATTAAACGGCTGCCCAAGAGAGTTACTGCCCCCCTAGCCCATGCAAAAGTATTAAACCATTCATCTTTGAATTACTCATCCTTCAAACGTCAGCTCAACCATCCCCTCCTCTGTGTAGCTTTCCCTGATCCTGCCCTAAATTGTAGACTCCATAAAGAGACTGTATCTCATTCTTCATTGTTTTCCCTTAACCTTAAGACAGTGTAGAGGGATGGAGGGAGGGAGGATGGGACAAGTGCCAGAAGTCACATAAAGAAACCCTTTTCCATTGTCTGAATAGCTTCACAGACCAAAAGATCTCTTTAGGGTCAAGTACCAGGTCAGTCAGCATTTAATGAATAAACACTAACAGCAGTGAGGAAGAGCCTCAGACACAATTAAGGCACTGAGAAATTCTACCAATTTATAAGAAACATAGTCTTGTCCTAATGCTGTAAGATCCTTATTCTCAAATAGTTTAGTCTGATTTACTACATGCATGATGTCATTTTGGTAAAAAGTAAAGGAGGAAGAAATGAAATGTTCATTCTACAATGTATTAGAGGTTTTCAGCCTCTTGTTTGAAAAATATTCCTGTAAGAAAGACAGATAGATCTTTTTTC
Organism: Aepyceros melampus; assembly: GCA_006408695.1. NCBI lineage: Eukaryota > Metazoa > Chordata > Mammalia > Artiodactyla > Bovidae > Aepyceros > Aepyceros melampus. Next base: position 364,435 of record SJXQ01006476.1, read on the forward strand.
ATTTTAAAATTATTTTAATTGAGTTGACTTGAAACTTCTTGCAGAAATGATCACGTGAAAAAAGCCTAAATAGATTTTGTCTTTAAACACAATCAAAATACCATAAACCACATGGTTATCATTATGGGAGTTGAGTTAGAACTGACCATTTAAAGAGGACCCCTTTATAAACAAATCTAAATAAACTATGGTTTAGGTTCTAATAGTGGAGATTCTAATATTATAATTAATTTTAAAAGAAGGGGAAATTATCTTACATGATGATTCTAGTCTATGAATCATCAAAAATTGGTTCTGGAAAATAACATAATTCTTATTGGCAGCAGATGATGACCAAGAATCCTAATGAGCACTTTTATCTGATCAAACCCTTACTTTATACACATTTTATAGTATTTAGAGGAAAGTCAATACATTATTGTTTGGGACTAGATTTCTGCAAAAAATAGTAGTGAAAGTAAAGCAAAAATGTAAAAGGCAAGTAGTATAAAATTTATATCTCTATTTATAACTAAGGTTCACCTCTGTTGAGCTTTTGAAACATAACTTCAAGGGGATTATTACTGAAAAACATCACTGCTCTCAAAGGCTTTGACAGTGGGTGATCCTGAATTCTGATGCCAGTTCTGTCACTTACTGTGTGATTCTTCTTTTTTTTTTTTGAGAGAGAGAGTAGGGGAAAAAAGGCTATTTAATAAATTAAAAGTCAGAACACAGCATAAAATAAATGGCCAGGATAGAGTCCATGAAATAATATTCTGTTAATTGTGAGAAGCATACACACAATTGCCATTGAATCAGAAGCAGACTGTCAGAAATCTAACCTGTCAGCAGGTCAGCCATGCTTCTCTTGTCTATCATTCCATCTATGGAGGTTACATGGGGAGGAATAGGGACCATTTCTGTTGGGATAAAATTCTGCTGAGATGTACTGAAACAGCAATTGCTGTTTGCTTAGAGCAAAAAGCAATTTAAGTCAGGTGATAAGAAGAACGTAGAATTCATTAACCTTCCTGCCCACAGCTCTTCTAGGAGAAAAAAATCCTATTGCTTAAAGAAATTTATGTAAAAGATAGCAAGTGGTGGTACTTTCAGATGTGTATTTACAAAGCTGCCCCAAATACACTGCCCTGCCATGACAAAGTTTCTGTTTTTTTTCTAACTGGTTGTGTGAGTTTATCAATTCCTCCAAGTGTGCATTCACTACAAGTCTCATCTCTCTTGCCCACCTTTCAGACCCTCACAGTCTCTGACTCTCAAACCTCTGTCTGGACAACTCTTATACTTTAGGTCTGAATTTAGACATTAGCTCCATAGACATTTAGCTTCGACATTTAGCTTCCTATTCAATCCTGCTCCTACAGGGGATAAAAGCACCCTCAATTTTCCCCACCATAGCACTTCTCAGACTATAATTTAGATGTGGTTGAATTGTCTTTCTCCTCCATTGATCTGTAAGCTTCATGAGGGGAGAGCATCTCTCTGGCAGCTTCATCATTGTCTGGCACTTACCAGGTACTCAGTAAACATTTCTGGGAAAAAAAAAAAGTGCTTGAAATGGTTCTTAAAAGGGTTGATCAATAGGAATCTATTCATCAACCCACTGAGATTAGAAAGTACGTTATGCACTTGGCCACAGAGGGTCAATATGAGAAGTCCATTTAAATAACATTTCTGGTCATTCACAAAATCATGGTTACAGACATTAACCATTATGCTACTGAACGTCTGGCAACGTCTGCACCAAAGGGATAAATTTCTCCCTGATAGGAAAATGTTTATATCTCTAGACAGATAAGCTTCCTTTATCAGATAATGGAAATTATATACCCCAGCACCTGGCATTTCTCACTTAGCTGTAAGAAAAGTAAGATCTACAATCAGTAACTAATGCAATTAACTTATCTTAGATGCCTTATATCACTAATCTTCTGTGCTTCTCAATTTTTTGTCAAAATTAACTTCTACCGTAATTCTTCAGTAATCATTAATCTGTCTTGAGTTCTTTCTTTATTTAAGTTATTATATAATATTAAGCAGATTTCCCTGTGCTATACAGTAGGTGCTTGCTGGTTATGTGTTTAAATATAGCAGCATGTACATGTCAATTCCAAACTCCCAATTTATCTCTGCCCCATCATTCCCCCCAGTAACCATAAAGACCAAGAGGTAGTTTGAAGAATGAGCCAAGTTCCAGTTTAATTTGCCCACATTCTGCATTGGGGTGGCCACCTGCAAAGGGTCTCCTTTAATTCATCAGTCAAGAAACAGTCTCTTAACAATACATGGTATTTGTATGTTTAAAAACAGTGCTAGGTGGTCCCACTGGAATTAGATCAGTTGATTTTGCTAGAAATTCTCAAATTACTTTTTTTTTTTTCTGTTTTTATGTGAGGGGCTATCACTGCAGTTCCTCATTTCTGGGCAATCCCTGGAGAAGGAAACAGCAACCCACTCCAGTATTCTTGCCTGGAGAATTCCATGGACTATACGGTCCATAGGGTGGCAAAGAGTTGGACACTACTGAGCAACTTTGCTTTCCTTCACTTTGACATCTTTACATTTCTTGGAACTTAGAGAATCTACATCTACCTCCTATAGCCCTTCTGAGTTCTTCAGTCTTGTGTTTAATTTCCCTGGGTCTCCTTCATCCATAAAAATTATGGTCAACAGACAAGAAAAGGACAGAATAAATGAAGTCTCTTATAGAAAGTAGAAAGTAGAGGTCAAACATCCACAGTCCTTCACCACTCAAGAGTTACATGAGACCTCATCCACCTACACCGAGAATCAGTACATAAACACCAATGGTTTGGACTTCCCTGGTGGTTCAGTGATGAAGAAAGCACCTGCCAATGCAGGAGACATGGGTTGGGTTCCCTGGCCCAGGAAGATTCCATATGCCTTGGGGCAAATGAGCCTGTGCTCTAGAGCCCAAGGGCCGCAACCACTGAGCCCACGTGCTGCAACTACCGAAGTCCACGTGCTCTAGAGCCTGTGCTCCGCAACAAGAGAAGCCACTGCAATGAGAGGCCTGTGCACCGCCACGAAGAGTAGCCCCCCTCACCACAACCAGAGAAAAGCCTGCGCACAGCAAAGAAGACCAGCACAGCCATAAATAAACATAAATAAACACCAATGGTTCAACTGTGATTTCATTTTTAATGCTTCTGCTATTATGTTTAATTGTTGAAGTCACTGTCAAAGCATTCTGAAAGGAGGTCAAATATTAACACATATCCTCAAAAATAGAACTAGAACCTACTAACATTTATCTTAAATTTTTTTCAAGAGTTCCTGGATCTAATCTAGCAGCTTAAAGATGCATCATCAAAAGCAAATGATAATGCTTTATCCAAAGCATCCATTACAGGCTTCATTATTCAAACAGAAATGCCTGAGGGAGACCTGATCAGTGAAAATAAGGCAAAATGAACTACCTTGTACCATGGAATCAAAATGTTTAAAAATATACAGGAGAAGGATGACTTAATGAGAGAAATCCCATAGCAACTCAATCCCGCCAGCACTGGAAATCTTAGAACACTACTGGGCCTCTAGGACAAATAAAAAGCAATAGTTATCTATATCATATTGCACATAGCACAGAGGCAATTAATATAGCAACTTTAGAGATCTTTGCTTCTTAAGATTCCTTATTATGGCAGAAACTTTTTCAAAACTGCATAAATAGTGCTACTCTTTTTTTGAAGTACATAAATGCAAAAAGAGGCCATAATCTCTCAGAACAACACTTACACATTATAGTAGCAAAATTATCTACCAAGGACAAACAGATTCACCCATTAACAAGCAGCAGTTGAATGCTGACTGTCTCACTGCAGTAAATAAGCAGTAAGTAAATGGTTGGCAATGGTATATTCCTTTGCTAGAGCTGCCATAACAAAGTACAACAGACCAGAGGTTTAAACAACAGAAATTTATTTCCTCATAGTTCTATAGGATAGAAGTCTAAGGACAAGATATGGGCAGCACTGGTTTCATTTTGAGGCCTCTCTCCTCAACGTGCAGATGGCCTCCTTCTCACTAGGTCTTCACATGGTACACGGTATTTCTCATGTGCACACAAGTGCTTGTGTCCAAATTTCCTCTTCTTAAAGACACCACGTGTGTGTGCATGCTCAGTCTTGTCTTTCTCTTTTCAACCCCATGGACTGTAGTTTTTCAGGCTCCTCTGTCTATGGGATTTCCCAGGCAAGAATATTGGAGTTGGTCGCCAATTCCTACTCCAGGGGATCTTTCCAACCCAGGGATCAAACCCGCATCTCCTGTGTCTCCTGCATTGGCAGGTGGATTCTTTACCACTGCACCACCTGGGAATCCCTTAAAGGACACCAGTCTTATTGGATTAGGCCTACAGTAAAGACTTCATTTTAATTTAATTACCTCCTTAAAGTCCTTAAATCCAAATACAGCTATATTCTGAGTTACTGGCTAGTTGGGACTTCAACATATAAATTCGAGAGGACAAAATGCAGCCCATAATAGATGACCTGGTCTGCTCAACAAACTGGATTACTTTCTTTCAGAGGGAAGTTTCTAGCAATACAGGACTTACTCCAGAACAAGGGAAGTCTCAAACAAGCAACCTAGCCCCACACGTAGAAGAACCAGAAAAAGAAGGACAAATGAAGTCCAAAGTCAATAGGGGGAAGGAAACAAAGTAGATCAGAGTGAAAAAAAATAAAATAGAGACTGAAAAGAGAACACAATATAAAAAAGAGTGTATACATATAACTGATTCATTGTTGTGCAGCAGAAACTAACCCAATATGGTAAATCAACTATACGCCAATAAAAAATTTTTTCAAAAAAGAAAATACAAGCAGTATACTCTTTTGACATCTGTCTTCATGTTATCTTTCTGAATGTATCTCCTCAGACAAAGGAAGCAAAAATAAAAATAAACAAATGGGACTACATCAGACTAGAAAGTTTCTGCACAATATAAGAAACTATTAACAAAATGAAAAGACAGTCTACTGAATGAGAGAAGATATCTGCAAATTATATACTCAATAAGGGATTAGTATCCAAAATATACAAATAACTCATACAATTCAACAAAACTAATAACCCATGAAAAATATAATCAAAGGAGACATTTTTCCAAAGAAGACATATAGATGGCTAAGAAGCACATGAAAAGTTGTTCAATATCACTGTGTAATGCTAATCAAAAACACAATGAGCTACCACCTCATGACTATTAGAATGACTATTATCAAAAAGGCAAGAAATAACAAGTGCTGCCAAGGATATAGAAAAAAAGTAACTCTCACACACTGTTGGTGGGAATATGAACAGGTGGAAAATACTATGGATATTCCTCAAAAAATTAAGAACAGAACTACCATATGATCCACCTATTCTATTCTGGGTTTTTATCAAAAGAATATGAAAGCAGTAATTCAAAAAGATATACACACCCATATATTCATTATAACATTACTGACAAGAGGCAAGATATGGAAACAACCTAAGTGCCCATTACCGATGAATGGACACAAAACATGTGGTATATACATATTCACAATGAAATACCACTCAGTCATAAGAAAGATGAAATCTTGTCATTTATGACAAGATAGATGGACTTTGATAAAGTATTACGATAAGTGAAATGTCAAATGGAGAAAGACCAATACCATATGATTTCATTCACATGTAGAATATTTGAAACAAACTAAATAAATAAAGCAAAACAAACAAAAATGAACAAGTAGATACAAAGAATAGAGTCAATGTGAAGTCCAGTGGGCCTTAGAAAGCATCACTACGAACAAAGTTAGTGGAGGTGATGGAATTCCAGTTGAGCTGTTTCAAATCCTGAAAGATGATACTATGAAAGTGCTGCACTCAGTATGCCAGCACATTTGGAAAACTCAGCAGTGGCCACAGGACTGCAAAAGGTCAGTTTTCATTCCAATTCCAAAGAAAGGCAATGCCAAAGAATGCTCAAACTACTGCACAATTGTACTCATCTCACACGCTAGTAAAGTAATGCTCAGAATTCTCCAAGGCAGGCTTCAGCAATACGTGAACCATGAAATTCCAGATGCTCAAGCTGACTTTAGGAAAGGCAGAGGAAGCAGAAATCAAATTGCCAACATCCGCTGGATCATGGAAAAAGCAAGAGAGTTCCAGAAAAATATCTATTTCTGCTTTATTGACTATGCCAAAGCCTTTGACTGTGTGGATCACAAGAAACTGTGGAAAATTCTGAAACAGATGGGAATACCAGACCACCTGACCTGCCTCTTGAGAAATCTGTATGCAGGTCAGGAAGCAACAGTTAGAACTGGACATGGAACAACAGACTGGTTCCAAATTGGGAAAGGAGTACATCAAGGCTGTACATTGTCACATTGCTTATTTAACTTCTATGCAGAGTACTCATGAGAAATGCTGGGCTAGATGAAGCACAAGCTGGAATCAAGACTGCTGGGAGAAATATCAATAACCTCAGATATGCAGATGACACCACCCCTATGGCAGAAAGCAAAGATCTTCTAAAGAGCCTCTTGATGAAAGTGAAAGAGGAGAGTGAAAAAGTTGGCTTAAAGCTCAACATTCAGAAAACTAAGATAATGTCACCTGGTCCCATCACTTCATGGCAAATACATGGGGAAACAGCAGTAACAGTGACAGACTTTATTTCCTTGGGCTCCAAAATCACTGCATATGGTGATTGCAGCCATAAAATTAAAAGATGCTTACTCCTTGGAAGAAAAGTTATGACCAACCTAGATAGCATATTCAAAAGCAGAGACACTACTTTGCCAACAAAGGTCCATCTAGTCAAGGCTATGGTTTTTCCAGTGGTCATGTATGGATGTGAGAGTTGGACTATGAAGAAGGCTGAGTGCCAAAGAATTGATGTTTTTGAACTGTGGTGTTGGAGAAGACTCTTGCGAGTCCCTTGGGCTGCAAGGAGATCCAACCAGTCCATCCTAAAGGAGATCAGTCCTGGGTGTTCATCGGAAGGACTGATGTTAAGCTGAAACTCCAATACTTTGGCCACCTGATTTGAAGAGCTGACTCATTGGAAAAGACCCTGATGCTGGGAAAGATTGAAGGCAGGAGGAGAAGGGGACGACAGAGGATGAGATGGTTGGATGGCATCACTGACTCAATGGACATGAGTTTGGGTGAACTCCAAGAGTTGGTGATGGACAGGGAGGCCTGGCGTGCTGCAATTCATGGGGTCACAAAGAGTCAGACACGACTGAGTGACTGAACTGAACTGAACTGAACAGAGGAGAAGGAGCAGGAATAGGGGAAAGCATGAAAAGGGTAAAGGGGATCAACTGTACTATGACCAATGGCAACTAAATTTTGGGTGGTGAGCATGCTGTAGTGTATGCATGAGTAGAAATATAATGTGGTACATATGCAACTTACATAGTGTTATAAACCAATGTTACTGATAACATTTTTTAAAAACAGGATAATTTTATTTTTTAATTAATTTATTTAATTGCAGGCTAAGTAGTTTGCAATATTATAGTGGGTTTTGCCATACATTGACATGGATCAGCCATGGGTATACATGTGTCCCCCATCCTGAA
>SJXQ01006476.1:372332-411357 GCA_006408695.1 Aepyceros melampus
ATGATTATCCAGGTCATGAAGATCTTTTTTATACAGTTCTTCTGTGTATTCTTGCCACCTCTTCTTAATATCTTCTGCTTCTTTTAGATCCACACCATTTCTTTCAGCAAAAACAAGACCAGGAGCTGACTGTGGCTCAGATCATGAGCTCCTTATTGCCAAATTCAGATTTAAATTGAAAGTAAGGAAAACCACTAGACCATTCAGGTATGACCTAAATCAAATCCCTTATGATTATACAGTGGAAGTGAGAAATAGATTTAAGGGCCTAGATCTGATAGATAGAGTGCCTGATGAACTATGGAATGAAGTTCGTGACATTGTACAGGAGACAGGGATCAAGACCATCTCCATGGAATAGAAATGCAAAAAAGTGAAATGGCTGTCTGGAGAAGCCTTAAAAATAACTGTGAAAAGAAGAGAAGGAAAAAGCAAAGGAGAAAAGGAAAACTATAAGCATCTGAATGCAGAGTTCCAAAGAATAGCAAGAAGAGATAAGAAAGCCTTCTTCAGCAATCAATGCAAAGGAATAGAAGAAAAGAAGAGAATGGCAAAGACTAGAGATCTCTTCAAGAAAATCAGAGATACCAAGGGAACATTTCGTGCAAAGATGGGCTCGATAATGGACAGAAACGGTATGGATCTAACAGAAGCAGAACCATCCCCTTAGTACTGTTTTTACAGTGTTCCACAGGTTTTACGTTGCTGAGTTTTCATTTTCATTTGTTTCTATGCATATTTTTATTTCTTTTTTGATTTCTTCTTTGATTTGTTGGTTATTCAGCAGCATGTTGTTCAGCCTCCATATGTTGGAATTTTCAATAGGTTTTCATCCTGTAATTGAAATCTAATCTTACTGCAATGGGGTCAGAAAAGATACTTGGAATTATTTCAATTTTTTTTGAATTTACCAAGGCTAGATTTATGGCCTAGGATGTGATCTGTCTTGGAGAAGGTTCCATGTGCACTTGAGAAAAGGGTGAAATTCATTCTTTTGTGGTGAAATATCCTGTAGATATCAATTCGGTCTAACTGATCTATTGTATCATTTAAAGTTTGTGGTTTTTTTTTTTTTTTTTTGTCAATATTCTGTTTAATTGACCTATCCATAGGTGTGAGTGGGGTATTAAAGTCTCCACTATTATTGTTTTATTGTTAATTTCCCCTTTCATACTTTCTAGCATTTGCCTTACATATTGCCATGCTCCTATGTTGGGTGCATATATATTTATAATTGTTATATCTTCTTATTGGATTGATCCTTTGGTCATTATGTAGTGTCCTTCTTTGTCTCTTTTAACAGCCTCTATTTTAAATTCTAGTTTATCTGATATGAGTATTGCTACTCCTGCTTTCTTTTGATCTCTATTTGCATGGAATATCTTTTTCCAACCCTTCACTTTCAGTCTGTATGTGTTCCTTGTTTTGAGGTTGGTCTCTTGTAGACTACATATATAAGGGTCTTGTTTTTGGATCCTTTATCCAGTTTTTGTCTTTTGATTGGGGCATTCAACCTATTTACATTTAAGTTAATTATTAATAACTATGATCCTGTTGCCATTTACTTTGTTGTTCTGGTTTCGAGTTTATACACCCTTTCTGTGTTTCCTGTCTGGAGAATAACCATTAGCATTTGTTGAAAAGCTGATTTGGTGGTGCTGAATTCTCTCAGCTTTTGCTTGTCTGTAAAGCTTTTGCTTTCTCCTTCCTATTTGAATGAGATCCTTGCTGGGTATAGTAATCTGGGTTGTTGGTTTTTCTCTTTCATCACTTTAAGTATATCCTGCCATTCCCTTCTGACCTGAAGAGTTTCTATTGAAAGATCAGCTGTTATCCTTATGAAAATCCGCTTGTGTGTTATTTGTTGTTTTTCCCTTGCTGCTTTTTTTTTTTTCTTTGTGTTTGATCTTTGTTAATTTGATTAATATGTGTCTTGGGGTGTTTCACCTTCGGTTTATCCTGTTTGAGACTCTCTGGGTTTCTTGGACTTGGGTGAATATTTCCTTCCCATTTTAGGGACGTTTTCAACTATTATCTCCTCAGATCTTTTCTCATGGCCTTTCTTTTTGTCTTCTTCTTCTGGGACTACTATGATTCATATATTGGGGCATTTCACATTGTACCTGAGGCCTCTGAAGTTGTCCTCGTTTCTTTTAATTATTTATTTTTTTCTTTTTTCCTCTCTGCTTCATTTATTTCTACCATTCTATCTTCTATCTCACTTAACCTATTGTCTGCCTCTGTTATTCTACTGTTGGTTCTCTCTAGAGTGTTTTTGATCTCATTTATTGCATTATTAATTATATATTGACTCTTTTTTTTTTTTCTAGGTCCTTGTTAAACATTTCTTGCATCTTCTCAATCCTTATCTCCAGGCTTTTATCTGTAACTCCTATTTTGTTTTCAAGATTTTGGATCATTTTCACTATCATTATTCTGAATTATTTATCAGGTAAATTCCCTATATTTTCCTCTTTTGTTTAGTTTGGTGGGCATTTACTTGTTCCTTTACCTGCTGGATATTTCTCTGCCTTTTCTTGTTTATATTGCTGTGTTTGAGGTGGCCTTTCCATATTCTGGAAGTTTGTGGTTCCTCTTTATTGTGGAGATTCCTCACTGTGGGTTGGGCTGGATGGGTGGCTTGTCAAGGTTTCCTGGTTAAGGAAGCTTGTGTCAGTGTTATTATGGGTGGAGCTGGATTTCTTCTCTCTGGAGTGCAATGAAGTGTCCAGTAATGAGTTCTGGGATGTCAATGGTTTTTGTGAGACTTTGGGAAGCCTGTATATTGAAGCTCAAGGTTATGTTCCTGTGTTGGTTGATAATTTGCATGGTATGTCTTGCTCCTGAACTTGTTGGCCCTTGAGTGGTGCTTGGTTTCAATGTAGGTATGGAGGCTTTTGATGAATTCTTATTGATCAATATGCCTGAGGAGTCAGGATTTTTTCAGTCTTATTCTTACAGTAGCCTCAAGACTTCTCCATCTATACAGCATGGATGATAAAGCATCTAGGTTAATGGTGAAAAGTTTCTCCACAGTGAGGGACACCCAGAGAGGTTGACAGAGTTCCATGGAGAAAAGAAGAGGGAGGAGGGAAATAGAAGTGACCTGGAGGAGAAGAAGGGGAATCAAAAGGGGAGAGAGCGAGCTATCCTGCAATCACTTCCTTATGTGGTCTCCACAGTCTGGACCCCTCAGAGATGTTCAAGGAGTTACACAGAGAAGAGAAGAGGGAGGAAGGAGACAGAGGTGGCCAGGAGAAGAAAAGGGGGAATAAAAATGAGAGAGACAGATTCAGCCAGTAATCAATTCCCTAAGTATTCTCCACAGCCTGGAACACACAAAGAGATTCACAGAGTTGGGTATAGAGGAGAAAGGGGAAGGAGGAGATAGAGGCGACCTGGTGGAGAAAAAGGAGAGTCTAAAGGGGGAGATCATGGAAAGCAAGAGAGTTCCAGAAAAACAAATATTTTTGCTTTATTGACTATGCCAAAGCCTTTGACTGTGTGGATCAAAATGAACTTGGAAAATTCTGAGAGAGATGGGAATACCAGACCACCTGACCTGCCTCTTGAGAAATCTGTATGCAGGTCAGGAAGGAACACTTAGAACTGGACATGGAACAACAGACTGGTTCCAAATAGAAAAAGGAGTACGTCAAGGCTGTATATTGTCACTCTGCTTATTTAACTTCTATGCAGAGTACATCATGAGAAATGCTGGACTGGAAGAAACACAAGCTGGAATCAAGATTGCCGGGAGAAATATCAATAACCTCAGATATGCAGATGACACCACCCTTATGGCAGAAAGTGAAAATGAGCTAAAAAGCCTCTTGATGAAAGTGAAAGGGGAGAGTGAAAAAGTTGGCTTGAAGCTCAACATTAATGCAGAGTACATCATGAGAAATGCTGGGCTGGACGAAGCACAAGCTGGTATCAAGATTGCTGGGAGAAATATCAATAACCTCAGATATGTAGATGACACCACACTTATGACAGAAAGCAAAGAACTAAAGAACCTCTAGATGAAAGTGAAAGAGGAGAGTGAAAAAGTTGGCTTAAAGCTAAACATTCAGAAAACAAAGGTCATGGCATCTGGTCCCATCACTTCATGGGAAATAGATGGGGAAACAGTGTCAGACTTTATTTTTTTGGGCTCCAAAATCACTGCAGATGGTGACTGCAGCCATGAAATTAAAAGATGCTTACTCCTTGGAAGAAAAGTTATGACCAACCTAGATAGTATATTCAAAAGCAGAGACATTACTTTGCTGACTAAGGTCCGTCTAGTCAAGGCTATGGTTTTTCCTGTAGTCATGTATGGATGTGAGAGTTGGACTGTGAAGAAGGCTGAGTGCCAAAGAATTGATGCTTTTGAACGGTGAAAACAGTGTCAGACTTTATTTTTTTGGGCTCCAAAATCACTGCAGATGGTGACTGCAGCCATGAAATTAAAAGATGCTTACTCCTTGGAAAGAAAGTTATGACCAACCTAGATAGTATATTCAAAAGCAGAGACATCACTTTGCCAACAACGGTCCATCTAGTCAAGGCTATGGTTTTTCCAGTGGTCATGTATGGATGTGAGAGTTGGACTGTGAAGAAAGCTGAGTGCCGAAGAATTGATGCTTTTGAACTTTGGTGTTGGAGAAGACTCTTGAGAGTCCCTTGGACTGCAAGGAGATCCAACCAGTCCATTCTGAAGGAGATCAGTCCTGGGTGTTCATTGTAACGACTGATGCTAAAGCTGAAGCTCCAGTACTTTGGCCACCTGATGCGAAGAGTTGACTCATTGGAAAAGACCCTGATGCTGGGAGGGATTGGGGGCAGGAGGAGAAGGGGATGACAGAGGATGAGATGGCTGGATGGCATCACCGACTCAGTGGACATGAGTGTGGGTGAACTCTGGGAGTTGGTGATGGACAGGGAGGCCTGGCGTGCTGCAATTCATGGGGTCGCAAAGAGTCGGACCCGACAGAGCGACTGAACTGAAGACTACTTAAGACCCTAATTTCCAAACACTTGTAATTATTTCTGTTCCCCATAAGAAGCAGTAAAAGGTGTGGCTTTCTTCATAGTGACATTCACTTTGTGACTCTGGCTCTGTGTTGTTCTTTTCCATTGGACTTTCTGCCTGGAGGCATCTCAGCATCCACTCAGCAAGTCAAGTTGTTCCTTTCCAACTTCAGCTAAAGGCCCCAAAGAAAACATCTTATGCTGATCAGAAGTGAAGCTCAGTGATTTATTCTTCACTCTCTGATTGGATCTGTATCCTGTTAACTTTCTTAAGCTTTTCATTGCATGACTTTATATGAACAAAGCAATGTCACACTTTCAGGTCCAAAGAGACATTTCTATAAGTCCCTTTCTTTGAATCTCCCACAATCTTCACTAGCATCATCTAAAATTCATTGGTAGGGAAGAAATTTAACATTTTCAGTTGAGAAACTTAGAGAAATTTACAAGATCTTATTGAAATTCTTATTAATTTCATTAATATTCATCTAGTTTTGATTTTGGCATCAGAATGACTGTTTCAGTAGAAATATATTATAATTATTTTTGTTGTTGTTCAGTTGCTAAGTCATGTCTGACTCTGTGACCCCATGAACTGTATGTAGCCCACCATCCTCTATCCTCCACTACCTCCAGGTGTTTGCTCACATTCATGTCCATTGAGTTGGTGATGCTGTATAACCATCTTGTATGCTATCTAACCATATAAATATATAATAGTAATATAATAATAAGCTTATAACTAAACATTAGGTTAATAACTGAATTCATTTTATTTTTGCTCTTAGAAAGAGTCTCTGGAAAGACAACATTCTCTTCATGACAGTGAATGCAGTTCAAATTTTTGTTTTAACTGAAGGTTGCTAGAAAAACTCTATAATTTGTTTCCTACAGGCCACTGGGTTGAGTTCTCATTTAAAAATATGACAATATTAAAGGTTAGATGGCTGACGAATATCTGTGCTAAAGTTCTAAGGCTCTAAGTGTGTGACTCAGGCAGAGAAGGCTGCATTTCTTCATCAGGTCACTGCCCTCCTCTCAAACCTGGACTCAATCATGCTGAGATGTGAGGACTGCGTGCACTCTACTAATCTTCCTGACTTCTAGGAGGTACCAGTGAGACAGCAGGACACTAATCAGAAACATCTGAACTTCAGAATGATACAGAGAGGATTTACGTACTGAGAATGAGACCTTTTTCAAAATGCCAAACCCATTCACACTTGGTGTATAATTTTTTAAAAATTGAGCTTTCTTTTGCTGGCATGATCTGATAATACCATAGATTCCCATACTTTGAATAAGTTTGGTGCAGATAATTTTAATGCTGTGGAAAAAAATTAAGATTTTTCTCACCAGCCACGCATAGCTTTCCCCATAAAATGGGTAGTAATATTTAATTTCTGGGGTAAGCAGAACTTAGAAAAATTCAAATGATGGAATTTTGGCCATAATGTATATTCAAAATGGCCTAAAATGTAAGCTTTAATTTCTTTAGTTGTCTATACAATTTACATGGTAAAAATTCTCAAGTATTACAATCAATAAAATAATAATGCCATAGCCATTTTCTAAAGCTCATTTTTTCTTAGATACCATGTTATGCACATAAACTGAATTTTCTATTCAAAGTCCTTCTAACTCAGCAGCATTACTTCATCCTTCCCTTTGTAGCTTAAACATTGAAGAACAAGTCTCTTAACCTATTTTAGATACTTTCTTACATTAAGTGATTTAAGTATATTCTGTTGGGAATTTCTGAGAAAATAACGCAACTTGCAGAAGTTTCTATTTCAACATATTTTCATCATTAAAATCCAAGAGTATTTTAATGTGCTATAACCTGCTGATATGAAGTCCAATATTTCAAATTGTCTTCACTGATTACTCTAGTCAAATTCTTTTGCAGCAAAGGTTAGGGGATTTTTCAGGTGTGTTATGGGAAAAGTGTTTGAGCAGAGGAGGAGAAAAGACTTTAAAGTAAACTACACCCTCCTTTCAGCAGGGCCTGAGATCATCTCTCCAGACTATGCAAATTTTTCTAAAATGATTATGCTTGTCAATCAGATGACCCAGTTTAGTTTTTCTCTCAGTCAAAGCACTGCATAAGCTAAATAAACCACCGAGCAACCTGATTTGGTCTACCCTGCTCCCTACAGAGTTTTCCAAGGCTCACTACTAATCTCTTTCTCCAGCCTTGTTTGGAGACCACATTCATTTTCAAAGCTGATTTGTACAAGAAAGAAAAGATAAGAAAGGAAAGACAGACAAACAGAAAGAAATCTCATCCCTAAAGTCTCCCACTGTTCTTGACAGATGGCTGTGTCCTGTTTCCTAAGCTCTAGTCCATGGTTACCAATGTTGACCAGAAATATTTACAACATGAGACTAAAATGCAAGATGCTCTTTTAGACAAAACTCATTTTCCCCTGAAGTGTCTACCCATCTAAAATTATCATTTAATAAACATTTATACAGCACTACTGTGTGCAGATATCATGTTAAGCACTTTCTTATTTCTCATCTACCAAAATTCTCAGAGTGACCAAGAATTAATTAACATCATTGGGTTCTTTTTTATACTTCAATACAAGTCGCCACAGAATAGTATAAATTGCTTCCAATGTGCTTGTCCAATTACATACAGAGAATAAGTTTACGGTACAGGTGTTTCTGAGTCAAATGATATATTAGCAGATTTGTCCTCAAAGAAGGTGTTGCCCTGACACAAACAATACTATGAGTACCCTTGTTTCCTTGTTTTCCTGACAGCCCAGGTATTATCTTTTTTTTTTTTTAATCATAGCTTGGGGCTCCCCTGGTGGCTCAGATGTTAAAGAATCTGCCTGCAATGTGGGGACCTGGGTTCGATCCCTGAGTCAAGAAGATCTGATAGAGAAGGGAAGGGCAACCCACTCCAGTATTCTTGCCTGGAGAATTGCATGGAGAGAGGAGCCTGGCAGGCTACAGTCCATGGGATTGTAGAGTCAGATACAGATGAGTGACTAACACTTTCATTTTCATTTGTAAAGCAAAAAAGAAATTTTCATTTTTTTTTTTTTGTATTAAACTTGAAGTTGAACATTTTCATAGAGTCCTAGGTCATTTGTATTTTTTTTTTCTTTTATGAACTTCCCTTTAAAGCTCTTGATCAATTCTTTCTAAAGGGGTGTTTGTTTATTCCTTCAGTTTGAGGTGCTGATGGGCAGTTTGAGGGTATAAATCCTACTATTAATACTAGGATAGAGGCTCCGGTCATTTGAGTAGATATTAAAGGAAAAAGAGACCTAGAGAATTAAAATACTCAAGAAAAACTGCAGCAGAACCTTGGCTAATGTGATAATGAAATCAATTCTCCCATGCTATCATAAATTCTTTGTCAGTTCAGTTCAGTTGCTCAGCTGTGTCCAACTCTTTGCGACCCCATGAATCGCAGCACACCAGGCCTCCCTGTCTATCACCAACTCCCAGATTTCACTCAGACTCACATCCATCAAGTTAGTGATGCCATCCGCCATCTCATCCTCTGTCGTCCCCTTCTCCTCCTGCCCCCAATCCCTCCCAGCATCAGAGTCTTTTCCAATGAGTCAACTCTTCTCATGAGGTGCCCAAAGTACTGGAGCTTCAGCTTTAGCATCATTCCTTCCAAAGAAATCCCAGGACTGATCTCCTTTAGGATGGACTGGTTGGCTCTTCTTGCAGTCCAAGGGACTCTCAAGAGTCTTCTTCAACACCATACTTCAAAAGCATCAATTCTTTGGCACTCAGCTTTCTTCACAGTCCAACTCTCACATCCATACATGACTACTGGAAAAACCATAGCCTTGACTAGATGGACCTTTGTTGGCAAAGTAACGTCTCTGCTTTTGAATATGCTATCTAGGTTGGTCATAACTTTCCTTCCAAGGAGTAAGCGTCTTTTAATTTCATGGCTGCAGTCACCGTCTGCAGTGATTTTGGAGCCCCAAAAAATAAGGTCTGACATTGTTTCCACTATTTCCCCATCTGTTTCACATGAAGCGATGGGACCGGATGCTATGATCTTCGTTTTCTGAATGTTGAGCTTTAAGCCAACTTTTTCACTCTCCTTTTTCACTTTCATCAAGAGGCTTTTGAGTTCATCTTCACTTTCTGCCATGAGGGTGGTGTCATCTGCATATCTGAGGTTATTGATATTTCTCCCAGCAATCTTGATTCCAGCTTGTGCTTCTTCCAGCCCAGCGTTTCTCATGATGTAGTCTGCATATAAGTTAAATAAGCAGGGTGACAATATACCGCCTTGACGTACTCCTTTTCAATATAATTTTAGTAGTTATATATTATTCCATAATATATGGGTTTCACTAGTGCCTGCAGTGCAGGAGACCTGGGTTTGATCCCTGGGTCAGGAAGATTCCTTGGAGAAAGGAATGGATACCCACTCCAGGTTTCTTGTCTGGAGAATTCTATGGACAGAGGAGCCTGGTGGGCTATAGTCCATGGGGTATAGTGGTATCAAATTTATTTGTCTCATAACTTTTTCTAGACTTAAAAAAGCAGATTATGAGTAAATTATTGGGATAAAGGATCTGACCATTTTTAGAAGTCCCTCAATATACACTGAAAAATATTTCTGCATAAAAATTGTTCCTTTATACTTCTACCAGCATTCTAAAAGTGTGTCTTTTCCATTGCTCTCATTTCGAGACTCTACCATAAGAAGTAGCTTCACTTTGAACAACTGTTTCCACAAAACACACTTGAATATCAGTCTTAGAATTTTATTTGTTGTTATTGTTCAATCTCTAAGTTGTGTCCAGCTCTTTGCAACCCCATGGGCTGCAGCATGCCAGGCTCCCCTGTCCTTCACTATCTCCCAGAGTTTGCTCAGATTCATGTCCACTGAGTGGTTATGCTATCAAACCATCTTGTCCTCTTCCACCCTCTTCTCCATTTGCCTTCAATCTTTCCCAGCATCAGAGTCTTTTTCAATGAGTTGGCTCTTTGCATCAAGTGACCAAAGTACTGGAGCTTCACCTTCAGCATTAGCCTTTCCAATGAATATTCATGGTTGATTTCCTTAAGAATTGACTGATCTTCTTGCAGTTCAAGGAACTCTCAAGAGTCTTCTCCTACACCATAGTTAATTCTTCGGCAGTCAGCCTTCTAAAGGTCCAACTCTCACATCCATACATGACTAATGGAAAAACTATAGCTTTGACTAAATGCACCTTTGTTAGCAAAGTGATATCTCTGCTTTTTAATATGCTGTCTAGTATTGTTATAGCTCTCCTTTCAAGGAGCAAGCTGAATTTTATAACCATCTCTTATAAATGGCCTCTTTCCTGCAGGCCTTGGTATTCCATGAAGAGATCCAAGGCTAAATCTGATCACTAAGGAGGGACTATTTGATTCATATAACTTGAAAATTCCCCAGTTCAGAAACCAGCAAGAAACTATGTCCTTAGCGTATGTGCCTGAGATGATTAAAATCTATCTTGGGTAGGCACTACTAGTTGTCTACTCAACATTCATTCTTGCTTGCTTCTTTCCCAATAGAATGCTTTTTCATAGGGGCACAAACTGATGAACTCAAATTTCTTTTAGGTTCTTCTGCAGATAAAGGAGGGCCCTGAGAAGTAAACGAAAGGCATTTCCTAGGGCCTCCAGGAAAATCCTTTTTGTCCTTTCATAAAGAATGCAGCCATAATGGCTATAGCTCCAGCAGCCATCTTGAGATCATGAAAAGCCAAGGCAGAGGCATGGCCTTGCCCAACATTCTTGATCTCATCAGTCAATATAAAAAGCTGCCTACCCGCAGAGTTCTGGTGGCATGAAGAAAATGAACACTTATCTGTTGAAGTCACTGTATTCCAGTCTATTTAAATACAGAACAATTCCTAACTAAGGCAGTGTTTTAAAAAATATATTCCAGAGAAGTGTTTTCATCTTTCATCTGTCAAAGAGAGTGTGAACTTATTAGGAGTGTGAATTTATTAGTAACTGAAGTTACACTGGGTACTTTTAAGTGGTGCAGCATTTCTTCCCAGCATTCCATTCTCCATCTATTTCTACCACATTTTCTCACCCAGAAACTGACCTGAATGGAGTACTTTGGCTTCCCAGTGGCTTGGCCAATAAGGAGTCCTAACAGGACATCGAAAGGAAGGAAGAAAGCGAGCAAAGAGAGATAAAATACTTTCTCTTATTTCATAGCTCCCTTCCTGTCAGGTTGCTGTGTGTTGCCTACATTCTTAGTTTAAAATTTTTAATTGAAGGATAATTACAATATTGTGTTGGTTTCTGCCATACATCAACATAGATCAGTCATAGGTGTGTGTGTGTGTGTGTGTGTGTGTGTGTATCTCCCCTCCCTCTTGAGCCTTCCTCCCACCTCCCACCCCATCCTACCCCTCTAGTTTGTCACAGAGCCCTGGTTTGAGTTCTCTGAGTCATACAGCAAATTCCAACTGGCTATGGGCTTCCCAGGTGACGCAAGCAGTAAAGAACCACCTCCAGTGCAAGAGATTTAAGAGATGTGGGTTCAATCTCTAGGTTGGGAAGATCTGGAGAAGGGAATAGCAGCCCATTCCAGTATTCTGCCTGGAGAATCCCATGGACAGAGGAGCCTGCTGAGCTATAGTCCACAGAGTCACAAAGAGTTGGACACGACTAAAACGACTTAGCATGCATCTATTTTACATGTTAGTGTATGTTTCCATGCTACTCTCCATTAGTCCTACCCTCTTCTTCCTACCTGCTGCCCCCACCCCGTGTCCATAAGTCTGCTCTCTATGTCTGCATCTCCATTGCTGTTCTGCAAATAGTACCTTCAGTACCATCTTTCTAGATTCCATATATATGTATTAATATATGCTATTTGTTTTTCTCTCTCTGACTTACTTCACTCTGTATAATAGGCTCTAGGTTTATCCACCTCATTAGCACTGACTCAGATGCATTCTTTTTAATGGCTGAGTTAATATTCCATTGTATATATGTGCCACAGCTTCTTTATCCATTCATCTGTCAGCGGACATCTAGGTTGCTTCCATGCCCTAGCTATTGTATATGGTGCTGTAATGAACCTTGGCATATACGTGTATTTTTCAGTCTTGGTCTTCTTGGGGTATATGTCCAGTAGTGGGAATGCTGGGTCATTTGGTAGTTGTATTCCTAGTTTTTTTAAGAAATTTCTATGCTGTCTTCCATAGTGGCTGTATCAATTTACATTCCCACGAAAAGTTAAAGAGGGTTCCCTTTTCTCCACACCATCTCCAGCATTTATTGTTTGTAAATTTTTTGATGATGGCCATTCTGACTGGTGTCAGGTGATATCTCATTGTAGTTTTCAGTTGCATTTCTCTAATAATAAGTGATGTTGAGCATCTTTTCATGTGTTTATTAGGCATCTGTATGTCTTCTTTGGAGAAATGTCGTTTAAGTCTTTTGCCCACTTTTTAATTGGGTTGTTTGTTTTTCTGGTATTGAGTTGCATAAGCTGCTTGTATATTTTGGAAATTAATTCTTTGTCAGTTGTTTCATTTGTTATTATTTTCTCCCATTCTGAAGGTTGTCTTTTCACTTTGTTTATAGTTTCCTTTGCTGTATGAAAGCTTGTAGTTTAATTAGGTCCCACTTGTTTATTTTTGTCTTTATTTCCATTACTCTAGGAGGTGGGTCATAGAGGATCTTGCTGTGATTTATGTCATACAGTGTTCTGCCTATGTTTTCCTCTAAGAGCTTTATGGTTTCCAGTCTTACATTTTGGTCTTTAATCCATTTTGAGTTTATCTTTGTATATGGTAATTAGGAAGTGTTCTATTTTCATTCTTTCATTCTCACACTTAGCTGATCAGTTTCCCTAGCACCACTTATTAAAGAGACTATATTTGCCCTATTGTATATTCTTGCCTCATTTGTCAAAGATATGGTGCCCATAGGTGTGTGAGTTAATCTCTGGGCTTTCTATTTTATTCCATTGGTCTATGTTTCTGTTTTCATGCCAGTACCATACTGTGTTGACTGTGTTCTTGACTGAAGGTCATCTGTTTTCTCAAGACTCCTCTACTCACATTGTTCTTTCCTTCTGGGTTCCAGATGCCATGTCCTTTCCTTACCTTTTAGGTATATATGCTAACAGCTCCACTCTCACTAGCCCCCAGGGTATGATAGTATCCTATATAATTTCCTTATATTCTATCCATAGCCTTTTATTATAAAATAATCCCTTGATTTAACAATTCTCAATTTATTCTAATTTGACTGTATAATCTATTTCCTGCTGGGATTCTGTCTGATATGTTTCTTATTGTATACATACATGCATGTATCTATCTATCTATATATATATA
The DNA here is from genome assembly GCA_006408695.1 of Aepyceros melampus. Lineage (NCBI taxonomy): Eukaryota > Metazoa > Chordata > Mammalia > Artiodactyla > Bovidae > Aepyceros > Aepyceros melampus. The sequence goes on from SJXQ01006476.1 coordinate 385,682, forward strand.
TATATGTATACACACACACACTCTTATATATACACACACATGTTTAGACTCACACCTTCAGGCCTCCATGTCAAGGTAAAGAGCACTAATTGTAATAGGATAGGCAAGAAAACACTGTTAGGTGGTGAGTAGACTCAAAGAAAGGATGTAAAATGTTATAATAGTGAATCACAATCATTTTCTGAAAAATATTTTCTAAAATGCAGATATTACAATCATTTTACTACCTGGGGGGAAGATGTCAAGACTCTGTCAACACACATACCTCATTACCAACTCAGATATCTCCTTTTACAGAATTATATAACTTTTAGGGAATTCTGGCATGACTCGATCCAACCTACTCACTTTTTAGTGAGGGCTAAAAACGTTGGCTTGAAGCTCAACATTCAGAAAACGAAGATCATGGCATCCAGCCTCATCACTTCATGGGAAATAGATGGGGAAACAGTAGAAACAGTGTCAGACTTTATTTTTGGGGGCTCCAAAATCACTGCAGATGGTGACTGCAGCCATGAAATTAAAAGACGCTTACTCCTTGGAAGGAAAGTTATGACCAACCTAGATAGCATATTCAAAAGCAGAGACATTACTTTGCTGACTAAGGTCCATCTAGTCAAGGCTATGGTTTTTCCTGTGGTCATGTATGGATGTGAGAGTTGGACTGTGAAGAAGGCTGAGTGCTGAAGAATTGATGCTTTTGAACTGTGGTGTTGGAGAAGACTCTTGAGAGTCCCTTGGACTGCAAGGAGATCCAACCAGTCCTTTCTGAAGGAGATCAGCCCTGGGATTTCTTTGGAGGGAATGATGCTGAAGCTGAAACTCCAGTACTTTGGCCACCTCATGCGAAGAGTTGACTCATTGGAAAAGACTCTGATGCTGGGAGGGATTGGGGGCAGGAGGAGAAGGGGATGACCGAGGATGAGATGGCTAGATGGCATCACTGACTTGATGGATGTGAGTCTGAGTGAACTCTGGGAGTTGGTGATGGACAGAGAGGCCTGGCGTGCTGCAATTCATGGGGTCGCAAAGGGTTGGACACGACTGAGCGACTGAACTGAACTGAACCGACTGTCTAAAATCAAGTCAAATACCTTGTCTCTAGACATCTGATCAGGTTTGTTGTTATATTTTAGGGATTTTATGAGGTTTTGTTTTGTTTTATCTGTATCTTGATTTTTTTCTAAATTCCATCTAGTTACAATTCAGCCTTCGATGAAAGAGAAAAACCAACAGCAGTTTAAAAACATATGAGATTCCTGGGATCATTAATATTTTTACAAAATTATTGGCCTAAGAAGTCAAAGCAGGGAGCATCTAAGTTTAGACTGATATTAATGAGAATCAAGAAGAAACTGCTTTCAAAGAGAGCATAAATACTAATATATGTTGTGCATAAGTTATCTGAGCATTTACAAGTGGCTCAGAAAATATTAACCCCATTTTGTAGGGAGTTTAAATTAAAATGCAAAATAATTTTATCTCAATCTTTAAGTTCCAACTTCCAGTCTAGAATTCTAAGAATTCTCCTTCTCTATGAAGCATGGAAAATTGAACAATAGCTAAGTATTATTTTTTAATTAAAAAAAGAGTTAAGGTGATGGAGAAATAAATGGGGTTCAATATTTTAGTCTTTTCAAGAATTCTGAGGTTTAAAAAATTTTTTTAAGGGATCAGTGTGTGTTTATTTTAATGAAGAAGGAAAATATTATAGCAATCTGCCTTGGCATTTTTGAGAACTAGGTAGCTCTATCTTTTTTGGATTGCATGTGTGTCTTCTAGTCCCAAGACCTTAGATCTTGGCATTGATAATGTCCTGGATGTGGTCATAGCTTTTAAAGGTTATTTGATGAATTACAGAATGAACGGCCCCAAAGAGAAGTCTCACTGAGAAAGCTATAAAACGAATACAGTATTGTAAAGCAAAACAAACTAAAAAATAAAAATTAATTAAAAAAAATAAAATGAAAGGTCAACTCTTTAATCTATGAAACCTCTATCCACAAACAAACAAACAAACAAAAAAACAATCTACAAATAGTTGAAGAACTAAACCTGGAAAAAGAAATAACTTTTTTTCCTTTTCTTGTTCAGTTATTGGGAAACAGGAAGAGAAGTCCTTCTATCAAGCTTTCTAACTATCAAAATGATAGTCTTCAGAGTTAGTCAGCTACCCTCACCAGTACAGATTCGTAACCTGGGATGTAGACCCTGATGGGACTATGAAGATGTCTGGGGAGAGCCTGGCATTATGCACAAAATAGTATAGCTGTGCATTTGCCCATTTTTCTGGAGTTAGCGGATGTGGATTACATTAGTTTCTCAGAGGGGCTCGGATATTAAAAGGTCTGCAAAAGAATGTGTGAAATCAGCCTGCATGACCATGTGTCAGGAGTGCTACAGAGAAGATAATCACTCTCAGCTCAATGTTTATAATTCAGTGGTTACAGATAATGTAAGCAGAACTTTAATGCAGTGTGTGTTCAGTCCTCTAATCACTCAGTCATTATTTATAGGTTGTCCTTCAGATGGGTTACTTTGCTTAGAGTGGTGGGTTGGAGGGAACATCTATTTTAACTTTCCCTTATGGGGCAAGATAATGTGATGTACTTTTTCCCAACGCTTTCCCACAGAGTTTGTTTGGTAGAAGCTGCAACATGAAGTGGGTTCACAGTTAATAAACTGAATGAGAGGATGCAGTCTAGAACAAAGAATGGCAGCCCACAACAGATGAGAAGAGCCTGGTCCCCAGATGGCAACCGAAGCTGAAAATCAGAGCGCAGAGTGCAAGTGTGAGGCTGGGAGCTGAACTGCTCTGGGCATGGATAAATATAGCAGTGAAGGACAAACAGAACGGACACTTTGTAATTTGACCCTTGGAGATCTGGAGAGGATCCTTGGATGCTCTGTCCCCGACTCATACTCCAAACATTCAAGACCCTGGGTAATGAACTACCATGCGAACTGTCCTTTTGGAGGACAAATCAGTTAAGAGCTGAAATAAGCCTCGAGCTCTGCACTTATCTGATTTCTACACAAAGGCAGAATTTGGCATTTAAAGCCCACTGGGAAAGCCCAGCCATTGTATCCTGGCATCAAAACTTCTCCTTTGAAATTAGGATAGTGTGTAACTCATCCCTCAAGAGCTTTGCAGATATCTTGCATTTGTTTCTGGGGCCTGTTTGAATTTGTTCTTTTAAAGAGTCTGCTTAGAGAAATTCCTGGCACCAATGTAATGAAAGGGGATATCATTAATTTCTTCCTTTAAAAAGGAAGGATCCCTTTGGGACCACTGATCGCCATGTATATTAGGTTAGACAAATCCAGCCTAATATCTGGGTAGACTGGCTGTTCTATTGCTGACTGCCAAGCAGCCTAACGGACCTTCTGCATAGTAGAGAACGAAAATGGGGTTTTGAGTCAGAGGGAGCTCTCAAAATCCCTTATACCATTTAGGTGGATTAATGAAACATAAATCCTTCCCAATACACAAATTGCCAGAGAAAGAAAATATTAACAAATTAGTCCAACTCTTTTTAAATGTGGTAAAGTTTCAAGGTGATAAAGTCTTAAGACTTGTGGTGGCAATGGGAAAAAACCAAGTGCAGTTTGTAGAAATCAGCACACTCTGTAAGACTTGACAATTTGAACAGAAGGAAGGAAGGAGTTGGTAACTTGAAATTAAGTACTTTCAGAAGGATTCTCTGAGGAGTGAGGAAAACACAGTGGCAACAGCTAAACATTTATTAGGTGCTTTACACATGTCAGGCTCTATCTTCAGGCATTAAGCCCATAAGCTGGAGTCAAACTATGGTATTTAGGATGCATACTTAGGGGGTGACCTCTAGGGAGGAGGGGAATCACAATCAGGAAATGGTGTCAGAAGGCTTCTAAGGTGCTGGCAAGTTCTGTTTTCTGATCTCAGGTGTAGTGGTATAGAGACTTTATAATAATTCATTATGCTGTCCATCTCTTTTATAAACCTTTCTTTCTTTTTTTTCTGTCAGCATGTTACATTTCAGAATTTTAAAAGGTGTTTGATGTCTCAGTGGGTAAAGAATCTATCTGCATTGCAGGAGACACAGGGTTCGATTCCTGGTTCAGGAAGATCCCCTGGAAGGAGAAATGGCAACCCATTCCAGTGTTCTTGCCTGAAAAATCCCATGGACAGAGGAGCCTGGCAGGCTACAGTCCAAGTGGTTGCAAAGAGTCAGACACGACTGAGCAACTAAGCATTCACGCACATTAAAACAACCACAATCATATATCTCTCATGTGAGAGCCTTTCCTGGTGTGAAAAGGGAACAGGCAGAGGGCCAGAGACATCCTTCTCCATTCTGTCTGGTCAGTTCCTGATCCCCTTCAGTTCTCAGCTTTGTGTCAGCCCACTGACCGTTCTCTGCTCCCACAAGATCACAAGGGTACCTCTGTCATAGCATAGCTCCAGGGGCCACTCTTATTAACATCCTGGCCAGAGATTTGCTTTAGGGTTTACTTGTCTATTTCTCCCTTAGAATGTAAACCCACAAGGGCAATCCTGGCTGTTGCTCCATTATATACCACCAGCACCCAACACAGCACCCCCCACCACTTAATAACTGCTCAGTAAACACCAGCTGACTGAATACTTGAATCAATGAGTAGGAAAGGTGCTCTTCATGCTATCCCACCCCTCTTTGAACTTAAACCAACAATTTCTCCCTTGCTAAATTCAGTTTTTACTGAAAGAAGACAGCCCCAAGTCTTCCTGGGGTGAGTTTAAGTAACTAGGAATTCTAGTTACAGAGTTAGATAAAAATGAAAAGAGAAAAACCTTACCATGGTTCTGCACACAGTCATATAACCACAGATTCCACCCCCTGTCCGCAGCCCCCCTCCCCTTATGTGATTTTGGACTATGTCTTTCTTGCCTCCCTGTAACACTTAGAATTGATTACATTTAATTTAAGGAACACACTCGTGTCATGGTCCTTACATGCTCAACTACTGAACAACCAATCACCTTGTTCCTTTTAGGTTGTTTCATCTTCTTGGATAGGGAGTAGGTACTATGCTGAGAGTCAGGTTTATTTAAAAAATTTTTTCTCCTTGATTACGTGCATTAAAAAATTCATTACTGCTCCACAAAATACACTGCTAAGAGAATGAAAAGACAGGCTCCAGACAGGGAGAAATATTTGCAGAACACATATCTCATGAAGGACTGGTACTGAAATATACAAAGAACTCTTATGCCCTCAAATAAGAAAGCAAACAGCACAATTTAAAAATGGGCAAAAGATCTGAACAGACACTTCAGCAAAGAAGTTATACAGATAGCAAATAAGCATATGAAAAGATGTTCCACATCAGGTAAACAAAAATTAAAACAACAATGAGATACCACTACATACCTATTTAACAGCAAAAAGCCACAACACTGACAACACCAAATGCTGGTAAGGATGAAGAACGACAGGAACTCTCATTCACTGCTGGTAGGAATGCAAAATGGTGCAGGCACTTTGGAAGACAGTTTGGCAGTTTCTTATAAAACTAAACATACACTCTTACCATATAATCTAGCAATCACCCATTTCAGTATTTACACAAAGGACTTGAAAAACTTATGTCTACATAAAAACCTATACAAAAATGTTTATAACAGCTTTATTCATAATTGCCAAAACCTGGAAGCAGCCAAGACATCCATCAGTAGGTGAATGGATGAACAAACTGTGATACATCTATATAACAGATTATTTTCAGCAAGAAAAAGAAATAAACTGTCAAGCCACATAAAGACATGGAGGAACCTTAAATACATATTGCTAGTGGAAAGAAGTCAATACGGAAAGGCTAAATACTGTCTGATTCCAACTATACGACATTCTGGAAATGTCAAAACTATGTGAAAGTGAAAGTCACTTCCAATTCTTTGCGGCCCCATGGACTATACAGTCCTTGGACTTCTCTGGGCCAGAATACTGGAGTGGGTAGACTTTCCCTTCTCCAGGGGATCTTCCTGACCTAGGAATTGAACTGGGGTCTCCTGCATTGCAGGCAAATTCTTTACCAACTGAGCTATCAGGGTAGCCAAAATTAACAGTTGCCAGGAGCTTAAGGTAAGAGAGACAGGGATGAATAGATGGAGCACAGGGGATTATTAGGCAAATAAAACTATTCTGTTTGATACTACAATGGTGGATACATGTCATTATATATTTTTCAAAACTCACAGACTGTACAATGCAAAGAATGAACTGTCATGTAAATTATGGACTTTGTTAATAATAATATATCAATACTGGCTCATCATTGTAGAAAACAAGTCACTCTAATGCAAGATGTTAATAACAGGGGAAAATGGGTAGAGAGGGAAACGTGAGGAGAGTAAATGGGAACTTGCTACTTTGCACTCAATTTTTCTAAAAACCCAAAACACTAGAGAAAACTATTAATTTAAAAAAAAACTAATAAAATTTATTATTCCCAATCTTGGAAAACAAACAAAAGTAAAATAGAAGAAAAATCACTCCATTCCTACTATACAACTGTGTGTTTCATTTTAAAGTTGAAAAGAATCCTTTAAAATGAAACAAAGGAGCCAGCCAAGGTTAACAATGAGTTTATGCTGTTTCAGATACATAAAGTAAGAAAAGAATGTAAAAATAAAATTCCTCTTGGCACATTTTACAGCCACGCCATCAACATCCAATTCTGGAAGCCAAGCACCCTAACTTGACTCACTCCCTCCACCCCTCCCCGCCCTGCTTGTTTGGCAGCTGTGCTCCTGATGTCCTGGGTCAATGCCAGAATCTAACTTGGCATTGGCAAAGAGTGCATCCTGACCTAAAGCACTCAGGAAAGCACCAGAAAAGTTCCTGCTGATCCTCCTCAGATACGTTTACAGTAACAATCTAAGCAGAAATAATGTCCAAAAACTATCCAACTTTGTAACATGCTTTAATGAGCTGCAGGAATGAGAACATGCTGTCACAGGGCTTTCCCTGAGGTACATGACCATAAGAACTGTGGCTGACAAATGACCTCCATATCTTCTACCCACCAGCCCTCAAAGGGCAGCCACTTTCCCCTCTAGCCTCAACTCCTACAATGGAGATGGAATTCGCCAACTCAGTTGGCTGAGGGGTCCACCCTATGTGGACTGCATCCTTTCTTCCTTATCATCACCACCCCCAAATTTCCAGAAAAATGGTCTGTCAAGGAATCTTTGCTTCTTGCTAGGTATTCTGTACAGTTCCTATAGAAAGCCACAATTTTGCACAGAGGCCTCAGTCGGCGTAAACTGCCATGAACAGCAACTGATGACCCAAGCACTCTGCATTCTCCAAAATTATGAAATTAAGCAAGACAACACCAAACTCAACACTCAGACAAGATCTAGTAAGAACGAGGAAAGTCTTTTAAAGGAAAGGTGTGTGATTAACATAAATGTCACTAGTTAGAAATCAAATTTGGATTTAAGAGAACTATAATCCCTCCCCTTTCACTTCCATTTATCTGCCCTCATGCCTTCAATTCTTTTGCAAAAAGCCAGGACACAAACTTTATGGCAATGACATATATATTAGAGATACATGCAAATATTCAGATCTGGTAGAGTTTGGAGCAATTTTGCTTTGTGGGAGGCTAGCAGAGGTAGTAGAGTTTATAAAAGACAAAATATTTTAAAGGCAGTAATTCCTAATAATTTTATAAATTGAGACATTTTTAAAAGTCTGGGACACTCCCCTCACCCTCCTCTACAGCAAAGTAACAAGTAACTGTAACTTTGTTCTGGACAACTTCCTGACAATTCAATGAGACCACTTGAGATAAATATGGACACTCAATATGTTACCAAACTTGCTTTGGAAAATGACAGCTGCAAAGACCAAGCTGTTATAATTGCATTTGTTTCTTAAGTGTCTTATTTCACTGCCTGGCCTGTATTTGGTATACAGTAAGTGCTCAATAAGTGTTTGTTAAGTGAAAGAATAGAAAAGGCATCTATATAAAGTTTACCTTTTCTGATTCAATATATCATAGAGATAGGGGGTGTGGTTCTCAGGGTAGCATTGTATAACCCGGAAATGTGATAAAAATGCAAATCCCTCCTCTCTTGCACCCCACACAAAATTCGAAACTATGGAATGGACCAGTAATCTGCATTTTAACAATCACTCGGGTGATACTAACACTTACTGAAGTCTGAGAATCACCAGTTTAAAAAGGATCCTTTAAGAAAGAGATTACCTCCCACACTGCTGCTACTGCTGCTGCTAAGTCGCTTCAGTTGTGTCCGAGTCTGTGTGACCTCAGAGACGGCAGCACACCAGGCTTCCCCGTCCCTGGGATTCTCCAGGCAAGAACACTGGAGTGGGTTGCCATTTCCTTCTCCAATACATGAAAGTGAAAAGTGAAAGGGAAGTCGCTCAGTCATGTCCAACTCTTGGCGACCCTATGGACTGCAGCCCACCAGGCCCTCCGTCCATGGGACTCTCCAAGCAAGAGTACTGGAGTGGGGTGCCATCGTCTTCTCCAAACCTCCCACACTAAAGGTTAAGAATTCCACACCAATAGTACCTTCACTATTGCACTGAGGAAAGTCCTAAGACTGAGGCTTCATGATGAGAGTTTATGGTGAATTCTGTGGCACCCAGTCAAGAGGAAAAGATGGATCAGCATTATGGGAGTCAAAAAGAGCAGGGATTCGAGGCTTGAGAGATTATTAGTGGTCACCAAGTTTTGTATGTGGCTTTCTGTCATGGCACTGGGTGTGGGACAGGGAGGCCCAGTAGCCTTGCCTCCATAGCGTCTGGCTCCCATGTGCTTTCCCAACAGGGATTATGTTGCCTTTGAGTCTCTGTTGTAGGAACATGCTCTCCCTGTCAATGGGTGACATCTGATCCCTTTACAATCACAGTGGTTGTGGTTTGGCAAGCTGCTTGCATCCCCTTCCAAACATAGGCAGCAGTGTGAGCTGTAGCAGAGTGTAGCATAAATCTAAGGCTCAGTTTTGCCTGATACAATGATCTAATTAAAAAAGTAGTTTTCACCAGTCAAGTTCAACTTCCAGTATTATTATAAGGTGACCAACTTGTCCTAGTTTGTTTGGGACAATTCCAAAAAATCCACATCTTGGAAAACCTTCAGTCCCAAGAAAATTGAGATGTTTGGTCACCCTAATGATTTGGGGTTCCAAGGATAAAAAACACAATTTGCTTTCTGATAGCTGAACTTCTGCCAAGACCAATAAAATTTAGTAATGAGCCGTGAGAAAGCAGGAAAATAACAGAGTAGATGGCATTAGAGAAGCAGTGGGTGAAAGAAAAGGTATATGATTTGCTCAGCAAATCGGAAGATGATATGGAACCAGATCACTGAATTCTAAAGCCACTTTGATGGGGACTCTACCACACCCTGATACTGCAAGCTACCAGAGGCAACCCCTTTGGGAGACTAGTACAACACCTCCTCTCCCTGGCTCCCTGAAAATGCACTAGCTCCATTTTAAAAAGCCATATAGCTAAAGTTACTCTTAGCAAATGCAATGACTTTTTTATCTTCTGAAAGAAATATGAATAATCTATACTACTTGTAGACAAGAAGATAACCGAGGGCAGGACTACCTAATGTCAGTGAGGTATCACAGGCCCTGCCAATACCTGAGGTATTTACAGGTCCTTGAATAAGCAGGTCACAAACTTAGTAGCGTATACTTTGCACTAAGAAAATACAGGCAAAACACCTAGTATGTGCCCAAAGTCGATACTACATCTGTGGCAGTTCCCTTTCTTTCTTTTACTGGGATTTCCTCACATCCCCCACTCAGATTCCCTTTGTTAAAATGTAGAAAAAATAATTAAAATTTGGTTTTTATACCACAACAAGGAGAAAAAGAGAGAAGGCAAAAGGAAGGTATGTTATAAAAAAATGAGCACATTAGCAATAGCGGGAAATAACAGCTTTGTGTTGAGAGAGAAGAAAGTTAAAATAAGCAGGTGCATTAACTAAAAATCATAATAGTTGAGGGTCATTTATTTTAAGGGTAGATGGCTCGGTGGTAAAGAATCTACCCACCAAGGCAGGAGATGTAGGAGACTAAGATTCGATCTCTAGGTCAGGAGGATCCCTGGAGAAGGAAATGGCAACCCACTCCAGTATGCGTGCCTGAAATATTCCAAGGACAGAGGAGCCCAGTGGGCTGCAGTCCATGGGGTCGCAGAGAGTTGGACATGACTGAGTGGCTGAGCACACGAGGTGGTCCCATTTCACAATGATCTCCAAGGGTCTCTGCGTGAGCACCGGTGTGCACTGTTACTAATAATCACGTCCCAGGACACTGTGCATGAGGAGAACTGTGTCCAGTATACTCAATAGGAAAGGGGAGTCGTAGTTTTAGAAAGTTTCAGCTGTCTGGAATGTGTGACTTAATATCTCATTTCAATGACGATGTCTATCACCTCTCCTCAATCCAGTCGTTTCCATTTCGCTGAGTTCATGCCCTTGCGACTCAAAATGCGGACTTGGGTCAGCACCATGGCACCACCTAGCAGCTCTTTAACTGCAGAATCTCAGGAGCCACCCAGACCTGCTGAATCAGAGCGTTCTTTTTAACCAGATTCTCAGGGTTTGGTAGGACATGTATCACCTGGCTCCTTACCTTCTATGATTCTCTTTCTTGCTCTCTCAGCTCCAGTCACCCAGGTTTCCTTCTACTCCTCATGTACTCCACACTGTCTCCTCAGGGCATTTGCCTCAGCTGTTCCCTCTGCCTATAATGTTCTTCTCCTCATGCCTGCTCTGTGCAGTGCTCTCTGACCATCCTGTTTAAAAGTAAACCATCCTCCATCCTTGTCCTCCATGCTTTGCCCACCCCCAATCTCCCTTGCTGTGTTTTCTTCCCTATAACACTTCACCTTTCTAACATCCCACACAACTGATTTAGGATTATGCTTATTGCTTATTGTCCCTTTTCTAGAATGTCCTTTTGTTAGAACGTAGCATCATGAAGCGGAGAGGCAATGGCACCCCATTCCAGTACTCTTGCCTGAAAAATCCCATGGATGGAGGAGCCTGGTAGGCTGCAGTCCATGGGATCACGAAGAGTCAGACAGGACTGAGCGACTTCACTTTCACTTTTCACTTTCATGCACTGGAGAAGGAAATGGCAACCCACTCCAGTGTTCTTGCCTGGAGAATCCCAGGGATGGGGGAACCAGGTGGGCTGCCATCTGTGGGGTCACACAGGGTTGGACACGACTGAAGCAACTCAGCAGCAGCAGCAGCATCATAAAGCTAGGGCTTTGTGACTGTGTTGTTCCTTGATGTGTCACACACAACCAGAACAGCGCCCATGAAGTGTGGTCTACAGGCCGACTCTTGCCTCTGGTCTCAACTAGATCACTGAAGAAACTTAGAGTAGTTTAAGTTAGAGTAAGAAATTTAGAAAAGTATAAATCAATTTGATATTGACACAACACCTAAATGGGTGATTATTTACCTAGTAATTCATTTCACTGTATTTTACAAAAATATCAGACTGTGAATTTGAAAATTAAAACATCCAATTCCAATTTGGTCTTTTTTTTTTTTTTTTTCAAATTTGGTTTTTTTAAAAATAGTTTGAGAAGGACTGGCCCAGGAAAGTTCCTGGCACTTAGTAAGTGTTAATAATTGTTTGCTGAAGAAATAAAGAGAAGAACAAATGCCTGAAGAATAAACTTTTACATAGTAAAGGACTGCTGCAGTCCATGGTGTCACAGAGTTGGATACAACTGAGCAACTGAACTGAGCAAAGGCAAATCAGGTTTGTATATATGCCTGTCAGTCCAATTAAATAATTTCTGCTTGGATTAGTGGCAAAGTGATTCATGTTAAGTACTTCCTCAATATATTGTGCTTTCCTGTCCCATGTGAAAAATATAAGGCTCAAATGATCAATGAAGGAAATTTCTGAGACTCCCTGACTAACTGAAGATAGCCTTTGTCCAAGCCCCACATTTGGACACTTTTTTGTCTGGATGTTCTGAGCAAAGCTGGCCTGATTAAGTAACTTTAGATTTATTCCCTGCTTTCCCCTACCCTCACCTCCCTCAGATCTCTTTATAAAACAATGAAGTTAGCACTCACTGAAAGTTAGAAGGCAAGCTTGGATGTTAGTGTTCTCTTAAAACTGAAAAGGTCATAATATTCTCAGGCTTCTATAGAATCATGGATTACAATAATGGATCATTTAAGGCAATGAATTAAACACAAAAGTATAACCAGCTAAAATGTCTCTTATAGAGTAAATACACTCATTTCCTGCAGCTTATCACTGTGAACATATAAATAAAACTGGAAATCTTTTGTTCTTCAGCCATCTTTCTTGGCTTCTAAGGTCAAGAAGAATCTGATTTATAAAATGCTTTTTCCTGCCCAAACCTTCCTTCCCTCTCCCCCTGTTCAGAACAACAACAACAAAATGAAATGGCTTGGATTTTTTAAACTCTTTCCACTGGTATGCTATACCTCTTTGGGGGTGTTAAGAGACCATGGACAGAGGAGTCTGGCGGGGCACTGTCCATGGGTCACAAAGAGTCAGACATGACTGAGCGACTGAGCACAGCACAAGAGACATTTATTTTGTTCCAGGACTGTTAGAAGTACAGTTTAAAACTTCTCTGACTCATTTACTTGAGCTTCATTTCATTCTTGCTTCCACTATATCCTATCACAGTTGTGAATGCTTAAGAATTCAATTTGGGGACCTAGACTAGTTTGCAAGGACAGAATTCGGAAATGAAAAGACATGGTTCTAGAGAGTTTAAAATCTAGTAGATGCATGTAAATAGCTGTAATACAAGGAAGAATGTGATGGATGTGATAAGTACTAAAGGAAAGTCAAAGTGCTCAGAGGGAGCCATGGAAGATTGAGAGTAGTTTGGTATACCAAAGCACAAAATGAGGAAGAGAGATCATTGAAGACAGAACTAGAAAGGAAGACAGGAAGAGTTAGAAAAGAGACAGCCTTGTACGTTGTGCCAAGAAGCTTACAGCTGATGCTAGAACAACAGGGAGCCACTGGAGATTATGCTGGAGGAGAAAGCTATGATTAGGGAATGCTTTAGAAGAGCTCCTTAGATATCCATGCATGAGGCAAGTTGAGAGAGGAAAAGAAGCAGGAAGACCACTTAGGATACAGTTTACAAGAGTTTAGGGAGAAGTCATGGCGATGGTGGCAAACCAAACAGAGAAACCTCTAGATGGGAAGGAAGGAGCAATCGTGACAGGAAGTACATATGAACATTTGCAGCAACTTATTAATAAGTTTGACTTTTGCAGACACTTACCTAAAGACAGGGAAAGATGATTATAATCCAACATGTCTCTTCAGTAGTTAATTCAAAATGCAATATATTTTTACTCCTCCTAAATGATACCACCAAAACTTGATGCCTCAAAATAAGAACTTTATTTCTCGACTCATTTTTCATATTTAACTTTGCATTTGTATAATGTCAATAGCATAAGTACCATTGCAACATCTGACCTAACAGTGTACCATTATGATGAGCCAGACACCATGCTGTGCCCTTTACTTCTACTACTTATTTAATCCCCAATACAACCTTTTAGCTATGAATTACCATTTCCCTCATCTTATATGTGTAAGTACTAAGGTAAGGAATTGTTACATAAAGCTATGTAACAGGAAAGCAGAGATTTCATCCAGACAGATCTGACTCCAAAGGCAGAATCTGAGCCTTTGGCTATTCAATCATGCTTTAAATTTTTCATTTTATATGTATTTTAAAGTAGAATGCTAGAAGAGAACGAAAACCAGATGGAACAAAGAAAACAAATAGCAAGATGACTGATATAAACCAAAATATGTCAACAGTCACATTAGATGTAAATGGTCTAAACATCCAAATTAAAAGGTAGAGATTATCTGTTTGGATAATCAAAAATGCCAACCAAATTCTTGCATAATAGATTCTATTCCACCACATGATCTTTTTCCTCAATTTTCATTTTTGCACCACTCTTACCCTTACCTCATGGTGGCCTTATTCCTGAATATTACCTGGCTGTGAGGAAATTAGTCCATTGGACAGATTTATCATTTCCTGCATGTTCATTTAAAAGGTTCTGCTATAATATACTAATCCTCTCTCATCTCTCTTGAAGAGTTAAATTTCATACAGACTGAACACATATATCACACATTTTCTACTCCATATTTTACCATTTTGTCACTGAAAAACAGACTAAGAAGAAACTTTGAGAAATCTAAGAAACTATATATTGCAGAAAAATAAATGAGGCCAACAGTAAATGTACAGTAGTTTTTTAGTATTAGTATTTTAAGTTGAAAAGATTTCTTCCTTGGGAATGATCCAAAATGTGTTTAGTATTTTCTGGTTCATAAATATTTCTTATGATCTTGCTTCTAGTTTATCTTCCAGAACTATTGATTATAGCTACTCATAACACCCCAAACTGACTTTTACCATATTCTGTGGCAAGAATTTAGAAAGGGGGCAAAAAATACCATTTTCCATGAGTGTAGCAAGATGTCTGTATTCTTGCTAAAAGAATAACCATGTTGCCAAAAGGGCAGAACTATCTCTAAATCCATATTCTTTACCAAGCCCTAGATTTTGACTCTGAACCATTTGCTTCACTGAAAGCTGGTCAGTTCTCTATCTTCCCTGCTGTTGTTGTTGTTTTTAATATGGAATGCTTTGCAGATTTGCATGCCATCCTTGTGCAGGGGCCATGCTAATCTCTGTACCTTTCCAAACTTAGTATACGTGCTGTTGAAGTGAGTACAAGAAAGTTTTAAATGAGTTTCTTAATTTAGGCTTCTAACAAGTAAAGGGAAAAGTATGATCTTTGATATTCATTTTTTTTCCTTCAGAAAAAGTAAACTGCTACTTTTAATGAAAGTTTTGTTTCCAGTCTTTAAGGCTTTCTATATCTGAATTTTCTGCTAACATTAGCCTATACTAGTATCAGAGTACTGCCTCTACACAGCCAGTCTAAACAACTCATTAAAAAGTACACAAGCATGCACATAGTAGAAATAGCTTGCAATTCAAAATGTCCTTCTTACCAGATTTTGCAGGGGCTCCCCTCGAAGGACTCAGTCCTGGGCAATCTGGAGCAGCATGGCATATCTGAAAAGATAGAATCAGTCCCAGAAACTGAATGCTTCAGAAAGACCCAGTAAAATAATTATTATTTTTATCCTCTGATGAGTCAGCCTTAAGAGCTTGGCTTCCATTTAACTAAGGGACCCTGAACTTCAGTTGTACTAGGGAAAAATTTAAGTATATTGGGGTCATGTGGTGAGTTGCTCATGCCTTACCGTAGAATTGAGTGGAGGTCCTCTCCTTGGGGGCAGTTAGCTGCAAAGTCTCAACACCTTTGCCTCATCCATTTATTTCTTCCTCTGAACAAGCCAACCTAGCCCCCTTGTAAATTAATTATAGTCCGTATAAAAAACAGCAAGTGCTGATTTTCTCCTATACCTAATTTTTATCCCTGAGAAAGAAAAAAGAAAACCTATAGGAAGGTATTAATCTACTTAACATTTCTAAGTACATCATCCAAAGGATTTTGTTTTTTTAATCTTACATATGCTCGCAGAGTTACTGGCAAAAACTGTACATTTTCTTCATTTCATCCTTTCAACATCAAATAGTAGGCAGCAAAAATTGGATCAGACTTCAAAGCCTGCTGTGGGCTCCAAGTCACAGAGAGACGCCTCCATTTCACATATTGAATTCGAGCAGGATATCAAAGTGCTACCAAAGAACCTCAGGTCCTTACTCAAAAAGAGGCTCTAACATCTGTAGAGAGTGGAGTGCACAGACGAACCACCTCAGGGATCAGTTAGCATTTATTCTCAGCAGCAAATTTCCAGGCTTTTGATTCTCTCTTCGCTGTACCTCCCTGCCTCTCTGCTGAACCAAAATTCTTAAGCAAGCTGGACTTTTGTCTCAAAGCCTTCAAAATATCACTAACAGTTCATGTCTGGATGGCTTGACCAAGCAGCCACAGACAGGCACCATGACCACAGACTTGGATGAGTCTGTAATAAGGATAGACAGTTACTTCAGAGTCAAGGATGTCCAGCTACCTTATATGAGTGTCCTGTGAAGACATCACACCCTTTGGAAGAACTCTGGGCTTGTGAATGCCTAAAAAGAAAAATATAATAATAATTATTATTATAATAATATTTTTATAGAAGGCTTGAAAAATTAAAAAAAAAAAAAAAACTTACAGAGGATTGCTTTTCTCCAAAGATGGATCAGAACAAACTCTCATTAAGCATCTATTGTTTTCCATTCCAATCCTTGGTTAGAAGGACATGGTCAACCTAAGGAAATGTATCCTATCAGGTGCTGCTCATACACCCACAGTCAGCCTGCGATCCTAAGACCCAAGAAACTGCCCTGTTTAAAGTTGTGTGATCTAATCTACTTTACTACTGGGTGTTCACAAACATTACCAAGTAGCCAACCATGATGCTAAGGCTGAACTTCCAATCCAGCACCTTAATCACATTGTTAAATAATTCAAAATAGATCCTGTCGTCAAATAAGTTTGGGGAATGCTAAGATGTGTGTGGTTTAAGAGGTTTCCTTACTGCAGAATGATCTTCACAATCACAATACACATTTAAGGATTTCTAAAATGGGGTGTGTGTGTGGCTGGAGGAGAATTCAGTTCCCTAAACTATTCTGAGCAAGAAATTTAAAAAGTGATAATTAACATCTATTTAAATACTAATGTTTCATGGAGCAAAGTTTGGAAAAATCAACTTGTATAAGAAGTCCAGAAATTGGAACACATGGTATACAAGTGTGATGAGGGACTTTCTTGGCAGTCCAGTGGTTGAGACTCTGAACTTCCATGGCAAGGGGCCTGGGTTAGATTCCTAATTAGGGGATGAAGATTCCGTATGCTGCATATTACAGCCAAAAAACAGTAGAAATTATTTTTTTTAAATGTTTAAGAGTGTGATGATTATAACTCACTCACTGCTAAAACAGGCTCTTACAATTCCTTTCAGATGGAAGCCAGGAGTATGGAAAGCACTGACTACGTGAAGGGAAGCCTGGATATCTAAGTCCTGCTTCAAAATCCATCCTCTCTCTCTCTAGATGTCTCTGTCTCTCTTACACATACACACAGGCATGCACATTTATACACATTCGATTGGGTAAATTTCTAATGGTATTCTGGGTTCTAGTTTTCCTCACCTATAAAATGAGGGGATTGAAATAAACTATTCCTAAGGACTCTCCTAGTTCTATATTTAAAATCTTACTGTTTATTTAAGCTGAGCATTTCATTTTCTGAATTTCTGTGAATGGTTCATTAGTATCACCTTCAAAATGCATCTATATATAGATTACAAGCAATGCATGTAAGAGCTCAGTCATATCCGACTCTTTGCCACCATATGGACTGTAGCCTGCCAGACTGTAGTCTGTTCATGGAATTTTTCAGGCAAGAATACAGGAGCAGGTGGCCATTTCCTACTCCAGGTTATAAGCAATATACCCATCTAAAAATATCACATCAATATCTGTGGAGAGGAGACTATGTTGATATATTTATTTGTGTATATACTTGTCATATGTCTCCCACTATGGAATGTTAGATTCCAAGAAGGTAGGACACAGTCTGCTTTATTATGTACTCTGTATCAGCACTTAACACTGTATGTAGTACGCTGTAAGTGCTCAATAAATATTTCACAAGTTGAATAAATAAAAGGATGACTAGTAGACTCCCAAAATAAGGACCGTGAAGAATACCCTTTACATTAAAATTACATTAACTAGCATTTATATAGTTTTCATATTTTAAAAATGTGTTTATATATCTAACAAGGATTTCACAACCATTTGAGCTAAGTGCTTTAATTGCCTATATTGTCAGATGAAGAAACTGTGGATCGGAGAGGGTAAGAGGTATGCCCGGGGATCATGGCACATACCTGGCATAGCTAAGACACTGACCCCTGTTAGCCTGATTCCAAATACTCTGCTCTTCCTCTGAAGAATGACACCCCCATGCCCTTGGGCCCATGGAACTCATTCCTGTCAGCTTAGGCAGGTCCCAGTGGCAGTGGGACCTATAGAGAGGGGGATTCAGGTCTTCCAGGAGTCCTGGTGGGCTCTGGAGAAAACCTAAGGAAGATAATTTGGCTGTTGAATTACCACGGGGTCTCCAATTTCTGCCTTTCCTGCCCCAACAAAAGAATGAAACCTTTTAACTCCTCTAGTTTGCACGGATTTTCAGGACCCAAAGGTGAGTGCACATACCTTCCAACAATACACTGAGGGTTGGCTCATCAGTTTGACTACCTTGTCATTCAAATCTTTGGGAGGTTCTAACGCATCTCATGGAGAAGGCAATGGCGCCCCACTCCAGTACTCTTGCCTGAAAAATCCCATGGACAGAGGAATCTGGTGGGCTGCAGTCCATGGGGTCGCACAGAGTCAGACACGACTGAGCGACTTCACTTTCACTTCTCACTTTCATGCACTGGAGAAGGAAATGGCAACCCACTCCAGTGTTATTGCCTGGAGAATCCCAGGGACAGGGGAGCCTGGTGGGCTGCTGTCTATGGGGTGGCACAGAGTTGGACACGACTGAAGCGACTTAGCAGCAGCAGCAGCAACGCATCTCAAATAATTTTTACATATGTTACTTGGTTTTAAAAGGCAAAGGTAGGATGAGTAGTGTCCAAAGGCAAACAGATTAGAAAATACTTGATTAAACAAAGTTAAGCAGGTTTTTTTCCTAAGAAGATTTCCAGAATCTTTAACTTAATAAGATACACAATGAAACCTCAACAGTAGGAGAGAACAGGCAGCATTTCCCAGACATTATCCTGACAATGGAAGCCTCCCTTCATTGGGGCATGTTGCGGCCCTGGTTCTAACAACACATCTTAGAAAACACTAATCTGAGCAGCCCTTATTTGAAACAACTTTTGCCTTAAAAGAAAAAAAAAGGTATAAGTCACTTTTCTTCAAAAGTCTATAACTGCCTCAACTCTTTTGCAGCAGTTTTATCAGATATGTTGTCATTCGCCTCAGGGACTTGAGCCTGGCAGCAAATGGATAACACTTTGCAAGCTGCCATCACCAAAACCCAGTCAATACTTATTACCTGCGTACGTGCCACCAAACCATGGTCAAAGCATGGATACATGGTTATCTCATCTAATACTTCCCACAACCATGTGGATTAGTTCTATTTTTATACCCATTTTACAGGTGAGGGAATTAAGGATCAAGAAGCTAATGACTCCCTGGTGGCTCAGCTGGTAAAGAATCCACCTGCAATGCGAGAGACCTGACCTCAATCCCAGGGTTGGGAAGATCCCCTGGAGAAGGGAAAGGTTACCCACTCCAGCATTCTGCCCTGGAGTATAGTCCACAGGGTTGCAAAGAGTCAGACACAACTGAGCAATTTTCACTTTCAAGCTAATGACTTGTTTAAATGTCATAACTAGTAAACAGCACAGCATAAAATCTGCCTACATAAAAAGGAGACTCCAAAGGGAAATTACTGATTCAGATACAAATTATCAATTGCTGATAAAATGTTAAACAAATGGTTGATGGTGAATAGGACGTGCAACATGGTGCCAAAGCACCGCCACACAGATTCCTTCTTTAGGTCACAAGGAGAGTAAGGGAACTGCTATTGGATATTTATACCACCTCAATTCAGTGCCAATCTTAGCACACTAACGCCCACACAACACTGTCTTGTGATGTGAGACAATATGAAATATTCAACATCACCCAGGATACTTATATTTTTTGATTTAGTGAAAAACTTAACTTTAATCAATGCTTTTAGATCTAATGTATAGTTTATCTAAAACACACAGTATAGAGGGGGAAAACTAGGACTGCAAAAAATCAAGCAGGCAAATATAGATGAGTTATTTTATGGGATAACTGGTTCATTCTTCCAACAAATCAGTGTCATGAAAAAAGGGAGTCTTATATATTAATAGAGATTTAGGGGACATAACAACTTGATATAATGTAATGTCCTACATTAGACCCTGACTTGGACAAACAGGTATAAAGGACAATTCTTCAAACAACTAGGAAATTTTGATTGGTATTAGATGATAATAACAAATTATTTATTTTAAAGCATGGTATTATTTTGGACCTGTAGGAGAAATTTTTTGAAATAACATATTTTTCTCAGCCTCTGTTAGGAATCTGACACTAAATGACAGAAGCAGTCCATTTGGTTATCAAAGGGTGGTGAATAGGAGGTAGTTGTCTCTCTGGAAATGATCCACTGCATATTTCCAGGGCTCCTGTAGCCTCTCAGAAGCCATGACCGAAGTTTCAAGCAGATTGCCTCAAGGGTTTGGCCACTCCACTGCTTTACTGCAGTCAATTCATTGAATTGTGGGTTCTTGGGGAGATGAAAACTCTGTCACCATTGAAAACCCTTCTGCTCAGTCTCTCCCTTGAATAAGCCCCCAAACAACTCAAATCTAATTGTCTTTTCTTAAACCAATCCCAATGCAACAGGATGAGAGGCAGGGTGAAGGCTGGCTCTCGAGCACACGGCTACTGAGAATGCCACAGCATCTCTGTTGTGCAGCAAAGATCCACGAGGCCAGCTGGCTTTGTCATGCTGGGCTGGCAGCACTAGGTGAAGTCACCTTGGTCCAAAACTGGGTCTCAGCTTTGCGCCTCCAAAAATTAGTCTGCCAGTTCTTTGAGGGGTAATGTATTTTCGGGAGCTGAGTTGTACTAACTAAACTCAAAACAGTCATATTTGAAAAGCAGAATGCTATTGTGTGACTTTACAGTGAGTACAATAATCTGGACCAAACTTTCCCCCTGACTAATTCGTTGTTATACACTGCAGACCAAATTACACATTGGAAGGAAAACAAAGGAAGCAGGGTGATCTTCAAGGATCTGACCAATCAGGCTGGTCTTATAACTGGGCTTTTTCAACTTTAGGGTTAGAATCAGTCACTTTTTTTCTTAGACAGGAATAGAGACATGCTGGCTTCCCTTTGATTTGCCATTTTCTAGATTTCATTTAAATTTCTTTGTGCAGTTTTTATTAATTTTGATAAAACTTGCAAGATTGTGTCTTATCTTTTATCAGTTATAATGTAGAATGGTTTCTAGAACTGAGACTCCCACTAGTTGTTCACTAATGAGACAATTAGTCATTCACTTACAAGCATATTCTATTTTAAAGCAGCTTATTTTGAAATTAAGGTTATTCAACCTTAATTTCTGCAATCTCTGAATAAGATGGCAGTTATTCATTGTGGGTAGATTTTTCTTAGCTTCCTACTGTCTTCAGATTTGGGAATAGTTCCTGGAAACTCTTGTCTTACTTGGTAGCCCTAGGAGAAAGGCTAATCAGCATAACCAAGCAAATTTGTTCCTGCCTATTTGATAACTCAAAAAAAAAAACAAAAAAAAAAACCTTTTGTACATGGAGTTTTTAATATGAAGAGGTCAATTTCTTTTTTCTAAGAAGCAGCAATCAATCCATCCTGCCAAAGTTATGCTCAGACTAAGATATTTTAACACAGTAGGAGACCCATGAATCTTGAGGGAGGCACGCTTCAGACAAATAAGTCAAACAATTTTCCTTCTGGAAGTTATTACTATGAAAGATAATAGAAAACACAAACACCTTGAGAAATGGTTTCAGTAAGTTCAAGTTCCAAAGGTAAATAAAGACATTAAGGGATGGTATCAGAGAAGAGGACACTGCCCTTTGTAAAAGATCCTGTGCTAACCTGAGTGCTAACAAGGCTTCTATATGAGCTGGCCATAGGCTGAACCCAAATGGCAACTCAGGAATTCTTGTTTAGTTCTTACATGGAATGTGAACATTCAAAGGGCTGAGGGTATAAATGTGAAACAATACCCAGATCTGAATCTACCAACATTGTATCAACTATGTATCAACTCTTTCCTGAATTATATCAGCTGGGTGTCATTGCATATTCTTACTGCTTACATTTATTTAGCTTTGAAAGCACAGAAGATCGGAGGATAATGTTTTAAGAACACAAATTATTAAGTTGGAAGGCACCCAAAGTGTATAATTTAATGCATGTTTATTACAAAAACTAGAAAGTTAAGATTTCCGGAATGCTGTGTTGTTTTCTATTCAGCACCACCACAATAAATATTTGCCAAGCACATGCTAAATCTCCCCAGGGTTGTATTCATATTTCTGTGCTTTTATCTGCAATGTCATCTTCTCCCTTGACTACCTGGCCATTGCATCCTTACCCTTTAGCTCTGGTGTTGGCTCCACTGAAGAGTCACTCCTGCCCCATCCCCACCTCGGCTACCTCTCCCACTTGGGGCAGAGTTGGAGGTCCTTGGTGTATTTCCACAGTCTACTGAGCATAACCATTCTGAAAACTTGGTTCTGCAACTGACTTATCTGGTACTTACATCCTGACCAATTAAAAATGTCTGAAAATCATCTACTGAAGGTGAGTTTTATCAAATTTTGATCAAGGAGAGAAAGCAGAGCAAATACTATAATACACTTGGCTTTTGAGATATCAGAGCTGTTTCTATTGCTATGCTCATCAGTTTTATCTTTTCTTCTCTAGTTTTTATTTGATGAAAATGCTCTCAACTCCCAAGTGGTCTGAATATTCACCAATCACTAATCAATGAAAGTGCAGCGATATCTGACTTTCTCCCCAAAGTAAATGACTAAACGAACTGGTGGCAAAATGTTTTTTTTTCCCCTCTTTCTGATTAAAAATATATATTCACTGTTGTACTGTATAAAATACAGATATTCAAGGAGAAGAAAATAAAGAAATGGAAGAATATCCACACCCAGATATAATATCTTGCTTCATATATTTTCAGATACTTTTCTATGTATATAATATACATTGAAAAATAGTGGCTCATGATATATTTGCCATTATAACTTGCTTTTTGTATTATGAGCATCTTCCCATATATTTATGTGGAATACAACATAACATTTATATAGTATGCACCTATGTCATATTTATGGCTGTACAATACTACATAATTGGTTGGTATCACAAGTGATGTAAGCAATCTCTTATTTTTGGATATTTGTTTCCAGTTTTATGACATCATAAATGTGCTCACTCAGTCATGTCTGACTCTTTGTGATCTCATGGACTATAACCCACCAGGCTCCTTTGTCCACGGGACCTCTCAGGCAAGAATACTGGAGTGGGTTACCATTTCCAACTCCAGGGAATCTTCCCAACCCAGTTATTGAACCTGCATGTCTTTTGTCACCGGCATTGGCAGATGGATTCTTTACCACTAGAACCACCTGGTAAATAATGGGTCATTAAGGATATGTGCATATAGTTATGAGTATATCCAATTTAATATCCAAAAACTTTTTCAATTTTTGATTAGGATAAATTTAAAGCTATTAGCTTAAATGATGAACAAATTTTCTATTTTAAAGCTTTTGAATTGTATCATCAAATTTTCCTTTAAAAAGTAACAAAAATTAACACTCATAACTATAAAAGTATGAAAGGACCCACTTGTCATACCATCAACACTGGGTATTATCATTATTTTTCATCTTTGCTTACCTCTTAAGTTAGAAAAAAAAAGGTAACTCATTTTTATTTTAATTGATATTTCTTGATTCTGAAGAGGGAAAACATTATTCCTGGGGTTTCATATATGATATGAAGGAAACACAAAAAACATAGGAGAAATGAAAAGAGTAATCATACAAAATAAGATCCACTATGTAGGAAAAAAGGAAACAGAAAAGAATGATCACAGCCTTTGTATTAATATTATTTTTTTCATTGGGTTTGGTACTTGATAACTTTTCTGTTTTGAATGCATGCACTGTATCTTACCCCAAGTCAGTGTCGTTACTTAATAAGTTGAGTATGCAAATTATGCTTAAGTATATGGATATTTGTTTGCTCTTGGACACATTCTAAATTTTAGAACATGGCTCAAGGAGAAATTCATAAAAGGGCTCAAAAAGGCTGACAAATGTTTCATGATGCCATTGCTCCAAGTTAGCACTACTAGTTTATGTACTTATGCTAATTTCCCAAATCCCACTGAGCCTTTTAAATTTGATCATATTTGTCTGCCTCATTGCTTTTCCCCAACCACGAGTCCATACAACTTTAATTTGTCACTTTTGTATTCTCATTTCTTTAATTTTTTTCTCCTTTACTATTTTATCACAGGCAGCTGTCACTGTGTGAAGTCAAATGTAAGAGCAGAAGATTTTCTTCATTCTGCTGAGAATTCTTGTCTTATTGGGGAAAAAAAAAAGGACACTCAACACTCGACATAAAGCTGACTTCAGTTCTTTGTCAGCAACCAAGGGAGGCATGAGAAAATCTGACCTCAGGCTTGGGGATGAGTTAAGATACAGTAGTGAGGAAGAACACGTGACTCAAAGGGCTGAGGTGCCACGGGCTGAGGGCCCCAGCATAGCCAGAAGAGCTGACCATTCGATCACCATGTCTACACGAGCAAAATAGAGCCTACTAGGGTCTCCACTTCACAGCTGAAGCTTAGGCTTTTTGAGGAGCCTGCCCTGGAGGCACCTATATCTGCATATACAAACCCAGAGCACAGAGCCTGTGCTCTCGGCCTGCAGTGCCATTTTGTTACTGGACTATTCCAGATGTTCACTGAATCATATCTGAGATCTTAACAAATGACACCTGGGGTGACAAACATCTAACTATAAAAAACATGCTGCTGCTGCTAAGTTGCTTCAGTTGTGTCCAACTCCTAGCGCCCCATGGACTGCAGCCTACCAGGCTCCTCCATCCATGGGATTTTCCAGGCAAGAGTACTGGGGTGGGGTGCCATTGCCTTCTCCAAAACAAAACATGCTGGGGGCAGATTAAATTAAACTAGGTCTGGAGATAACTCTTAAACCCTGAACTGCTGACCTTTTACTCACCTTATGTCTGTGCGCTAATATTGAGATTATAAACATTTATGCCACACTCAAGGCTCCAATTTGGTGGGCAAGCTTTGAGATTCTGTATGATTGAAAACAAAACATGCTGGGGGCAGATTAAATTAAACTAGGTCTGGAGATAACTCTTAAACCCTGAACTGCTGACCTTTTACTCACCTTATGTCTGTGCGCTAATATTGAGATTATAAACATTTATGCCACACTCAAGGCTCCAATTTGGTGGGCAAGCTTTGAGATTCTGTATGATTGTAAGAACAATAGATACTACATTGATCAATATAAGGTCCTGAACAGCCTCTCAGGCATCACTCATTTATTCCACAAATATTTATTGAGCCCCTTTAATTTATCTCCTACTATTTTGGGGGATACAAAAATGAACAGGAAATCTAAGACGCCTCTGCTCCTAAGAACCTATATTTCTAGCAAGGAAAGTAGACAATAAATGAAAAAAATAAGTAAATATGTTAGCATGTTAAACAGAAGTAAGAGCCAAAGAAGAAAATTAAACCAAAGAAGGGGTAAAAGAAGTGTTGGAGACAGGATCTGCAATTTTAGATTAAGTGGGTACAGAAGGTGATAGATAAGTAAAGATCTAAGTAAATAGATCTTAGTAAACAAATTTACTTATGTTAAAATGCAATCTGTTTTTTACATAAAATTAAAAT
>SJXQ01006477.1:0-47188 GCA_006408695.1 Aepyceros melampus
AATTGATGCTTTTGAACTGTGGTGTTGGAGAAGACTCTTGAGAGTCCCTTGGACTGCAAGGAGATCCAACCATTGCATTCTAAAGGAGATCAGTCCTGGTTGTTCTTTGGAAGGAATGATGCTAAGGCTGAAACTCCAGTACTTTGGCCACCTCATGCGAAGAGTTGACTCACTGGTAAAGACTCTGATGCTGGGAGGGATTGGGGGCAGGAGGAAAAGGAGACGACAGAGGATGAGATGGCTGGATGGCATCAACGCCTCAATGGACGTGAGTTTGAGTGAAGTCTGGGAGTTGGTGATGGACAAAGAGGCCTAGCGTGCTGCGATCCATGGAGTCGCAAAGAGTCGAACATGACTGAGCGACTGAACTGAACTGAACTGATCATGTCACTCCTCCTACTGAAAGGATTTAGCAGTTCCTATTTCTCACAGGATATGCAGGCAGGTCCTTTACCACTAGAGCATCCTGGGAGGCCTCAGGTTTGGTTTTACTTGAATCAAATGACCCATTAGAGATAGATGATTGATAGATCAACAGATAATATGATGCTTTTCAAAATATTCTAGTTTTAAGATAGAGGTTTTCAAAATTTGACTTCTCAAACTACTCTTTACACAAAATGTAGTTCTGCTGGTCAGAGTAGGCCTCTGTGAGGGGTATATATGAGCAGAGACCTGAATGATGTGGGGGAGGGAGCCACAAGTGTTTTAGGAGATGAGGCTCCAGCTCTCCCGACTGTGCCCCCCACCCCAACTTCTTCCCTAGCAGCTAAATTATTAAGACACAAAAGTGCATCTTATTCTTACTTCCACAGCTCCCTTGGAGACTTGCTTTCCTTTCCAATATAATTCAGATATCAGGGGCAGTTGTTAGTCTCAAATCTCCAATTGTTAGCCTCAAAATTCCCAGTAATGCTCTCAGGCAGTTCAAAGGACTCCTTGAGATTCTGTGGCTTCCTAGGGCCTCCCAACATTCCAAGGTCTCCCCTGAATCTTATTCCACATCTGTGGTCTCCAGGTTGCCCAGGTATTCAGCTTCAAAGATCTTTCCTCAATGTTGCCCTCCCCACAGGCACACACATAAGCCTGTTCACACAAATATTCCTGAATACTGATACACTTTACTGACAGTTGAGAGAGAAGGGAGAGGACATTGAAGGGACTTGCCTCACTTCAAAATGCACAAACAAACTGCATGATACATGTGTGACCTCTCTATAGTGGGCACTCCACTATAAGGGACTCTCAACCACCTTCCCAGCTTCTCTCAGTCCCTCCCTCCTGTGGGGATAAACACAAAGGGGTACTGAGGAGGGGCCAGTCTCGGTGGAGGTATTGAGAGGAAGGCTTTTCGGAGAAAATGACAACTGAAGGGGGAATAGGAGTGAGCAGGGCAAGAAGGGAGACGACAGAATCCTTGGAGCTTGGCAAATTCAGCATGTGATAGAGCAAAACATGCACGTGGGAAGTGAAGCTAGAGAAGTAAGCAGGGGCCAACATAAGAAATTTAATGCTCCAGCTAATGGGCTTTCATTGCACTGAGAGAGCAATGTCGAGCCAGTGAAGGATAACACAAATAGATTTGCCATTTTTTTTTCTTTCTAGAATTCACTGCAAAGATCTCATTGAGGATAGATAGTTGGGAGGAGGGGAGAGAGCCCACAGGCAGAGTGCCCATGGACTGGGGAAGGGAGACACGGTGCCAGAGTGCTAGCCATGGAGATGGAGATGAGGGGACTGCAGGAGAGCCATGGAAGGGGTAGACAGGACACAGACTGGGGACTGATTGGGCAGAAAGTCAAGAGGATGTGAGGATTCGAGGATCAATCACAGCAGGTTTCCAGCGGGGCAGCTGGTGGATGATACGGCCAACCACTGGAAAGTGGGGCACAGAAACAGCCACACAGGTTTGAAGGCAGCTGTTAGATTGATTCCCTCCAGTTTTCCCATGCCCATGATGACTTGGACTCCCAGCCTAGAGGACATTTGCTCCCCTCTCCCATTCCTGCCAGCTCTGCACCAGCTGCATCTGGGTATCTTTTGACACTTCCTTTCCTTGCTGGTGGTGGGTGGGGTATGGCCTCCCCCACAAGGAGTGTAGGCTGAAGCAGCTGAGCAGGGGAAGGGGGCATAGAAGGCAACTTAAGAAAGTCTGAGTTGCTTAATATCTGTGTAACCACAGGGAGCTCAGTCACCTCTCTGAGTCTTAGATTTTCTATAACTTGGTAATGGAGGGGACTACTTACTCTAGACTTGTGTTTTAAGGATTTCACATAATGCATATGATGGTGATTCTGTAAAGCATAAAATCCTGTAAGGGGGGGGGGTGTGGCATGGGGATGAAGGGAACTATTTGTGGCAGCTATATGAACAGTATCTCTACCAACTACCAGTTCCTCTCAGGGAGGATCACAACGAAACAGGTTTTCTGGAAGTTTCAATTCATCTTCATTGACTCACAGTCCCTTTGCAGTGAAAATAGGCCCGGGGAGGAGAAGAATGTATAACTAGCACAATAATGTCAAGATTTCATACATAGGATCAAATCACTTTAATTAGAGGAATTTCATGTTACAACCGGACTGTATGATCTTCATAAGCTAATAATTCTCATATAGACATTTGCCTTAAGATTATTCAGGAAGAAAGAAGGCTTGGTCATTACTGATAGTTGAAGTCTAGTTCTCACCCTCCCACTGAGCCCATCCTCAGGAAGCCTAGCCTGTCACCCACCCAAGCTTCTCCCTTGGCTTTTTCAGGAGCCTGGGCAGAGGAAACATCTATTCACATCCAGCTGCAGCCTGCAGTGCAGAGTCTTCAAGATATGAGAGACAAAGTCTGGGAACTGTCATGCAGGGAGAAGGAAGAGTGTCTGGAGGAGGAGACAAAAGGGAGTCTCAAAGAAGGCATTATGGGAGGAGGACAAGTAACAGAGACACAAAGGTGGGGTAACAAGGAAGCATCCAGATAGAACTTCCTTCAGACGCCTGAACAGTGAAACTTGTCCCCATCCCCTGGTGCAATTCGACAGCTGACGTAGCCAGAATCCCAAATCTCATCCTCCAATCTGGTGTCCTTTGCAGGACTTTATATGCCCTTTAGTAAGAGAATAGCTCAAACCTCCAGCAGAGCTTGGTGAGGACTCCACTTTAGGAAGCTGGGCCTCTTCTGTACCTCATCTCCTGGCAGAAACTCTCCTGCTGCCCCTGGGGATTTCCAGGCAGAGAGGATTAAGGAGCAGCAAATGCCAGTCCCAACAGAGAGACACTGAACCAGTATCATTGTTCCCCTGCCTCCTTGCTCCCTCATTTGGTGAAAGATACTCACAGTGGGACAGCAGGAAGGCTCTCACCTTTTCTACCCAGGACAGTCCACACACCGAGGACCGATGCCTTTCCTTTAGGGATGAAGAGGCTCAGAGAAAGGGTGTGCATGACCACCATCTCATCCACACCATACGAGAGGGAGCAAGCAGTCAAGACCACGTTCAGCTGTATCCAAAGCCTTCCTGCCACACCAGCAGTATACACGTTTGCTAAATAGGACAACCAGACTGGCACTTGCCCCATTCCAGAATAGGTTGGCTCTGTTCCCCTTCCCCTAAAACTCCTTTTATATACACACACACACCCACATACACACACACACACACCATGCTGCCACTGCCACCACCACCCCCACCCACAACATCAAGTTCCAACCCAATGATCGCAAGAGGCCTTCCCTCAGGAAACATAACTGTCCCCAGTACCATCCCTGACCCTGTGCTGACTCAGCAAAAGGGGACCCTGAGCTGCTCCTGCCCAGAAGGCTCTCAGTGTAGTAAGGAGACAGTCTTAGAGGCATGTGACCAACCTGCTCTCAAAGAGCATCTCAGTTCTGGGGTTCTGGGACCCCTCCACAAAAACCTAACTGTTGTCCCCACTCCATCCTGGGAAGTGGGCACCTGGGAAGAGGAAGGTTCCCAGGTGACAGAGGGGGTATGTGGGGAGCACCAGCAAGAAGAGAGAGCTAAGAGAGTCTCCCTGACACCTCGATTATCTCCACCCCACTGGGGCCTCAGGTCTTCCTCCCTCTGCCCAGCTGGCTGCTGTCCTGACTCTGGAGATGGTCACTGTGGTTAGAAGAGACCCACAGGGTGACTGCTGGTAACCTAGCTGCATGTGATCGTGGCCAGCTGTCAGTCGGCTCCCTTCTGGAGGCTTCCAGCTGGCAGCAGCTCTGAAGTCAGATAAGCTGTGACTCCTGGGCTGTCCCAAGGGGATGGAAAGTCCAGGGCCTACATACCAAACTAGCTTTCAGCACTCACCTATATAATCCCCCAAGTGCAAACAGGACTTCCTAAAGCCCCCAGTGTCTAGACCAGCTGCTATACCTAGACCAGAAAAAACAGAACAGGTGGAGTTTATTCACCCCTGCCTGAAGCAGACAGAACAACAGTTCAAAAAGGCAGTCTTCACTCTGTCATGTCATTTCACCTGTCTAGTAACACAGAAAAGAGTTCCGCTGACTCTGACCTTCAGCGTGCCACGCAACCCCTCCGTGCCACAGTGACCAACTTTGTAAACTGAGGACAATAAAAGCATGCATGTCACTTTCTAGCTCTGTGTCCTTGGCAATGTATTCAACTTAACTGTGCTCCAATTTTTCTCATTTGCCAAATGGAGTTAAAAATAGAATCAATCTCATGGGATAGTCAGGAAAGTTAAAAAAGTTAATAAGTTAAAACAATGGCTGGCTACATAGAACATGTACGGGAAATGCTATCAACAGGCATTCTTTCTGTTGTTATTAATCACAGGATGGTTATGAGGATTAATAGAATAATAGCTGGCATTTGTTACACACTGACCATGAGTCTGGCCCTGGGCTGCCTTGTACAGTAATGAGCGTGTGCTGAGTGCAGCACCTCACATGTAGAGAGCCCTACACCTTACAAGCAGATGGCAGCCTCTATCATACTTCACCCTTCCCCTGCATTCTACAGAAGAGGAAACTTCGCAGAGTTTTAAGCTCAAGGCTACAAAGCTAATAAGTAGGAGCACTTTGACTTGAATGCAAGTTTTCTGGGAAATTAATCTTTATGGCCCTACAACCCTCACCTCCTCTTCCTGCTTGGTCTTCAACATTTGCTCTGTAGCTAAAACTGGATTCCCCTCAAGAAAGCTGCCAGAGGACACATCTGCTGCTCAGTTGGACGGCACCCAGCCTACTATCATTGCCGGCCTGGGACGTGCCGAGCTGGCCTCCCTGTGGCTTTTCCTCTTCAGCAGCCAGAAGCCAAGAGCCAGCTCTGGCAGTCACAAGTGTGTGTGAGTGAATGTGACGGGGTCATGGACATTCCCAGGAAGCAGACCTGACCCCAAACATAGCTCTATCCTCTTCCCAAATGTCCCCCTGCTGGGATTCTGTAGTAGAGCACACCAGAAAAGATATCTGAGTCCCCCTAAATTGAGCAAAATGAGTCCACAACCAGCCACAGCCAGGGGTACAGGTGTTTGTTTGCATATTCCATGTCAAAGGCACTGTCTCACTGAAGATGTGACTTCTGGACTAGGAGCAAGTCACTTCCTCCCTCTAGGCCACAGTGCCCTCATCTGCAATATCGAAATACTGAGACCCATCTTACCACTTCCCAAGTGGTGCTGGTGGTAAAGAATCCACCTGCCAGTGCAGAAGACTCAAGACACTTGGGTTTGATCCCTGGGTCAGGAAGATCCTCTAGAGCAGGAAATGACAACCCACTCCAGTCTTCTTGCCTGAGAAGTTTCACGGACAGCAGAGCCGGGCAAGCTGCAGCCCATGGGGCCACAAAGAGTCGAACACGAATGAGCACACACATCCAAGACCTGTCTAGCTGGGTTGCTGTAAGGACCTCATGAGAGAACGGGATCAGAGCCCAGAGCCTGACACCCAGTAACACAAGAAGGAGGGGAGTGAGCACACAATGTGCACTCCACAAATGCCTGCTGAACAGCTGGAATCTGACAGCCCAGAGCTCGGCAGTGGAACACAGAACAGGGGGCATGAGCAAGGTGAGGTGACGAATATGGGGATGGAAGACATCAAAGTCCACTGAAGAATAAAAGCATGTGCCCAATCCAGGTGGCTCTGACACAGAAAAGGACACTTTCCTAAGACTTTACAAAACTCTACTTACTTCTGTCATGTGGCAGAAGGCACAGATGGCAGCCATGGAGAGACGTGAGCAGTGCGGTGACAAGAAAGCAGTGGAGCTGTCTTTACATTTGATCCCCAAGAATTCAAGGAATGAGCTGATCCTTGTCAAGAAAATGGCGTGCAAAAGGACCCAGGATCAACGGTGCACGGGGCTGCCATGTATCTTCTCACAAGAGCCAATCGCTGTTTCCAGAACTTTTGCTAACCGGTAGTTAAACATGATTAAAATTATGTGAACTTTCAGTTCGTTCCGTTAAGTTGCTCAGTTATGTCCAACTCTTTGCGACCCCATGAGTCGCAGCATGCCAGGCCTCCCTGTCCATCACCAACTCCCAGAGTTCACTCAGACTCACGTCCATTGAGTCCGTGATGCCATCCAGTCATCTCATCCTCGGTCGTCCCCTTCTCCTCCTGCCCCCAATCCCTCCCAGCATCAGGGTCTTTTCCAATGAGTCAGCTCTTCGCATGAGGTGGCCAAAGTACTGGAGCTTCAGTTTTAGCATCATTCCTTCCAAAGAAATCCCACGGTTGATCTCCTTCAGAATGGACTGGTCAAGTAAATTATTTTAAATGCAATAATAATAAAACTCAAAACTCGTCACTTTCTAATTATTTTACTGTATTTAGATGTGCTCTTGAGGTTACTTACATCCATGCTATCCGTATGAAAGAAATATGATACCATACTGTACTACTGCTCCTCTTTTCCCAAGCCCATGTTCAGTGATATCAGTTTTTAACCAAACTTTAAACCAACCATAGAGTATTTACACCATAGAAATGGGCAAGTCTACAAATCATAATCTCCTCCCAGCCCTAGAGAGCTGGTTGTCAGACATTTACCAGCACACCACTGACAAAAAGCCTCCCTACTGTTCCAATGCCTCCAAGGAAATGGGATTTTGTGAGACTTAGAGTTGTGTTGAATTTGATGCTTAGGTTGTGTTTTCTCTGTTAATTAAATCTCTCTCCACAACTTTGTATTTAGAGTGCTTACAAGGCATTTCATGAGTCTAGGAGTCCCAGGAGTACTGAAAGGGCACATTTCTGCAATGACTCATATGGTAATGAGGGGGCTTCATGAAGCTGAAATGCTGCTGAAATGAAGTGACTCAGGAAGATACCAAAAGAGAAGATAAACTTAGAGACTTTTATTGTCCTCCTTAACCTTCAGGGCATTTCTACAATTGATCCATTCAATAAACAGTTACTCCATATTCAGTACAGTCAAGGCATTAGTCCAGGGAAGAGGAAGGAATACACATAGCCTTATTTCTCAGGAACTTGCTCTCTCTTATGGCCTGATTAAGGCCTATACTGAGCTCTTTACTTTTTAAAATTGTTATTTCCTGGTCACACAGATGGTAAAGAATCTGCCCACAATGTAGAAAACCTGAGTTCAATCCCTGGGTCAGGAAGATCCCCTGGAGAAGGGACTAGCAACCCACTCCAATATTCTTGCCTGGAGAATTCCATGGACAGAGGAGCCTGGCAAGCTACAGGCCATGGGGTTGCAAAGAGTAGGACCCAACTGAGTGATCAACACACACAGAGTTGATTTACAATGTTGTGTTAGTTTCAGGTATACCATAAAGCATGAACTCCCTATTTTAAATTATAGCTCTCCACCCTCAGCTTTCCTAATCCTCCTAACTCTCTTTTTGCTATAACACTTGTCACTTTCTAACACACTATATAATTTACTTGTTTTTCATGATTGGATTTACTATCTTTCTTCCTCATCTAGAATATAAGCACCCAAGGGCAAGGATCTTCCTTTGGTTTGTTCCAGTGCCTCACACGTACTAGGTCATTAAGAATTTTTAAAAAATATTTCTACCTAATATGCTAGAAAACACACTGAATCAAATTCTAATTTCTTCTCTACTACTTAGAATGTAATACTGGGCAAATCACTGTACCTCTTTGAGTGTCTTGTCCTCATATGTAAACTACAGGATTTTGATAAGACTATCTCTAAACTGGATAATGAAAAATTCAAAATTCAACGAATCTCTATTATACATGCCAATCAAGTATGTCTCCATATTCATAGCCATTTCTACAGGAAACTGTCTTTCTGCAGTCCTCAAATCTAGGCAGCTAAAACCCTAAATTCCACCATGTAGCCACCTGGCCTCCTTCAAACCTTCAAATCCTCTCTCCTGCCATACTAGCATGAACACCTAACCCCAAGGCAGACAGAGGCTTATTATGTGGCCCAGGAGAAAGATCTGCCATATAGGGAAGACTGGGCCAACTCAATTTACTCTTGAAGGAATTAAATATAGAATATATTTAAATCCTTAAGAATTTAAGTTGAGAAATATGGCCAATATATTGGGCAGTATACAGAAAACTGAGGGTTACAAGTTTGAGAGAAGCTGAGATGCTACAATTAGTGATAAATGAACCAAGTCAGAAGAGAGCAAAAACCACAAGGTAAAGAAAAGACACAGAGTATACAGAGAAGTCAGTTTTTAGCAAGGAGAGAGATGGGCAGATACAAGAAGCATATCCAAGAGACAATATGTGTGGCATTTCTCAGGGGAACACTTTAGCTGCTGCTGCTGCTGCTGCTGCTGCTAAGTCACTTCAGTCATGTCTGACTCTGTGTGACCCCATAGACGGCCTCCCACCAGGCTCCCCCGTCCCTGGGATTCTCCAGGCAAGAACATTGGAGTGGGTTGCCATTTCCTTCTCCAATGCATGAAACTGAAAAGTGAAAGTGAAGTCGTCCAGTCAAGCCCGACTCTTGGTGCCCCCATGGACTACAGCCTACCAGGCTCCTCCGTCCATGGGATTTTCCAGGCAAGAGTACTAGAAGATCCTTAAAGTCTGCTGCTGAGATCCTTAGAGGTACTGGTCCACTGTCCACCTCCAGTGCCATGTAGGCTGGCTTATTTTGCCTGTTGTTCTTGGATTTCCATGAGATTGTTTCCCCTTTGCCCCACAGACATTTCTTGCACTAACCTGACTGAATCTTCATATGTTGCAACCAAAAGAACCCAACTCAGAGATCAAGCCCCCACAGGCAGATTATGTTTGATGGAGTCATACATTCTAGAAATTCATGTCGATGGCTTGTATAATCCTGTAGGTGTTGATCTCTTGATGGTGCATTGCTCAGGGAAGAGATGGTCCTGTTTAGTACACTTTGATGATAATATCTGAACACACACCAAAAAAAAAAAAAAATGATTTGAGGATATAGTAGAATGAAAGAGAATGAATACTTATCTAGCTCCCATTGCCTGCCAGGCACTATTCTAAGAGTATGTCACCTAATTTTGCTGCAATCTTATAAGGTAGATATCATGCCTATGGTTGAGGTAATAAAATGGAACTTTCAAAACAAAATGATTTTTGTTTCTTCTTTCCCCTTGAGGACCCTGGTAGTCCACTGTGTCTCTCCTC
Source organism: Aepyceros melampus (assembly GCA_006408695.1). Taxonomy (NCBI): domain Eukaryota; kingdom Metazoa; phylum Chordata; class Mammalia; order Artiodactyla; family Bovidae; genus Aepyceros; species Aepyceros melampus. The sequence continues at coordinate 9,598 of SJXQ01006477.1, forward strand.
CTGGAGTTCTGGATTGTATCCCAAGCTCTCATATGAAAGAGAAAATAAAGGGAAATCCTCCACAACATTCTTCCTTTTTCTAGTCCCTAGGAGCTTAGGAGAGACTAAAACTGTCAGTGAATTTGGCCTGATGGACCCAAGCAGAACTGAGAAGCTCTTCATAGATTTCACATTCAGGGACCTATCACCCAGGAGGACCCACCTGAAGCCTAAGCCTGGGAGGGATCATTTGATGCTGAGATTGCAGCATCTAAAGACAAGGTGACTAAATCCAAAAGAAAGCTAATTCTCAGTGAGCTGTAACTGTGCCAGATTAATAACTCTTTGACACTAAGATATCTGTGACTTCTGATGCCTTGACTACCCACGTATAGCAAAGTAAGCTAGGATGGAAGTTTGAGGTAAATTTAAATGAATCTGCATTGTCATTCTGGAAATGAGATTACTTGATTTCAGTGGTAACAAGGAGCATCACCAACCCACATCCTCCTCTCATTTGTCCTCTCTTTGCTTTACTCATCTATCTAACACTGAATCTACTGATGTCTCTGCTCGTGGGGTCAGTATCCCAAATCAGTTCCTACTTCTAATAGGAGCAGGAGGTATGATCTGTAGCCTGTGTTCTCCTTCTCTCAATCTTATGAGTTTCAGGATTAGTCATATTCCTAGATCCAAGATCTGGTGTCCTAGCCTGAAAACCACTGTGTTCCCAAAATCACACCAACCAGAGACTTGTATGATTTAAGAATACTAATACAGGTTTTAAGGTTACAGAGACTTACAGTTAGATTCCAACTCTGCCCTTAGACCTTGCACAGGGACAGTCAGAACAGAATAGGCAACAGTGCTAAAAATTCAGCAACTTAAACTTTATTTCTCATCACAATACATGGGATGAGTACTCCACAAAATCAGCCAAGGACCTAAGTTAAAAGAGATTCTATATTGTTATGTCACCATCACAGCACAACATCTTCAGGTATTCTAGGATGGTGGGAGGCTAATGCTTGACTTTTTCACCATCTCATCCTGGAAATGACACAGTACTTCTGTTTGTGGTCCACTGGCTAGAACTAGTCATAAGGCCCTGATGACTTGCAAGAGATGAGAAAACATATCCTTCCATATGCCTAGAAAGTGGAGACAATTGGATATGGCTGAATAGTTCTAACACAGCCAGTTTCACAGTATGGAATAGAACTATGCGATTACTTTCTTCCTCCAAGGTTCCTGTAGATCCAACAGACCAAGAATCCATTAAGCTAGGGGAAGTCCCTGTGGCTTATATAACTGCTCTTCAGAGAACTCGATCCCCACTTCTCCTTCACCCTCAATGGAATCCACAATAAACAGGCTCAATTTACCAACTTGGGCTTAAGTCCAGGGCCTTTCTTCCTGGCCAGTCTTGCTCTAATGTCCTTCCTGATTTCCTGTCCTCCACCACCAAACTTGATCTCTGCCCTGAGAAGAAACCTGTAGGGCTGAAGTCTGGATGTCTTGTCTAGCTCTTGCCAGTTCTCTTGAAGACCAGTCAAGCAATGTTTTTAGCAGTAGTCATCTTGGATCCACAACTTTTTTGGAGTCAAACAAAACTACTGCTGAAGATACAATCACTCAGCTATCACTAAAAAGTGATTTGATGTGCAGAAAAGGATTATGTACAAAGATGCTTATTGAAGCACTGTTTGTAACAGGAAAACATTGGGAATAACCTAAATGTCCAGCAAAGGGGACTATTTGTAAATATCAATCATCCACTGATAGATATACTAGTTTAGCCTGGCAAGTTAATCAGGGTAAAAAAAAAAAAAAGACAAACTCAGATCATTTACTGTGATGGAGTTACTAGGAGCTTCCCTTTCACTGTGGGTCACAGTATGACCTGTTTTAATTTTGTCTGTTCTGCAACTGTACTTCCCAAGTATGTTTTCCAAGTGAAATAAGCTAGTCAAAAAAGGACAAATAATGTAAAATTCTACTCATATGAGAGACCTATAGTAGTCAAATTCACAAAGACAGAAAGTATAATGTTAGTTGCCAGGGACTGAGGGTAAAGGGTGATGAGTTATTATTTAACTCTGGGTCCAGACTTTCAGTTTTGCAAAACAAAAAAGTTCTGAAGATAAATGGTAATGATGGTTGCACAATAATGTGAATGTACTTAATACAGTTGAACTGTACACTTAAAACTCATTTAAATGGTAAATCTTATGTATACTTACCACAATTTTAAAAACTGAAATGTGTGAGTGAATATGCTGAATGTCTGTGTGTGTGTGTGTGTGTGTGTGTGTGTAGGCCCAGTGCTCCTGCCTTTGGTGATGGAGAGAAATGCTATAATTTCTTTTTAAATGTTCTTCCTTAGCTAGGCAAGGATTAGTAAACTATAGTCCTCCAGCCAAATCCAGCTTCCCCTTTATTTTTATAAATAAAGTTTTATAAGAATACTGTCATGCCTATGATTTACATATCTATGGCTGTCTTTCTGCTAATGTGGCAGAGTTGAGTAGAAAGAAAGTATTATCCAGAAGGCCTAAAATATTTTACTATCTGGCCCTTAACAGAAAAAGCTTGCTGACTCTTGCTTTAGTGCATTGAGAATACACATGGAGGCCCGAAGAATAATCAAAACTGTAAAGTGGGTATCAAGTCCTATATTTTAAATGAAACAGAGTCCACAGGCCTGGAGATTTCAGAGTTGGCATCTCTTCTCTATTCAATTGTTTTCCAAATTCTCAACAAGTCTGAAGCCTTCATTATTGACTCTCAGGATACCCCTGGAGGCTACCCTGGACCTGACAGGTGACAAAGAAAAAGGGGAAAAAGGCTCCCCCAAGGTAGATCTGATTAATTATCTTCCTAGAGTTACATGGCTCAAGACTTTCCTCAGTTACACCAAATTTGGAATATATTAACAAGTGAGGGAAAGGACATGATGGACACTTGGAAACACAGATGCAGTTTTGAAATCCGGGAGGATGTGTACTGACAAATTCACTGTGTATCTCCTGAGTTGGGGGATTATGGATAATTTTTTTAATATTCTCTATAAATTATTTTATTGTTTGTTACAATGAACATGGATTGTTTTTATAGTCAAATTGTCATTTCCATATTTTTTTAATTATTAAAAGAAAGAAACATGAGCATGGTAGGTTGAAACCCAGGGAGAATTACATGAGAGACATTGCAGCAGGGTCAGAAATCTGGGTAACAATTAGCCAATCTCAGCTTGTTTTCTTGATCTAAACTCTTCTCAGAAAGAACTGAAATCTGGCAAGCCCAGTATTTTCATGTTCAGTCACATGTCCCATAAATTTCATTTGTCCTGGTACTCTCTAGTCCCTTAAGAACTCCTGTGCCCTCTAGACTTTTTAAAGCAGCTTCTAATATGCCATATTTTTTTCTCCACTTGACTACAGGTTCTCTTTTCAAAGGCCACAGACACTGGTTCTGCAGAGACAAAAAAAATCATACAGACCTAGGTTGGACACAGGCTCTGCTACTCAGCTGAGCTTGAACCAGTTACTAAACTCATCTATAACAGGGAAGTAATCCTACCTTTTTGGACCATAAAGAAAGCTGAGTGCCAAAGAATTAATGCTTTTGAACTGTGGTGTTGGAGAAGACTCTTGAGAGTCCCTTAGACTGCAAGGAGATCCAACCAGTCCATCCTAAAGGAAATCAGTCCTGAATATTCATTGGAAGGACTGATGCTGAAGCTGAAACTCCAATACTTTGGCCACCTGATGTGAAGAACTGACTCATTGGGAAAGATCCTGATGCTGGAAAAGATCCTGATGCTGGGAAAGACTGAAGGCAGGAAGAGAAAGAGATGACAGAGGATGGGATAGTTGGATGGCATCACCAACTCAATGAACATGAGTTTGAGCAAGCTCTGTGAGTTGGTGATGGACAGGGAGGCCTGGCATGCTGCAGTCCATGGGGTCACAAAGAGTCGACATGACTGAGCGACTGAACTGAACTAAACTGAATCCTAGCTTCAGGAGGAAAAGAATCTCTCCACTTTTCTGTCCACTTATCTCCCTCTTCTCCCAAGAAGACCAAACACTAATCTGAATTATATACAGTATCTGGGTGGGTTTGAAGGTCATGTAGACTGGTAGCTTACCTGCTCCTGTACCTCCTTCCCTAGGGGTAAGAGTAATCAGAGGAGCAGAGCCTTCTCCCATAAGGAAGGAGGCACAGCCATCGTGTACTCTTTTCTGTGATTCCCTGTGATATAGCTGGCTACAGGATGGTGGCATCCTAAGATTTGGGTTTAAATTAGGAAAAAAGACTTCAAAAGACCTCACCTTGCCTGTATCACAAAGATTTGCACTAGGTTTCTAACACAAGTCTAGATATTTCCTTCATTTACAGAATCAGGACATGTCTCTTACAGAACTTGAGTAATGTCATCCCGTTGAGCCCCACCACTACTCCTTCCGATGTCTATGTCTCAGAGGCATAAAGAGGACTAAATGAGACTAGGATAAAGCAGCTCACACAGAGCCATGTGCAGAGTAGAAGCTCAATATCAAAGAAATTTTTCTTTGTCCTCCTCCTCGTTCTCTTCCTCCCTCGATCTTTCTCCTCTTTCTTCATTCTGATCTTAGGACTCTTCATCTAATCACCATAGCATTTATCACACTAAATTATAAAACCAAATCTGCTAGACTTTGAGTACTTAGGAGGACTGAGCTGTATTTTTCTTACTCACCATTTAATTCCCAGAGCCAAGCACAGTTCCTGGTATAGAGTAGCTGCCCACTTAATATTTGACAAACTGAAAGAATGAACAATAAAAGACAATAATGATGCATCACACTGATTCTCTAAACCTGTTTTTCCCATGGTATTTCCTATCACAATTAATCTTTCAAGTTGATCAGGCCAGTTATTCTGATGCCTCTCTCTAATAATTTACATCTGTGCATGCTAAGTTGCCTTAGTCGTATCCAACTCTTTGCAACCCAGAGACTGTAGCCCACCAGACCCCTCTGTCCATGGGATTCCCCAGGCAAGGATACTGGAGTAGGTTGCCATGCCCTCCTCCAGGGGATCTTCCTGACAAAGGGATGGAACCTGAGTCTCTTACATCTCCTGCATTGGCAGGTGAGTTCTTTACCACTAGTGCCACCTAGAAAGCCCAATTTACATCCAATCACCAGCAAACCTAACTGACTCAAGTTATATTCTGAATGCAACCATTCCTCACCACCTTCACTGTGGCCATCACCACCAGGGCAAACATCTTCCCTAAGGTCCATTGTCAATACAACAGCTAGAATGATATTTTTAAATAGTAGTCAGGTCAGGTTACTTCTTTGCTCAAAGCATTTCTGTGGTTCATCACTTCACAAAGAAGATTGACCATAACCCAGTTCCAGAGTCTCAGCCTGCAAGACAGCTTCCTAGGGCCACTCTTGACACTAGTTATCTTAGACTGGGTTTCCCCTCAAAAGCAGAGCCTGAGACAAGAGCTGTTAGGAAGCAAGGGAGAGGATCTTAAGGGAAAGAAATAGAGAAAGGAGAAGCCAAAGTTGGTCACTACTTTAAGGAAGCAGAGCTTAATCCTACCAGTACCTTCCGGGGAGGCATATAGAATATGACACAGATGAGAGCAATTGCCTGAGAGGAACGGGGGGAGGTATTTATCTATCAGCCCCCACGCCCCACTGTCACTCCCCATGTGTGTTAAGGACTTCACACCTCCAGGCTACACGTGTGAGGGTCAGACTGCTTTCTATGGAGAATGAGGGGTGGGAGGTGGCACAAATCAAGGAATGCTCAATGTAGCTTAAGCCAGATGTTGTCAGGTTATACCTGTGCAAAGCTGGTTGCCACAGTAGTGGGATGAAAAATGGGTCAAATCTGCAAACTTTTTCTGTAAATGACCAGACGGTAAATATTTTAAACTCTTCAGGCACATATTCCTCTTTGCTATCATATAATCCTCTAAAAAATGTCTTTAAAAATTCTTAGTTTGTGTGCCTTATAAGACAGGCCACAGGCAGATTTGACCAATGTGCTACACTTTGCTACCTCTCAGCCAAGAAGACGTGAGGTCTTTCTTGTCCTGATAGAGAGGACTTCCCTGACTGCATTATTTATGAGGGAATCTACCCCTCACCCCTCCTGATCTTCCTTCTTGCTTGATTTTTCTCTTTAGCACTTATCACTTTTTCAAAATGCCATATGTAATTTACATATTTATTTAGTTTGTGGTACAGATGCTTCAAGAGAATGTAAACTTCACAAATGTAGGATCTTTCATCTGTTGTGAGTTAGCACTGCAGTATTCTAGCATGAGTGCCTGACCCATAGTAAATCCTCAATACATTTCTTTTAAACAAATTAACACAACTGTATGCTTGTGTTTAGCACTTTACAAATGATACACATTTTAATGTTCGTTTTTATTTAATTTTCACCATCACATTTTCAAGTAGGCAAAGCAGGTACTAATCCTGATTTTGCACATAAAGGAGAAAAGTTAAGCAATGAAGATGGCATTATAATAGAAGAAAAAGTCCTCTCTATCTAAGGATTTTGGATCATATAGACCTGGCTTTGAATTCTGGTCCTAATACCATACGATCTTGTATAAGTTGTGTAAATCCTCTGCAATCAGTTCCTTATTTGCGAAATGAAGATAATCATACTTGCCTTCCAAAGGTATGTGGAGATTAAATGAAATAATATATTTGGGGAAATCGTGGTAAAATTTAATTGACAGCCCTTGGGTAGGAGTGTGGGAAAAGGCTTTTCACAGAGTACTTCTATCTTTATGTGCAATTCTACAGGCAGATGATGAAAAACACCAGTCTGCAAATTCTAATCCCATTCTTTGGAAGAAGAAGCCCAAACACATCTCAACTGTCCATAGCCATCATTACACCACCTACGCCACTGCCTTCAGGCTGAGTTTTGTTTGGCTGGTTAGTTTGGTTTTGCAGGTTAAAGGGCAGTTTATTTTATGCAGGTGTTCAGCTTGGCTACAATATGAGCTGCTTCTTGCCATTGTCTTACTCTAGCTTGATGCATTTACTGAACTTGTCTGGCACCTATAGACATTTTGAGTTCTATACCCCTGGCATAGTATTAAGAATTTGGGGCAGCAGTCAAACCTAGGTTTGAATCTTGACACTACCATTTATTTAATCTCTCTGAACTTCAAATTCTTCATTTATATGAAACTGAGGTATTTTGCTTCCAGAATACTATATGCCCTGAAGTAGACCACTTAAGCCCCCGGTTTGCAAGACTCCCAGTCCAGTTCCTTTCCTGATTTTCCAAAGGGACCCCCAGCCTACATACACATGAAATGAAAAGCTAGTTCTGATTGCTCTCAAGGCTATAGCCTTGTCTGTAACAGAAACGTTGGCAATCCAAAGAGACACCTCTAATCCTTGCTGCTATCAATACTGGTGCCAGAATAACTATCCCTGGGGTTTATAGTAGATAGTCCTAAAAGACTACCCCCTTGGGATCAACCACAGTATATTCATTCTCTTCCCTTAAATCTGGGACGAACTGGAACTAGCTTTTGACCAATAGATGTGACCAAAGTGATGCTGCGTGTCTTCCATGACTGAATAAAAATTGATGCAGCTTCTATCTAACTCCCATGGAAAACGTGTTCTGGGAAAAGCCAGTCTTCGTGTTAGAATTTTAACTACTTGGGGACAACCATACTATGAGGAATTCCAAGCTACCCATGTGAATATATCTTTCCAGGTGGCACTGGTTTTAAAGAACCTGCTGGCCAATGCAAGAGACCCAAGAGATAAGGGTTCAATCCCTGGGTCAGGAAGATCCCCTGGAGAAGGAAATAGCAAACCACTCCAGCATTCTTGCCTGGAGAATCCCAAGGACAGAGGAGTCTGGTGGGCTCCAGTCCATGGGGTCACAAAGAGTCAGACACAACTGAAACAACTTAGCACTTGTGAACATGGGTAGAAAACCAAACTTCTGATGGAGAGCTCCAGATTTAGCACCAGCTTGCCCGACAGAGAATGAAGAAGCTATTTGGATGAACAACTACTCAAGCCTCCAAATAACTCTCACTTCAATCACCATCTGACTGCTACTGCATGACAGACCACAGCGAGAAATTTCTTACTGAGCCCAGAACAGTGAGGGATAACAAAATGGCTGTTGTTTTCAAGCTACTCTGTTTGTGGGAAATTTGATATGCAGCAATAGATAGTTGAGTCCAATATTTTTTACCAATAAAATTCTCGTTATATTTTTGAGAAGTAAATTTAACACTATTTCCAAAGATAAGAGGATGCCATTTCCATTTATATTCATATTTCTATTTTTTTCCTTTAATGCACAGTTGACCAATAGAGCAATTTTCCATAAAAACACTTCTCATAATTCTGCTTCCAATTTAGCTATGAAAATACAGCATTATTAGATGGTGTCCTTCTTATGAATTTTAAAAAATCATTTCTCATAGACTTAGCAAGCTTCTGACTCTCTTATGCGAAATCATACATTTTAAAATTAAACTTTTACATTGGGATCATTGTAGCTTCCCATGCAGTTGTAAGAAACAATACATAAATATCCCACATAACTTTACTCATTTCCCCCAAATATAGTACTATATTATAATCAGAATTTTGACACCCATGTAATCTACCAATCTTTTTCAGATTTCATCCATTTTATTTGTACAGTTCTATCACCAAAAAGATCACACATGTTGTCTTTTAATAACTACAGCTACTTCTCTTGTGTGTTCTTAACCTTTTCAATCACTAATCTGTTCTCCATAATTTTGGGGTTTTTTAAAATTTTTATTTGGAGGATAATTGCTTTACAATGTTGTGCTGGTTTTTGTCATACAACAATGCAAATTAGCCATAAGTATATATATTAGAGTTCCTCCCTTGTGAGCCTCCCTCCCTCACACCCCCATCTCACCCCTCTAGGTCATCGCAGAGGGCTGGGCTGGGCTCCCTGTACAGACCATTGTTGCCTGGCACACGAGAAGCCCATGACTGTGACCAAGCTTCTGCTTCTGATTGCTGCAGCATCGCTAGTGGAAATTCCTCCCAGAAGACACTGTTCCTCAAAAGGCAAGGGAAGATGACTCCTCTCTGCATTATACTTGAACAAGATTGCCCTATGAAACGATTATTCAGACAATTTCTCCAACTTCTTCTCAAGGACATGAGCCTGCCACCAGGATGACTCAGTTATAAAAGGTACTAGGATCCACTGCCAAACTGACTGTATCAAGCAGGGTCTCAACTAAAAAATTTACTCAGCCATTAAAAAGAATACATTTGAATCAGTTCTAATGAGGTGAATGAAGCTGGAGCCAATTATACAGAGTGAAGTAACCCAGAAAGAAAAACACCAATACAGTATACTTACACATATATATGGAATTTAGAAAGATGGTAATGATAAACCTGTACGCAAGACAGCAAAAGAGACACAGATGTATAGAATAGCCTTTTGGACTCTGTGGGAGAGGGAGAGGGTGGGATGATTTGGGAGAGTGGCAGTGTAACATGTATGATATCATAAGTGAAACGAATCACCAGTCTAGGTTCGATGCAGGATGCAGGATGCTTGGGACTGATGCACGGGGATAATCCAGAGAGATGGTGTGGGGCGGGAGGGCGGGAGGTGGGGGTTCATGTACACTCGTGGCTGATTCATGTCAATGTATAGCAAAACGAATACAGTATTGTAATGCAAAACAAACTAAAAAATAAAAATTAATTTTAAAAATATATAGTATTTTCAAATTAGCAAAAATAAAGGACTATTTACAAAGAGTGGATATAGAGCCTCCACAGGGAATAGTGGGGTTATTCCAATCTAGCAACCACCGTGGAATGTTATTACCTCTGTGTCCATAAGAATGAGAGAAAGGGGCAGTTAGCAGAAACTGAACACAGTCATAAGGATAAGGCCATCTTAAGATGAACTTCAGTCTAGAGAGGTAGACAGACCTAGGTAACGTTTTAGAAAATGAGCCAGAGGAATAAACGTGAAGACTTTCTTCCCATGACCTCCCTCTGATTTTCTGCTTTCATTGACCAGAATCGAGGAGAAGGTGGAAGTCAAGGAAGTCTATTGGTTTTATTCTATTCTTTTCCATTCTATTTTTGGCCACACTTAACAAGTATGCAGGATCTTAAGTCCCTGACCAGGGATTGAACCTGTGCACTCTGGAATGAAAGCATGGAGTCTTAACTAATGGACCACCAGGGAAGTCCCCATCAGTGTATTTTGTTAGTCTATACAAGTCAGGCTTCTAGATTTTAGCTCAAGATGGGAAAGGACAAAGAATGATATCCAGCATGCAGACCTGGATCCATCATTACTTAACACCTTCAGCCCAACAGTCCATTTCTTTCTCTCCTAATGAAGATTTTATCCTAAGAGTCTCAATGCCACTCCCTGTCAATCATTAATTTCAATAATTTTGGCTCCTAGATAAGAAAAGTTCTGAGTCCTTTCCCTCCCTAAAGGCCCCTGGAGATTCCTTATACAAGTTTGTCCACCAAACTCCAGCAATTTTAACGCTTCAATCACTTCTCTTTCCCTAATACACTCTCTAAAAACATTTAAGAACAGAATATTTCTGGAAGGCAATCCAAGAAAATAATGATTGGGCGTTTGGGGTAGATATGAACTTCTGTCACTTTTTCTGTTTAAAAAAAATAAAACCTGCCATGACCTTGAGTTACTCTTTATAACTAAAGTAAAATGAAAATAATATCTGTCTCATAGAAGAGAATTAAATGAGATAATAGATAATTTACTTCTGGCCATGTAGCAAGTACATAGTTAATGATGTTTTTCTTCTCCTTTTCATCCTTTTCTTCTTCTTCTCTTCATCTTTAAGTAATTTGCCCAAAATGACAATAATGGCTCAGATTTGACTTCAAGGTTGTGAACAAAATTATTTAAGGCAATCCAAGAAAATAATGATTGGGCGTTTGGGGTAGATATGAACTTCTGTCACTTTTTCTGTTTAAAAAAAAATAAAACCTGCCATGACCTTGAGTTACTCTTTATAACTAAAGTAAAATGAAAATAATATCTGTCTCATAGAAGAGAATTAAATGAGATAATAGATAATTTACTTCTGGCCATGTAGCAAGTACATAGTTAATGATGTTTTTCTTCTCCTTTTCATCCTTTTCTTCTTCTTCTCTTCATCTTTAAGTAATTTGCCCAAAATGACAATAATGGCTCAGATTTGACTTCAAGGTTGTGAACAAAATTATTTCTCCCCAAAATACAAGAATAAATAAGAACCAAGGCCCAATACTAACCTGCAGAGAGCAGGTCCCCTAAGCCAGACAAGAAAGAAATTAATTCAAATCATATTGTTTCTAAAATGAAAAAATCACATAAATCTCTCCTGTAATACTTCAAAGTCAAAGACTTGCTTTATTCCTCTGCATCTTATGTCCCTTCTTATCTACAGGGCTATGATGGGGTCCAAAAACAGGATGTTCAGGAAAGCATGTTGAGTTGTTACTATCAGCTGTTATTACCTCTTAGTTAAGATCTCTTCAAGTGAGAATCTATCTTGTGTTAAGGGAGTAATGCTGGAAGTTATGGAAATTACATTTTTAGCTTTAAATAAGCCATACATTTAAAAACTGAAATGATAAGACAAATGGGCTTCCCTTGTGGCTTAGTTGGTAAAGAATCTGCCTGCAATGCAGGAGACCTGGGTTCAACCCCTGGGCTGGGAAGATCCCCTGAAGAAGGGAAAGGCTACCCACTCTAGTATTCTGGCCTGGAGAATTCCATGGACAAGAGTCAAACACGACTGAGCAACTTTCACTTAACTTCATAAGACAAATACATCAGGGCATAATTGTTACAAATAATCTTCAGTTTGCAAACAGTAAGTTTTCCTGATTATTTTTCAAAATTATCTTAATTTATTCACAATTTTTTCAGGAATATGCATTTTGCTTAAAATGAGGTTTCATTGTTTTAAAACAATTCAAGAAGAGATGCACTGAGCTCTGAGAACTTCAAGAACAGAAACAAGGAAAAGCAGACCACTACTATAATTTCTGTGGCTCTGAAGAAGGGTAGAGCAAGAAGGTAAGATCAGAATAGCCAAAGAGAAATGCCACAGTCGGAGAAGTGCCACCTCCTCTAAAAGGGGTGTAAGAGTGACAGCTGGCTTAGCAAACCTATTATTCCAAGCCACAGTTACCTTCTTAACTCCTTTTCTTAAAAATTTCCCATCCCTGGGTCAGGAAGATCCCTGGAAAAGGGAATGGCACCCCACTCCAGTATTCTTGCCTGGAGAATCCCATGGACAGAGGAGGCTGGTAGGCTACAGTCCATGGGGTCACAAAGAGTAGGACACAACTGAGCAACTTCCACTTTTTGCCTTTCACATTGTGAATTAGTGGATAAATACCTGTCTGTCTGTGCCTTGGACAGTGCAATGCCACTCATCTGCAGAGACCAAGGTTCTGAAAGAGGAAAGAGAAAATCTGGTTTAAAGACTCTAACATCTGGAACTGTAACATCGCCATTATTATTTTCATTAAAATTTTTTATGAATTAAATAGATTTCTGCTTTTAAAAGGTCTCTAAGGAAACATTTGCAGTTCTGGCAGCCCTGGATATCTAAATGCTAGCAACATCCATTTTGTGAAATACAAAGCATATGCTGGTACCTACAATGGATCCCCGATACCTAGATCTATTTATTCAAGCTTTTATAATTTCATGTTACATTTTCACCTTTAAATTTTTATTTGAAAAAAAAAAAGCAAAACTGGCACTTGATGAGATTGCTCTCCTTTAGGTGAAAATTTTCATCTGAAAGATCATGGATGTGATAATAGTTTAAATATCTACACTTTCTCCTGAAAAATCAACTTATGAAAATGTTATTCTTATTTAATTTTCTTTCTAAGTAGGGTGGGCTCCTAGCAGTAAACAAATAAAACTGGACTTTATTTTCTCTCCTTGCAATGGTTTTGGAGCAGAAGCTTGTGGAGACTGTTCTCTCTCCCCCAAAGCCTGTTGAGAGTGGAGTTCAGAGGGCGGAGGCCACCCACAGCCTCTTCCTTCTTGTCAGGAAGCAGTGAGGGGGCAGCCTGCAGAGGAAGACCAGAGCGAACCATAGAATCATTTCTGTGGACGTGGAGCAAGGGAAAACAAAGCTTGCTGCTCTTCCCAGAAGGAAGGCAGTGGATCTGTCATCAGAGCTCCAGGTGGTGAAGCCCTTGCCCTGTTCATCACACTACCTTGTGTATAAAGGTGATGCTTGAGAAGTTTATTCCTTGTTAGTTTAGGGGGTTCCTAGAAAGAGAATTATGGACTTGAAGTCTCTTTGACTGACTGAAAGAGAGAAAGAAAGGAAGGAAGGAAGGGAAAGGAAAGAAGAGAGAAAGAATGAAAGAAAAAGAGAGAGAGGGAGGAAAGACCTAAAGGCTAGAGAAAAGGCAGTTCTGGGAGTCTAAGATTCCCTGGGTATTACTCTAAAATGAGAATTCTCGATTCAAATACCATCTTCCTATTTCTCTGCTTTCAAACTCTGCTCAGGGAAAGGTTTAGGAACCTAGAACATTCACTTTGTTCAGACCTGGAGTGTTTCTCTACACAGAGGGAAAAAGCAATGAACATAAATAATTTAGCTTCAAGAAATTTCCTTTGCCTGTTCCTTTACTGGAAGCCATCTATTCTTCAGAGACGCATTTCAGTGGCTACTGATGCTTCCTTGATCAATGCCATTACAAAACTGTGGGAGTCTTTTCAGTGCTCCACCACCCTCAAAAGGCTGTTCCACTCTCGGACCCTCAAAGGTTGTTGCAAGGTAAAGAGACAAGAGTCCATCTCTTTCAGACAAATCTTGGACTGCTAGACATTGAAGGGTTACTGTATTAGGTTGCTCAAAGGCATTACAGTGTGATGCCTATTACAGTGTGACAGCCCCTCTCTTTGCATTCCCAGAAGGGGTTAAGTCACTGTAGAGGAGCTACCTCATGCTACACATTTAAATATCCTTCTCTAGTGGGGGGCTCCAGATCAGGGCTCAGCTCCTCCTTGCTTTCTGTTCAACTGGGACATCCTGTCTACAGGAGTGGGACAGCCTTTGTTCTTTGTTTCCATTCTCTGTTTAGAAGCTCTCATTATTTAACTAAAAAAAAGTTTTAAAAATATATGTATGTGTATTTTTAGTCTAACAGGGAAAACAGACAATAACTAGAACACAAAAGGCTAACTGTTATAAATGAGAAATACAGGAAATGAGAACCACCAACTCTAAAAGGATGGAAAAGTTTCCCAGAGGAAATGTCTTTTTTTTTTTTAATTTCTTTTTTTTTTAAATTGATTTTTATTTTTTGGTTTGTTTTGCTTTACAATACTGTATTCATTTTGCTATACATTGACATGAATCAGCCACGAGTGTACATGAACTCCCAATTGGGAAATGTCTTTTAAGGCGAGTCTTGAAGAACAAATAAAGGCTATTTAGGCATATGTGTGTTGTGTGTATGTGTTGATGGTGGGGGAAGAGAAAATGGCATATGTGAGGATAACATCAAGAACAGAGATTTTAAGAAATCAGAAAATTTCTTTTTTTTTTAAATTGATTTTTATTTTTTGGTTTGTTTTGCTTTACAATACTGTATTCATTTTGCTATACATTGACATGAATCAGCCACGAGTGTACATGAACTCCCAATTGGGAAATGTCTTTTAAGGCGAGTCTTGAAGAACAAATAAAGGCTATTTAGGCATATGTGTGTTGTGTGTATGTGTTGATGGTGGGGGAAGAGAAAATGGCATTGTGAGGATAACATCAAGAACAGAGATTTTAAGAAATCAGAAGAATATTGCTAGAATATAGCATGTGAAGTAGAGATAAACATGGTATAGAGATGAACTGTAAGCATCTCTTACAGGTAAGCAAAGATCAGTCTCTATTTCTCCTTGCTATTTGGATGTTTTCATATATATTTATTCAATAAATATTTATTAACTCTCCACATTTGGCTATTAATGGGAGAACATGAAAGGTCTTATAAACCAGGTTAAGAAATTTTGTCTTTATTCTAAAGGCAGTGGGGTAACACTGAAGTATTTTGGTCAAGACCAAGCTAGTGTCCTGGAAAAGCTAGTATCAAAGAGAAATAGATTATCCCATTTTCACAGTTAGAGGTTTTAACAGCCCTCTACCAGAAATTCACAGGTTCGGCAGGCAGATAATCAATCCAGACAGAGCTGACCTCAACAGCATCATCAATGGATTGAATATAATTGACATCCATAGAGTACTTCATCTGATAACAGCAGAATAAACATTCTTCCTCAAGCTCACACGGAACATTCACCAAAATAAAACACATGCTAGGCCAGAGAACAACATTTAAAAGAATAGAAATCACACAATGTCTGCTCTTAGATGACAATGGAATTAAACTAGAAATTAATGAAAGAAAGATAACTGGAATTTTTCAAAATATGTGGAGATTTTGAAAAAAAATTAATAAGAAAACATGCTTCTGGGACTTTCCTAGTGATCCAGTGGTTAAGACTCCACACATTGAATGCAGAGGTCACAGTTTGATCCCTGGAAGGGGAACCAATATCCCACATGCCATATTGTGTAGCCAAAAAAAAAAAAAACCCACATTTCTAAATAACACATGAATCAAATAAGAAATCTCAAGAGAGAAATTTTGAAGTATTTTAAACTAAATGAAAATGCAGCTTATCAAAATGTTTAGCATACCATGAAAAGCAGCACTTGCAGAGAAATGTACAGTATTGAATGCACATGTTAGAAAAGAAGAGTGATCTAAAATCAACAATCTAAGTTTCTACCTCAGGAAACTAGAAAAAGAAAAGCAAATTAAATATAAATAAGCAGAAGAAAAGAAATAATGACAACTAAAGCAGAAATCAATGAAAATTAAAATAGGAAATCAATAGAGAAAACCAATGCAACCAAAAGTTGGTTCTTTGAAAGAATCAAGAAAATCAATGAGCCTCTAGCTAGGCTAACTAAGGAAAAAAGAGAGAATACACAACTTATTAGTATCAGAAATAACCTCTCCTCTTGAACTGTGGCGGGACCCTCGGTGTTCCTCTCGAGTGGAGGCGCATGAGTCGGGGAACTTCTTGAGTCCAGCAAGGGAGTGAAGGACCCTTTTGAGGTCCAAGAGGAAAGGTGTAATTTCCCTCAACATGCGGCAGTGAAGTCAGGCCTCGTCTCGAGTGGAGACATGCATGCCTGCTCTCCTCCTGAGCTGTAGCAGCACGGTCAGGCTCCCTGTCTTGTTGACACAGGGATCTTTAGCTTTCTCTCGAGGTGCCACCAGGGCTGTCCCACTTGCCACCATGGGGTGCGTCGCTCCTCGGGGTGACAGTCGAGGCAGTGCAGGAAAATCAGGTTCATCTGGAGTGGACTGAGACTTCTTGGTACTTCTGGCCTGATGGCACAATCCCTGGAGTTCCTCTCGACTCTCCTGTGGAGATCACCTCCTCCTGAGATGTGATGGGAACGCCGGGAATCCCTTCCCAACGAAGCACGGAAAGGAATCCTCATCTCGATCTGAGGAGGGGACAACGAGGCTCCTCTTGAGTTGTGGCGGGACCCTCGGGGTTCCTCTCGAGTGGAGGCGCGTGTGTCGGGGAACTTCCTGAGTCGCAGCAAGGGAGTGAAGGACCCTTTCGAGGTCCAAGTGGGAAGGTATGATTTCCCTCTACATGTGGCAGTGGAAAATGTCCTCAAAAATCAGGTTCATCTGGAGTGGACTGAGACTTCTTGGTACTTCTGGCCTGATGGCACAATCCCTGGAGTTCCTCTCGACTCTCCTGTGGAGATCACCTCCTCCTGAGATGTGATGGGAACGCCGGGAATCCCTTCCCAACGAAGCACGGAAAGGAATCCTCATCTCGATCTGAGGAGGGGACAACGAGGCTCCTCTTGAGTTGTGGCGGGACCCTCGGGGTTCCTCTCGAGTGGAGGCGCGTGTGTCGGGGAACTTCCTGAGTCGCAGCAAGGGAGTGAAGGACCCTTTCGAGGTCCAAGTGGGAAGGTATGATTTCCCTCTACATGTGGCAGTGGAAAATGTCCTCAAGGCACCTGGAAGGGAGAACCTCCTGCTGTTTTTTGAATTGCGGCAGGTCCTTCTCGATCTACGATGGGGACATCAGGGACCCGCTCGTGTGTCCTCAGGAGAGGCCAGTCTCTGTTCGAATTGCGACGGACCTCTCGGGATATTTCTCCAGTCAGTGGCGTGTCCTAAGTCCTCGTCCGGAGCTGCGGCAGGACCCTGAGGTTTCCTCGAAAGTGCGGACATGTGACTTGGGTCCCTCTGGAGTGTCCACAGGGGAGTCAGGCCTCGTCTCGAGTGGAGACATGCAGGCCCGTTCTCTCTTGAGCTGTAGCAGTACTGTCAGGCATCCTGTCGTGGTGACACAGGGATCTGTGGCTTTCCCTCTAGATGCCACCAGGGCTGTCTCACTTGCCACCATGGCCTGAGTCGATCCTCGGGGTGACATTCGAGGCAGTGCAGGGAAATCAGGTTCATCTGGAGTGGATTGAGACTTCTGGGTACTTGAAGCCTGATGGCACGATTCCTGGAGTTCCTCTCGACTCTCCTGTGGAGAGCACCTCCTCCTGAGATGCGATGTGAATGCAGGGAATCCCTTCCCGAAGAAGCAGAGAAAGGAACCCTAAACTCGAGTTCAGGAGGGCACAACGGGGCTCCGCTTGACTTGTGGCGGGACCCTTGGAGTACCTCTCAGTGGAGGCGAATCTGTCGGGGAACTTCTTGTGTCTCAGCAAGGGAGTGAAGGACTCTTTTGTGGTCCAAGAGAGAAGATGTGATTTCCCGCTACATTTGGCAGTGCCAAAGGGCCTCAACGCCCATGGAAGGGAGAACCCTCTGGTGTTTCTCGAGTTGTGGCAGTTCCTTCTCGAGTTATGACGGGGAACTCAGGGACCCGCTCGTGTGGCCTAAGGAGAGGCCAGTCTCCAGGCGAATGGCGAGGGACCTCTCGGGATTCCTCTCCAGTCGCTGATGGGTCCTAGGACCTCATCTGGAGCTGCGGCCAGACACTGAAGTTTCCTCGAATTTGCTGACAAGGGACTTGGGTCACTCCGGAGTGTCCACAGAGGAGCCAGGCTTCGTCTCAAGTGGAGACATGCATGCACGCTCTCCTCCTGAGCTGTAAAAGTACTGTCAGGCTTCCTCTCACGTTCACACAGGGATCTGTGGCTTTCCTTCGAGGTGCCACCGGGGCTGTCCCAAGTGCCACCAGGGGGTGAGTCGATCCTCGGGGTGACAGTCGAGGCAGTGCAGGGAAATCAGGTTCATCTAGAGTGGATTGAGACTTCTGGGTACTTGTGGCCTGATGTCACGATCACTGGAGTTCCTCTCGACTCTCCTGTGGAGAGCACCTCCTCCTGACATGCGATGGGAACGCAGGGAATCCCTTCCCGAAAAAGCAGGGAAAGGAACCCTCATCTCAAGCTGAGGAGGGGACAACGGGGCTCCTCTTGAGTTGTGGCGGGACCCTCGGGGTTCCTCTCGAGTGGAGGCGCGTGTATCGGGGAACTTTGTAAGTCAGAGCAAGGTAGTGAAGGACCATTTCGAGGTCCAAGGGGGAAGGTGTGATTTCCCTTGACATGCAGCAGCAGAAACGGGCCTCAAGACGCCTGGAATGGAGAACCTCCTGGTGTTTCTCGAGTTGCGGCAGGTTCTTCTCGCGTTACAACTGGGACTTCAGGGACCCGCTCATGTGGTCTCAGGAGAGGCCACTGTCGTGCGAACGGCGAGGGACCTATCGGGATTCCTCTCCAGTCAGCGGCGGGTCCTATGTCCTCGTCCGGAGCTGCAGCCGGACCCTGAGTTTTCCTTGAAAGTGCTGACATGGGACTTGGGTCCTTCCGGAGTGTCCACAGGGGAGTCAGACCTCGTCTCATGTGGAGACATGCACGCCCGCTCTCCTCCAGAGCGGTAGCAGCACTGTCAGGCTTCCTGTCGCATTGACAGAGGGATCTGTGGCTTTCCCTCGAGGTGCCATCAGATCTGTCACACATGCCACCATGGGGTCAGTCGATCCTTGGGGTGACAGTCGAGGCAGTGCAGTGAAATCAGGTTCATCTGGAGTGGATTGAGACTTCTGTGTACTTGTGGCCTGATGGCATGATCCCTGGAGTTCCTCTCAACTCTCCTGTGGAGAGCACCTCCTCCTGAGATGCGACGGGAATGCCAGGAAACCTTTCCAGATGAAGCGGGGAAAGGAACCCTCATCTCGAGCTGAGAAGGGGACAATAGGGCTCCTCTTGAGTTGTGGCCGGACCCTCGGGGTTCCTCTTGAGTGGCGGCACTTGTGTCGGGGAACTTCTTGAGTCACAGCAAGGGAGGGAAGGACCCTTTCGAGGTCCAAGAGGGAAGGTGTGATTTCCCTCGACATGCGGCAGTGGAAAACGGCCTCAACGCGCCTGGCACGGAGAATCTCCTGGTGTTTCTCGAGTTGAGGCAGGTCCTTCTCGATTTACGATGGCGACCTCAGGGACCCGCTCGTGTGCCCTTAGGAGAGGCCAGTCTCCGTGCGAATCGCGAGGGGTCCCTTGGGATCATTTCCAGTGTGTGGCGAGTCCTAATTCCTCATCCTGAGCTGTGGCCGGACACTGAGGTTTCCTCGAAAGTGCTGACATGGGACTTGGGTCTCTCCTGAATGTCCACAGGTGAGTCAGGCCTCGTCTAGAGTCGAGACATGCAAGCCCACTAACCACCCGAGCTGGAGCAGCACTGTCAGGCTTCCTGTCACGTTGATACTGTATCTGTGGGTTTCCCTCGAGGTGCCACCAGGGCTGTCACACATGCCACAATGGGGTGAGTCGATCCTCGGTTTGACAGGAGAGGCAGTGTAGGGAAGTCAGGTCCATCTGGAGTGGATTGAGTCTTCTGGGTACTTGTGGCCTGATGGCATGATCCCTAGAGTTCCTCTCGACTCTCCTGTGGAGAGCACCTCCTCCTGAGATGTGACGGAAATGTGGGGAATCCCTTCCCGTCGAAGCAGGGAAAGAAATCCTCATCTTGAGATGAGGAGGGGACAACGGGACTCCTCTTGAGTTGTGACAGGTCACTCGGGGTTCCTGTCGTGTTGAGGCGCGTGTGTCAGGAAATTTCTTGAGTCCCAGCAAGGTAGTGAAGGACCCTTTCGAGGTCAAAGTGGGAATGTGTGATTTCGCTCAAAATGTGTCAGTAGAAGAAGGGCTCAATGCAACTGGAAGGGAGAACCTCATGGTGCTTTTCGAATTGCGGCAGGTCCCTCTCCAGTTACAAAGGGGACCTCCGGGACCTGCTCGTGTGGCCTCTGGAGAGGCCAGCCCCCGTGCAAATGTTGAGTGACCTCTCGAGATTCCTCTCCAGTACGTGGCTCGTCGTAAGTCCTCGTGTGTACTTGCGGCTGGACCCTGAGGTTTCCTGGAATGTGCTGGCATGGGACTTGGTTCCCCCTGGAGTTTCCTCAGGGGAGTCAAGCATTGTCACGGGTGGCGACATGGACGTCCACTCTCCTCTTGAGCTGTAGCAGCGCTGTCAGGCTTCCTGTCAAGTTGACACAAGAATCTGTGTCTTTCCCTCGAGGTGCCACCAGGGCTGTCACACATACCACCATGGGGTGAGTCTATCTCCGGGGTGACAGTCGAGGCAGTGCAGGGACATCAGGTTCATCTGGAGTGGATTGAGACTTCCGGTTACTTTTGGCCTGATCCACGATCCCTGGAGTTCCTCTCGACTCTTATGTGGAGAACACGTCCTCCTGAGAAGTGAAGGGAAAGCCAGGAATCCCTTCCCAATAAGCAGGGAAAGGAACCCTCATCTCGAGCTGAGGAGGGGACAACGGGTCTCCTCTTGAGTTGTGGCAGGACGCTCGGGGTTCCTCTCGAGTGAAGGTGCATGTGTCAGGGAAGTTCTTGTGTCGCAGCAAGGGAGTGAAGGACCCTTTCGAGGTCCAAGAGGGAAGGTGTGATTTCCCTCAACATGCTGCAGCGGAAAAGGGCTTAAGCCCGCCTGGAAGGGAGAAACTCCTGGTGTTTCACAAGTTGGGGAAGGTCCCTCTAGAGTTACGACAGGGACTTAGCGACCCGCTTATGTGGCCTCAGCAGAGGCCAGTCTCCGTGCAAATGGTGTGGGACCTCTCGGGATTCCTCTCCAGTCGGTGGCAGGTCCTAAGTCATTGTCTGGAGTTGCGGCAGTATCCTGAGGTTTCCTCGAAAGTGCTGATGTGGGACTTGTGTCCCTGTGGAGTGTCCACAGGTGAATCAGACCCCATCTTGAGTGGAGGCATGCACGTCCGCTCTCCTCCTGAGCTCTAGTAGCACTGTCAGGCTTTCTGTCGAGTTGACACAGGGATATGTGGCTTTCCCTCGAGGTGCCACCAGGGCTTTCACACGTGCCACCATGTGATGTCTCGGTCCTCACGGTGACTGTCGAGGCAGTGCAGGAACATCAGGTTCGTCTGGAGTGGACTGAGACTGCTGTGGGTCTTTTGGCCTTGTGGCATGACCTCTGGAGTTCCTCTCAACTCTCCTGTAGAGAGCACCTCCTCCTGAGATGCGACAGGAATGCCGGGAATCCGTTTCCTAGAAGCAGGAAATGGAACCTTCATCTTGAGCTGAGATGGGGAAAATGGGGCTCCTCTTGAGTTGTGCCTGAACCCTCAGGGTTCCTCTCAGGTGGAGGCATGTGTGTCAGAGAACTTCTTGAGTTGCAGCGATGGAGTGAAGGACACATTTGAGGTCCAAGGGGGATTCTGTGATTTCCTTCGACATGCCAGAGCGAAAACGGGTCTCATTGCACCAGGAATGGAGAACATCCTATGTTTCTCGAGTTGTGGCAGATCTCTCTCGAGTTGCAATGGGAACCTCAGAGACCTGCTCGTGTGGCCTCAGCAGAGGCCACTCTCCGTGCCAATGGTGATGGAACTCTTGGGAATCCTTTCCAGTCCGTGGCGGTCCTAAGTCCTCCTCTGGAGCTGTGGTCGGACCCTGAGGTTTAGTCGAAAGTGCTGACATGGGACTTTAGTACCTTTAGATTGTCCACAGGGGAGTCAGGTCTCGTCTCGAGTGGAGACATGCACGCCCGCTCTCCTGAGCTGTAGCAGCACTGTCAGGCTTCTTGTCGAGTTGACACAGGGATCTGTAGCTTTCCCTCAAGGTGCCACCTGGGCTGTCACATGTGCCATCATGGCGTGAGTCGATCCTCGGGGTGACAGTCGAGGCAGTGCAGGGACATCAGGTTCATCTGGAGTGGACTGAGACTGCTGTGGATCTTTTGGTCTGGTGGCATGACCTCTGGAGTTCTTCTCGACTCTCCTGTGGAGAGCACCTCCTCCTGAGACGTGACAGGAACGCCAGGAATCCGTTCCCGATGAAGCAGGGAAAGAAACACTCATCTCGAGCTGAGGAGGGGACAACGGGACTCCTCTTGAGTTGTGGCGGGACCCTCGCGATTCCTCTCGAGTGGAGGCTCCTGTGTCGTGGGAACATCTTGAGTCGCAGCCAGGGAGTGAAGGACCCTTTCGAGGTCCAAGCAGGAAGATGTGATTTCCCTCGACATTCCCCAACAGAAAAGGGCCTCTTTGCACCTGGAAGGAAGAACCTCCTGGTGTTTGTCGAGTTGTGGCAGGTCCCTCTCGAGTTACGATGGGGACCTCAAGGACTCGATCATGTAGCCTCAGGAGAGGCCAGTCTATGTGCAAATGGCAAGGGATTTCTCAGGATTCCTCTCCAGTAGGTGGCGGTTCCTAAGTCCTCGTCTGGAGCAGGGGCAGTACTCTGTGGTTGCCTCGAACGTGCAGACATGGGACTTCTGTCTCTGTGGAGTGTTCACAGGGGAATCAGCCTCTTCACGAGTGGAGACATTCACACCCACTCTCCTCCTGGGCTGTAGCACACAGTCAGGCTTCCTGTCGAGTTGATACAGGGATCTGTTGATTTCCCTCGACGTGCCACAAGGGCTGTCACATATGCCACCATGGGGTGAGTTGATACTCGGTGTGATAGTCGAGGCAGTGCAAGGACATCAGGTTCATCTGGAGTGGACAGAGATATCTGGGGGTCTTTTGGCCTGGGGGCACAATCCCTGGAGTTCCTCTCGACTCTCCTGTGGAGAGCACCTCCTCCTGAGATGTGACGGGAACACCAGGAATCCATTCCCGATGAAGCAGGGAAAGGAACCCTCGTCTTGAGCTGAGGAGGGGACAACGGGACTCCTCTTGAGTTATGACAGGACCCTCGTGATTTCTCTCGAGTGGAGGCACGTGTGTTGGGGAACTTCTTGATCGAAGCAAGGGAGTGAAGGAACCTTTCGGGGCCCAAGTGGGAAAGTGTGATTTCCCTCGACATGCCACAGCAGAAAAGGGTCTCATCACGCCTGGAAGGGAGAACCACCTGGTGTTTTTCGAGCTGCGGCACTTCCCTCTCGAGTTAAAACGGGGACCTCAGGAGCCCGCTCGTTTGGCCTCAGGAGAGGCCAGTCTTCGTACGAATATGGAGGGACCTCTCGGGATTCCTCTCCAGTCGGTGGCAGGTCCTAAGTCCTCCTCTGGAGCTGCGGTTGGACCCTGAGGTTGTTTCAAAAGTGCTGACGTGGGACTTTGATCCCTCTGGTGTGTCCGCAGGGGAGTTAGGCCTGGTCTGGAGTGGAGCCATGCACGCCCAGCCTCCTCCTGCACTTTAGCAGCACTGTCAGGCTTCCTGTCAAGCTGACATAAAGATCTGTGGCTTTCCCTCGAGGTGCAACTAGGGCTGTCACACATGACACCATGGGGTGAGACGACCCTCAGAGAGACAGTCCAGGCAGTGCAGGGATATCAGGTTCATCTGGAGTGGACTGAGAATTCTGGGCGACTTCTGGCCTGGGGCATGACCCCTCGAGTTCCTCTCGACTCTCCTGTGGAGGGCTCCTACTCCTGAGTTGCAACTGGAATGCCAGGAATCCGTTCCCAACGAAGCAGGTAAAGGAACCCTCATCTCGAGCTGAGGAGGGGACAACGGGTCTCCTCTTGAGTTGTTGCGGGACCCTCGGGGTTCTTCTCAAGAGGAGGCGCGTGTGTCAGGGAAATTCTTTTGTCACAGCAAGGGAGTGAAGGGCCTTTTTGAGGTCCAAGTGGGAAGGTGTCATTTCCCTTGACATGCCGCAGCGCAAAAGGTCCTCATCGGTCCAGGAAGGAAGAAGCTACTAGTGTTTCTCGAGTTGCAGCAGGTCCCTCTCGAGTTACAACGGGGACCTCAGGGACCCGCTCGTGCGGCCTCAGGAGAGGCGAGTCTCCATGCGTATGGCAAGGGATATCTCGAAATTTCTCTCCAGTAGTGGCGGGTTCTAAGTCCTCGTCTGGAGCTGCGGCTGGACCCTGAAGTTTCCTCAAAAGTGATGACATGGGACTTGGGTCCCTCTGGAGTGTGCACAGGGGAGTCAGGCCTCGTCTCGAGTGGAGACATGCATGCCCGCTCTCCTCTTGAACTGTAGCAGCACTGTCATTATTCCTGTCGAGTTGACACAGGGATCTGTGGCTTTCCCTCGAGGTGCCACCAGGGCTGTCACACGTTCTACCATGTGATGTGTAGATCCTCGGGGTGAAAGTTGAGGCAGTGCAGGGAAATCAGGTTCATCTGGCATGGTCCGAGACTTCTGGGAGTCTTTTGGCCTGTTGTCAGGACCCCTGGAGTTCCTCTCGACTCTCCTGTGGAGAGCACCTCCTCCTGAGATGCGACGGAAATGCCGGAATCTTTTCCCAACTAAGCAGGGAAAGGAACCCCCATCTCAAGTTGAGGCGGGCACAACTTGGCTCCTCTTGAGTTGTGGCAGGACCCTCTCGAGTGGATACGTGTGTGTCGATACCGGGGTCCAGCCCTGGATGATCCAGGGAATTCCAAGCGGGGATGCGTGGGCCAGAAAAAACTTATTTATTTAGAAATATAAGAAAAGAGTAGGAAGAAATAGTACAGTAGGAAAATTAGATGGAGTAAAGAGGGATGAATAACTTGGTTCACGGGAAAGCCAATAAAATCTCAAGACCAGAGATTTACACCATCTATGTGGGCCACTAGCGTCCGCTTGTACCTCTTAAAGTACCCCACTGTTGATCCTTTTTCTTGCAGATCTTAGGGCCAGGGCAGGTAAGTAGACATGGTGAGCCTCCCGCTCCAGATGGGAATTTAGCCTGGAGTTAAATTTCAAGAGGACAGAGAGCTAGAGACATGGGGGGAGCTAGATTTCCTTTTTCCAATGAAGGAGTTTGCGAGAGAAAATCATCGAAGAGGCTTTTCCGAGAAAACTGCTTCAATTTTATTTTTCACAAGCCCCATTTTTATACAAATGAAAAGCAATGGATATTCAAATTTCAACAATGTCAGCAGCCCTGACTCTTATCAAGACCAGGCTTATTCTCTGCATACCTATTTGTATACACAAGTCTTAGGTAATTTACATCATCTTCCGGCCAAAAGGCCAATTCAACAATTTACAGCTCTTTTCTGATAAGCATTATTTTTTTCCTAGGTCTGGCGCCATTCTCGGGGGACAATAAACAAAGGTGCATTCTTACATGGCAAGGGCACAGCAAGCAAGGAGAATACAATGATTTATAAAAGAAAGCAATAACTCAAAAGCCTAGTATTGCTAACATAAAAAAAAAAAAAAGACTACTACATATCTTTTTAAAATTTTGTTTGTAAAACTGAAACTTTCAGATGCAAATAAGGAGGTTTGGCAGCAATTGTTGAGTTAACCGTGAAATCCTGTCACCAATATGAATTTGAAAAGGCCCTGAAACTTTAAGTTCTTTAAGGCTTTTGTGCCTCTCACACTTGGGAGGTTGTGAGCAATTCACAAGCTTGTAGAAGGTCGGGGGACTTGTTAAGCAGGCTAGAGCTTTATCAAAAGGGGGTTGGGCTGGAACACTCCTTCAAATGCAGAAGGCCAAAGCCCTGAATTAACTTTTTCCAGAGAAAGTCAGAAAATAATGGGAAAACAGACAAATTCTTATTTTGGGGCGTACATGTTCAGGAAAAACCAGGGAGAAATCTGATTACTTAAATTGCCCTGCCATCTGAGTTTGCCGTGTGACATTGTCACAGGCGGGATTCCTTGCTCTGGCTTCCGACATTTCCCCCTTCTTTGTTTGTTTAAGAAAAATCAGGCGCAGGTTAGTTGGGAGATTATAGAACAGTCTGTCCAGAAATGAAGTTAGAGAAGGTGTGGAAAAAGTCTTTGACTTCTCCTGCAGTGGAAAATTTTAATTGGAGTGTTTCAAGGTATGAATCTGATTATGAAGTTCCCCTAAATCTAAACTAATTTCTGAGCTGTTCCAAACACCTAAAATATGAGTTTTCAACATATTGGGTATTTGCACTTGTTGAGTCAATGATTGCTGCCTTAGTAACAATAACAACAATAAGAGTAACAGTTGTTGTAACACAGCAAAACCATAATTATCATGTCAATAGATTGTTACAGTTAGGGGCATCATAGGGTGGATGTTTTAAAACTCACAAAAGAGCACACATTATATTGGGAAGTTAAACAGGATGAAAGCATACATTGTTCACAAGACACTACATTAGGTCCACCTGTATAATTCAATCATCTGTTAAATTTTCCAGAGTCATTACTGAAAAGAAAAACATAAGGAGAGGGCAGACATGCTAACACAGAGTAGACAGAATTATTTTTTGGTCTGAGTTCACGTTGCAGCAGCTGTCAATCCCGCCAGAATCTCGGTGTTTATCTTGCCTCTCCTGCCGACTTCCTGGTGGCTCAGAGGTTCAAGCGTCTGCCTCCAATGTGGGAGACCCGGGTTCGATCCCTGGGTTGGGAAGATCCCCTAGAGAAGGAAATGGCAACCCACTCCAGTATTCTTGCTTGGAGAATCTCATGGACTGAGGAGCCTGGTGGGCTGCAGTCCATGGGGTCACAAAGAGTCGGACACGACTGAGTGACTTTACTTACTTTACTCCTGCCGGCAGAAGCAGCAGCCCTTGCCCTGACCTGGAGAAGGAAATGGCAACCCACTCCAGTATTCTTGCTTGGAGAATCTCATGGACTGAGGAGCCTGGTGGGCTGCAGTCCATGGGGTCACAAAGAGTCGGACACGACTGAGTGACTTTACTTACTTTACTCCTGCCGGCAGAAGCAGCAGCCCTTGCCCTGCCCTTCCCTGAAATGGCTTCAGGTGGGCCATGAGCTCCCATCAGTCAGGCTGGCCGTGCCTGCAGCTCCCTGTGACCAGCTATTTCATGCAGCGGCGGCAGTGGCAGAGTACCCTTTTTCTCTCTTTTTTTCCTGTGGTCTCAGTGGTGGAGGAACCAGTTGTCTGGGGAACTGCAACATGACGAATCAGCTTGTCTGGGATTAAAATTGGGGCAGAGTGGGGCTATTTTTCATTCCCTGAGGCAAAACCTTCCACTGAAACTGTAAGTAAGGTTGTTTGAAATTTTCAGATGGTAGGCTAAAGGCAAATCGCTTTTTATCCTCAGCACTTAAAGGAATGGTGAAAACTCAATCTTGCAAATCAATTACAATTATAGTATATCCCTCTGGAATGGCTACAGGGGAAGGGATCCCGGGTTGCAAGGCTCCCATGTCTTTCATGGTGGCATTAATTGCTCTCAGATTCTGTAAAAGTCGCCATTTACCAGATTTTTTCTTAATGACAAAAATAAAAGTGTTCCAGGGGCTATTGGAGGGCCCGATATGCGCCAATTCCAGTTGTTCAGCAACTAATGTTTTAGCTGCCAGTAATTTTTCATTAGGCAGAGGCCATTGTTCTCTACCCACACTGGATCATGAGATTTCCATGTAATGGGGTCGGCAGCGAAAACAATGGCCTACATTAAAAATTTGGATATCTTAATCCAGCATGTAGCTTGCGAGGAGTTGGGTAGGTTGGCTCAATTATTCCTGTCTGTTGTTTCCCAATTCTTTTGATGGATCTTAGCCCATCTGCAACATCTGAGAGATCACTTTATCATCATGGCTAAAAAGTAGTATTCCCATTTGACAGCATATCCCTCTCCCACAGGGTAAAGGGGAGTGAAGAGACTACATATAGTTGAAAAGTTCCACATCCACAAGTATCCTCAAATTGCCAGTCTAAGATTTTTGCACTTTTAACTACTGAAGGGGTTCTTCCTATTCCCACCAACTCATTTTCAGTAGTATGAATGGGCCAGGAATTGGGCCAGTCTTTTCCTGAAATACAAGAAACATCTGCTCCTGTGTCTAATAACCCCACAATAGACTTGCCATTAATTAGAATAGTTTTCATAGGAAGTTTTGGAGTAATTTCAGTTATCCAAAAAGCCATATCACTAGACCCAAATCCTTTCTCCTGCCTCTCACTCTGAGTAGCTGTGCACCCTATGGCATTGCTGTAAGGCAAAAGTAGAAGCTGTGCTATTCTTTGTCCTTGATGTAATTGAAAAGCTTTACTTGGAGGTGAAATCATTATCTGAATTTCTCCTGTATAATCTGAGTCAATTACTCCAGGGATGATTGTGAGGCCCTGCATGGCTAAGGAGCTTCTGCCTAATAGAATTCCCATCAAACCTGCCGGTAATGAACCTTTAACTCCAGTAGGAATTTTTATAGTGGGGCTATCTGGTGTTAATATTGTTGAGGTGGTGGAACTGAGGTCCAGTCCTGCACTGCCTGGGGTTGCTCTGATGAGTTCTGCGATGGAATGAAGGGAATGAATGGGTTCAGTGAGGTTGCCCCTATTGTTGTCGGGGCCTGAGGCTGGCCCCTCAATCCGTTTCCCAACTGTTGGTTGGGGCTCAAAGGAGTTCCATTTTTATGGAATCTTGACCTGCAGTCTCTTGCCCAATGATATGCTTTTTGACAGCGAGGGCAGGGAGAACTAGCGGATGAGGGGAGAGGTGTCTGCAAAGCAGATCCAGCTGGAGGGGCAGAATTAGTCAGAAAAGAACCAGCTGTTTTTGAGGGCTGGTATGGGAAATGTGTCCATCCTGGCCACAGGAAAAACAAGCTTTAAGGAAATTATTTCTACCTTGCTTACTGAAATTTCTCGGCACTGGGTTATTGTTATTTGTAAAGAAGGATTGTACTGCCTGCTGGTAAGTATTTCCTTTTATTGCTGCAGCTATGGCAACACCCTGCAGCATTGATGGTCCTACATCTGCACACTGTCTGATGTAATCTATTAATTGGCCAGGTTTTTTAATAGGATGTAGAATAGCCTGGTATGTAGAGTTAGCATTTTCAAATGCCAGTAGTTTTACCAATAATCCGGCTGCCTCAGAATTAGAAATCACTCTGCAGACAGCCTCTTTAAGACATGAGACAAAGTCCTCATATGGCTCTTCAGATTTTTGTTTGATATTTGCAAGTGAAGAAGTTGATTTTCTCCCTTTAGGTAATGATTGCCAAGCCGCAACAGCACAAGCAGTTACTTGTTGGAGAGTATATTTGTCTAATCTCATCTGATTTTTAAGTATTGCATAACCATCAGTTTTCGTTAGCATACTTTTATCAATATAATTTAGTGTACATAGTTGGCTATCATCATCTTGCTTTTGAGCAAGATCGTCAAATTTGGCTCTCCAAATTATACATTGCCCTCCAGATAAGCAGGCTTTAGTGACTGTTTTTTAATCATAGGGTGTCATCTATCTACCTGCCAAGGCTTTTACCAGTTGTATAGTGTATGGGGCATTGGGCCCATACGAGATGCAAGCATGTTTGAGTTCTTTTACCATTTTTATTGGAATGGGTTCTCATTTGATAGCCCTTCTTGGTCTGTTATCATCAAATATTACAGGAAAACAGGCTTCAAGGCGGGGATCAAATTTGTCTTCAGGGCTAGACAAGACCCTTTTCCAGGGAGTTTTTAGTAGGGCTCCTTTACCCTTATAAGGAGGGGGTGGCAAGGGCGGCCCAAGATGTTCTATGTCTCTTTGTTTACACTTTGGGGGTCTTTTAGCTGTGTGTTGTTTACATTTATGGATGTTTTAACTGGGGATGTCTCTTAAATTTCTAGGTGCATATGGCCTGATAGGAGACATTTTTCTTGAGCTTCTGGGAGCAGAGGGCTTAACTGGGGAAATTTTTCTTGAATTCTTGGGAGTAAGGAATCTGGTTGGGGAGGTTTCTCTTAAGCTCCTTGTGGCATTTTCATTTAATAAAGGCCAATATTCTTTAGAATGATATGGAATTACTTCTTCCAAATCTTCCTCATCAGAAAGCTGATCTTTTTTCTACTCTCTATCTTTTACCTGTTTTGGGGCAATCATTGCAGCTAACATTTTATTTAACTGCCGATAGCTAGGTATAGCCTCCTTTTTCTTACCCTCTTCTTTCATAGATATCTTTTTTTCTTTACTTTTTGTTTATAAGATGTGCTTTTTCAGATTTAGGGACAGAGTCTAGAGCGTCCTTAATTACATTCCATAAGGAAAAGGCATCAATAGGCATCTTTTCACAGCCATATTTAGCATGGTAAGTTTTTAGTTGTTTTCCTACTCTCTCCCACGTACCTAAGTCAACAGTGTCTTCTTCTGGAAACCAGGGACAGTGTTTTTGTACAAATGAAAAAAATGAATGAATATTGGATTTTTTCACTTTAATTTCTCATTTAGTTAGCAACTGCAGGATTATTTTATGAAAAGCTGTCTTTTTTTTTTATTTACTGTTACCTATGTCAGAAAATTAAGAGTTATAGAAAAGTCTGTCTTAACAGAGGTTATATCTAGCCAAGGGGGGTCTTTATTTTAACCCTAAGATAGGAAAGTCTACCTTGTCCAGGGTTTTACCCTGGGCAAGGGAGGTTTACTGTTAAACCCTGAGATAGCAGGTTTTTTAAATCTCTTTAACACTTTCCACCCTTCTTTTTCTATCTATCTTATGTAGGGGGTCCACAACACCCTGAGTGGGGGCCTGTCTGTCCCGAAAACTGAACACTGGGGGAGACCTACCTTTGAATAGCCTGTTCAGGCACCAGTTGCAGGGGTCCAGCCCCGGTACAAGGGAGGTTTACTGTTAAACCCTGAGATAGCAGGTTTTTTAAATCTCTTTAACACTTTCCACCCTTCTTTTTCTATCTATCTTATGTAGGGGGTCCACAACACCCTGAGTGGGGGCCTGTCTGTCCCGAAAACTGAACACTGGGGGAGACCTACCTTTGAATA
This sequence comes from Aepyceros melampus, assembly GCA_006408695.1. Taxonomy (NCBI): domain Eukaryota; kingdom Metazoa; phylum Chordata; class Mammalia; order Artiodactyla; family Bovidae; genus Aepyceros; species Aepyceros melampus. The sequence continues at coordinate 40,793 of SJXQ01006477.1, forward strand.
GCCTGTTCAGGCACCAGTTGCAGGGGTCCAGCCCCGGTGGATCCAGGGAATTCGAAGCAGGGACGGCGTGGGTGAGGAAAAACTTATTTATTTAGGAATGTAAGAATAGATTAGGAATAAATAGTATAGTAGGAAAATTAGATGGAGTAAAGAGGGCTGAATAACTTGGTTTAAAGAGAAAGCCAATAAAATCTTAAGACAAGAGATTTGCACCATCTACGTGGGCCACCGGCATCTGCTTGAACCTCTAAAATGGCCCCACCATGGGTCCTTTTTCTTGCAGAACTTAGGGCCAGGGCAAGTAAGCAGACGTGGTGAGCCTCCTGCTCCAGATGGGAATTTAGCCTGGAGTTAAAGTACAAGACAGAGACAGAGAGAGACATGGGGGGAGCTAGATTTCCTTTTTCCAATGAAGGAGTTCACGAGAGAAAATCATCTGAGAGGCTTTTCCAAGAAAACTGCTCCAACTTTATTTTTCACAAGCCCCTTTTTTATACAAATGAAAAGCAATGGGTATTCAAATTTCAACAATGTCAGCAGCCCTGACTCTTATTGAGACCAGGCTTATTCTCTGCATACCTATTTGTAACACAAGTCTTAGGTAATTTACATCATCTTCTGGCCAAAAGGCCAATTCAACAATTTACAGCTCTTTTCTAATAAGCGTTATTTTTTCCTAGGTCTGGCGCCATTCTTGGGGGACACTAAACAAAGGTGCATTCTTACATGGCAAGGACACAGCAAGCAAGGGGGAGTACAATGATTTACCAAAGAAAGCAATAACTCAAAAGCCTAGTATTGCTAATATCAAAAAAACTACTACATATTTTTTTAAATGTTGTTTGTAAAGTTGAATGTTTCAGGAGCAAATAAGGAGATCTGGCAGCAATTGTTGAGTTAACCATGAAATCCTGTCACCATATAAATTTGAAAAGGCTATGAAATTTTAAGATACATTAAGGCTTTTGTGCCTCTCACACTTGGGAGGTTGTGAGCAATTCAAAGCTTTTAGGAGGTCAAGGGGACTTGTTAGGTAGACTAGAGTCTTATAGAAAGGAGGTTGGGCTGGAACACTACTATCAAACGAAGAAGGCCAAAGCCCTGAATTAACTTTATCCAGAAAAAGTCAGAAAATAATGGGAAAACAGAGAAATTCTTATTTTGGGGGGCAAATGTTCAGGAAAAACCAGGGAAAAATCCAATGACAGAAATTGCCCTGCCATCTGAGTTTGCCACGTGGCACTGTCACAGGTGGGATTCCTCACTCTGGCTCCCGAAATGTTGGGGAACATCTTGAGTCACATCAAGAGAGTGAAGGACCCTTTCGAGGTCCAAGAGGGAAGGTGTGATTTGCTGCAATACGCCACAGTCGAATAGGGTCTTATCGTGCTTGGAAGGGAGAACCTCCTGTTGTTTCTCGAGTTGCGGCAGGTCCCACTCGAGTTACGACGGGGACCTCAGGGACCCGCTCATGTGGCCTCAGGAGAGGCCAGTCTCCGTGCAAATGGCGAGGGACCTCTCGAGATTCCTCTTCAGTTGGTGGCGGGTCTTAAGTCTTCGTCTGGAGCTTCGCCCAGAACCTGAGGTTTCCTCGAAAGTGCTGACATGGGCTTGGGTCCCTGTGGAGTGTCCACAGGTCATTCAGGCGTTGTCTCGAGTGGAGACAGGCATGCCTGCTTTCCTCCTGAGCTGAAGAAGGTCTGTCAGGCTTCCTGTCAAGTTGACACAGGGATCTGGGGCTTTCCCTCGAGGTGCCACCTGGGGTGTCACACGTGCCACCATGTGGTGAGTCAAACCTTGGGGTGACACTGGAGGCAGGGCAGGGAAATCAGCTTCATCTGGAGTGGATTGAGACTTCTGGATACTAGTGGCCTGATGGCACGATTCCTGGAGTTCCTCTCGACTCTCCTGTGGAAAGCACCTCTTCCTGAGATGCGACAGGAACGCTGGGAATCCGTTCCCAATGAAAAAGTTAAAGGAACCCTCATTTTGAGTTGAGGAGGGGACAACTGGACTCCTTTTGAGTTGTGGCTGGACCCTCAGGTTTCCTCTCGAGTGGAGACGTGTGTGTCAGGGAACTTCTTGAGTCACAGCAAGGGAGTGAATGACCCTTTCAAGGTCCAAGAGGAAAGGTATGATTTACCTCAACATGCGGAAGTGGAAAAGGGCCTTTACTCGCCTGGAAGGGAGAACATCCTGGTGTTGCTCGAGATGAGGCAGGTCCCTCTCGAGTTACGACGGGGACCTCAGGGACCCGCTTGAGGTGACACAGGGGAGGCCAGTCTCCGTGTGAATGGAGAGGGACCTCTCGGGATTCCTCTCCAGTCAGTGGCGGGTCCTAAGTCCTTGTCTGGTGCTGCGGCCAGAGAGTGAGGTTTCCTTGGAAGTTCTAACATGGGACTTGGGTCCATCTGGAGTGTCCAGAGGGGAGTCAGGCTTCGTATCTAGTGGAGACATGCACGCCCACTCTCCTCCTGAGCTGTAATAGGACTGTCAGTCTTCCTGTCCCGTTGACACAGGGATCTGTGGCTTTCCATCGAGGTGCCACCAGGGCTGTCACACGTGCCACCATGGGGTGATTCTATCGGGATGACAGTCAAAGCAGTGCAGGGAAATCAGGTTCATCTGGAGTGATTGAGACTTCTGGGTACTTGTGGCCTGGTGGCACGAACGCTGGAGTGCCTCTCGACTCTCCTGTGGAGAGCACCTCCTCCTGATAAACGACAGGAAAGCTGGGAATCCATTCCCGACGAGGCAGGGCAAGGAAGCCTCATCTTGAGCTGAGGAGGGGATAACGGGGCTCCTTTTGAATCGAGGGGGGAGACTTGGGGGTCCTCTTGAAGGGAGGCGCATGTGTCCGGAACTGCTTGAGTCACAGCAAGGGAGTGAAGGACCCTTTCGAGATCCAAGAAGGAAGTTGTGATTTCCCTCGACATGAGGTAGCAGAAAAGGGCCTCAATGCACCTGGAAGGGAGAATCTCCTGGTGTTTCTCGAGTTGTGGCAGATAACTCTCAAGTAACCACGTGGACTTCAGGGACCCGCTCGTGTGGCCTCAGGAGAGGCAATTCTCCGTGCGAATGGCAAGAGACCACTCGGGATTCCTTTTCAGTCAGTGACGGGTCTTATGTCCTCGTCTGTAGCTGTAACCGGACACTGAGGTTTCCTTGAGAGTGCTGACATGGGACTTGGGTCCCTGCGGAGTGTCCACAGTGGAGACAGGCCTCATCTCGAGTGGAGATATGCACACCCACTCTCCTGAGCTGTAGGAGCACTGTAAGGCTTCCTGTCGAGTTGACACAGAGATTTGTGGCTTTCCCTCAAGGTGCCACCAGGGCTCTCACACGTGTCACTGTGGGGTGAGTCGATCCTCGGAGTGACAGTCAAGGCAGTACATGGAAATCAGATTCATCTGAAGTGGACTGAGACTTCTCGGTACTTATGGCCTGATACCACGATCCCTGGAGTTCCTCTAGACTCTCCTGTGGAGAACACCTCCTCCTGTGATGTGATGGGAACGTCGGGAATCCCTTCCCGAAGAAACAAGGAAAAATCCCTTTTCTCGAGTTGAGGAGGGGACAACGAGGCTCCTCTTAAGTTGCGGTGGGGTGGGGTGGGGAGGGTGTTGGATGGCCACGGGAGGCCCAGAATGAGCAAAGGCTCGTTCTGAGGCCGAGCCAGAAGGATGCCCTGCAAGCGCTCTTTCAACACAGCCCCTACCCGGGGATAGCGACCAGAGAACGGCTGGCCCGGGAGCTTGGCATTGCCGAAAGCAGAGTTCAGGTAGCCCCCCCGCCCCCCCACCCCGTCTCTGCACCCGTTCTCCCTTTCAGGCTCTCCGTGCCGATCCAAGTCAGCGGAAAGCACCTGGCGGCCTTTCTTCTCCTGAGAAGGAATTCTCTCTGTTTGCCCCTAGGTCTGGTTTCAAAACCAACGAAGACGACGGTTAAAGCAGAGCCGATCACCCTCTGAGTATGTGCACCAAGAAGGGGAGGCGGGGCCAACGTCCACGCCCAGGCCACCGTCGCCACCTCCTCGACCTCAGTCTTCCTCTCGAGGTAACCTAGCCAGCGTTCTCCAAAAGCAAGTGGCCTGGTGCCTTCTGCCCTCCCCAAGAGGGGGGTCCCCAGCCCTCCCCCCTCTTGCCAGAGAGTTCTCTCTGCTGGCGGATGGCCACGGGCGGCCCAGAAAAGACCACGAGTGGATGGAGGGCGGCGGGGGTTGGGGGAAAGGGTAGGAACCAGGGCTCTCTTGTTGCTGCCCCCACCAGTGTCCCAGATCGGGGCAAGACGCCCCCGGGCGACGTGGGCCAGCAGCACCAGTCGCCCTTTGCACCCCTCACCAGCCCCCATCGGGAACTTTAGGCTCCGGCTGCCCAGGCAACCCTGGCCGAGGAGCATGCCTCAGGGCACCCGGCAGCGAGACCGGAGGAGGAGAGGAAAGGGACGCACAGGGACGCGTGTGTCTGCGGAGTGTGCGCGCAGGCACGCATCCGCGATGGATCCAGGCATGCGCTCCATCTGTGGCTGTGTTCCTTAGAGCCCTGCCCCGGCTGCAGAGCCACCTGTGGTGATTGCGGTGTGTGGGACTCTCCCTCCCCTCCACACCGTCCAGGGTACGTGTGCCGTGAACGTTGCACGGGCCTTAACGTCCTCTCCTCTCGGTGTGTTCTTTCTTTGGGAGAAGACTCGGCCAGAGAGGCCCGGAGAAAGAGGACAGTCATCTCTCCTTCTCAAACAAGGATCCTCGTGGAAGCCTTCACGAGGGATCGCTGCCCAGGGATTGCCGCCCGGGAAGAACTGGCTCGTCAGACGGGAATCCCAGAACCTCGAATCCAGGTAAGTTCTCCAGCCAGCGCATGGGCCCAGGACGGGGCCCAGGAGGGTTCATTCAGCCCTGCCAAGCGTTTGGAGCTGGATACAGGTCGGCTCAGGCTGGGGCTTGGCGGGAGGGGGCCGAAAGCCGGTGGGCTGAGTGGAGGGTTTGGGGCCGCTGGTGGCCGTGCGGGCACCCCTCGTTTCCCAGGGCCAAGGGATTCATTCGTTTGCGGAAAACGGCCCTGCAGAAGTCGCCCTGGGCCTGGCAGACCAGAGGCCGGGCGGCCAGGTGGGCTGTCTAATGGGTGCCGCGGAGGCACCAGCACGGTGACCTGGGGCGGTCACGACTCCTGACGTGCCTGTCTGCCTTTTGCGCCCCTAGATATGGTTTCAAAACCGAAGAGCTCAGCACCCCCAGCAGAGCCCAAGCAGGCCCGGCGGCAGAGCAGCCACAACTATTCCTGCTCCAGAGGACCGAAGGGCCCCACCCGCTGTCGAGAGCACCTCTCTGCCACAGGAGAGCATGCCGCCCCTGGCTGCAGCGCTCCTTGTGGGGGCCCCACTCTCTGGGTGCCCGGGACTGCCTCTGGGGCCTGTGTGGGCCAGCCGTGGATGATCTTCCTGGTCCAGCCCAGCCCGGTGGCTCCCCAGCCAAGTGGGAAGCCACCCCCTCCTCCCCAGGGAGCAGTTCCCTGGGCCGCGTGCTCCCCTGCCACCACAGCCCCCGGGCAGCCTGGGCAAGGGGCCATCCTGCCGCCTGGACAGCCGGAGGCACACATGCCACGGTGGCAGGCGTCACCCTACGGTGAAGGCACGGCCCGTGCGCTAGAGCCACAGCCCCAGCCCCAGCCCCAGAGCCTTCCACACTCGACGCGCCTCCTAGACGAGCTCCTGGCGGCCACGGGCATCCCGGACATGCAGGCGCCTTCCCCGGGGGCCGCTGCCGACCAAGGGGTGGACCCTGCCCTCCCAGGCGCCCCCAGCTTCCTAGACGAGCTCTTGGCGGCCACGGGCATCCTGGCCCCGCCGGGGCCTTCCACGTGGGCCTCTGTAGTCGCAGCACAACAGCCAGCTCTCGCCGGCACACCCAGCCTCTTAGAGGAAATCTTGGCTGCCACAGGCATCCCCGCCACGCCGGGGCCTTCCCTGGGGCCCTCTGCCGATGAACGAGCACACCTCGCCCTCCCGGGCTCACCCAGCCTCCACGACGAGCTCCTGGCTGCCCCAGGCATTCCAGGCTCACCGGGTCCTTGTCCCGGGTCTTCTCCTCTCGTCGCAGGGGCCCACCCAGACCTCCCCGGGTCACCCAGTCTCCTAGAGGAACTCATGGCTGCCACGGACACCCAGGACACGCCCTGGTCTTCTCCAGTGGCCCCTGTGGGGCAAGAAGGACTTGAGGCCACCCTGGAGGCACCCCTCACCGAGGAGGAGTACCAGGCACTCCTTGACATGCTGCCAGGCTCCCCAGGCCCTCGGGCTTAGAGGGGAGAGGAAGCAAGGGACACCTTCTTCCCCCTATCCACATTCAGGTCTCCTTGCCGGGGATGCTCGGGGAAGGCGGGTGGGGGGGGTGAGAGGAGG